>JAVYIG010002543.1:0-241197 GCA_035222895.1 Strongylocentrotus droebachiensis | reverse complement strand
TGTTGATTGATTTGTCTGATTTTTTTCCTTTTATTGAAAGTAAGTTATTTTTCGAGTGGACTTGTCCTTTAAAGACTTAATTGTAATTCGCGCTATATAAAAGCTGATTATTATTATTATTATATCTTTTGTTTGTTTCTTTGTACAGGCTGTCCAGTACCTCTCCCAACTCAAGGAGATCCGTGGTAAGGCCAAGAGCGAAACCGTGGATGAAAAACCGTATCAGTGATGCTCATCCCTTCTTTACACACCTCCCCGACGTACCCGTGGACGAAGTCGATTGCGTTCCCGTGGATAACTCCCTCCCGACCATGTTCAGGTGAGGCGTTGAGGGATTAGGGTTCGAATCTAGACTGGGCTTTTCTTTCTCTTTCTGTTGTGTAAATACAAGTTAAAATTGTTATTAATTTCATGATCAAGTGATGATAATGATAATGATGGTGATGATGATGATGATGCTGGTGGTGATGATGATGATGGTGATGATGATGATGAAGATAGTGATGATGATGGTGATGATGATGATGAAGGTGATGATGATGATGATGATGATGGTGATGATGAAGATGGTGATGATGATGGTGATGATGATGATGAAGATGGTGATGATGATGGTGATGATGATGATGATGATGAAGATGGTGATGATGATGATGATGATGATGATGATGTTAATGATAATGATAATAATGATACTAAAAATAATGATAATAATAATACTAATGATGATGATAATAACAATAATATTCAATAATGTGATTTTTCTAGCACGAAAATGTTTCTTGGCTACCCGGGTATTTTAAATATCTGGATGCCGCAGCCACTCAGCCCCTCCCAATTTGATAAAATTGTTATCCAAATGTTTTCATTAATGCTCATTCAAATTTTGCAGGCTCCAGAATACTGGCCAGCTGACATTCACAAAGGTTGCTGAGGGAATCCCACTGAAGAAAGAAAAACTTGACTCCAACGTAAGCTGGTTTTTTAATTTATTTCCTTTCGGCGTGATTGGCCAGTATCTAACGGCCATTACATATGAGGCGTCCTCTCGATCCGCTGCGTTGTTTTCTGCGCTAATACAATCTATGAATGCAATCAGTGGATAGCGGCAGTACTACGCCAGTTAGTAGAAACAGACTACGCATGGGCCAGTAAAGATAATATGTACCAACATTGTTAAACCCATCGTGACGAAAACTGGATTAGTGCTCGTGAAAGTTATTTAATAATTATTCAATATATACTCAACTACGGCACATTATATGATACACATGTGGAAGTACTCTTCTCAAGAGGGCAAGCAATATGTATTTATAAAGCACCTCCATTACTTTGGCAGCGATTATTCTAAAATGCATAAAATGGGACGTCTCCATGTGTAAAAGATTTGTAGAAATTTAATAATAATAATAATACTCAGTTTTTATAAAGCGCTTATTAAAATCACTAAGCGCTTCCAAACTTGGAGATAATTACCCCGGCTTTAGCTGTGCTGCCATTTCGGCGCTTTAGCATTTAAAAGAATTAATTTAAGTATCCGTTTGGGGTCATTTGTACTATTATAACTACGAACTGGTCTATTCGAAACGATGTTTAATATATTAATTTCGTATTCACTGATTGTACTAAACCAATCTCAAATGGCGCATCAAAGAACGAGCCAGTCTGTGACGCAGTATTACGTCACACAATTGACGTACCGTACGAAACGGGCATTAATGGCTGATATATATTACAGTTATGGCGCTCGTGTGTCAGACGTCAGGTATTGTGGCGTCCGGATTTGGTACTCTCGCATTCAATCTTCAGACAGATATTTTTTGTTTTGTTTACATTTTTTGCCTTTTTTTTCCTTCTTCAATCGCCATGATCTTTCAACAAATATCGATCCAAATACTTATCACTTTTAAGAAAGGGTGGAATTATTCTTGGAGCTAGAGAACATTCACTATATTCAGAATTCCCCTTTCAACAAGTCCAAGGGACATCAATGATGATATTCCATTTCTGGAGGTTTTGGGAAAACTGAGAGGGCCAAAGCAGCACGACGAGACCGACCACGAGACCGGCAGCAGACCGAACAATCTAATGTATCCCTAATAGCCAAGAATGGAACGGTTTAGAATCTAATTGAAGTTAGTTTTGCGGTGTGACTGAGATATTATCCAAGATTACTTTCATAAAATACAATTATAATATTACAATCTTTCTTTTCACTTCTTTTATAGGATGTGTTCATCGTTGATACACGCAAGGATTGCTTCGTATGGATTGGAAAGGGGGCTGACCAGGTCGAACGCCGTAATGCATTTGGCTACGCCCATGTAAGTCATTTTTGTTGATTGCCCATTTTAATATAACGCACAGCTCAATGGTTTACATTCTCTAAGTGGTACACGTGTTGTGTGGTTTAAACGGTTGTTAGTCACTTGCTCCGGCAAAAATGCTCCTTTGACAATATCCCACACTAACTGAATTCCGAACTTCAACCTTGGACCAAACACCACACCTAGCCCAAGCCTTAATTTGAACTGAAAGCCAATTGCACCTCTAACCCTAATCCATTAATTAATACGTTTGACAAAATGAAGCTCAGAGAAATTGTCGCTGGAGTAACTGCTGGAGCACCTGTATGGAATAAATGTGGAGGTGTCGTGGTATAGTGGTTCTTTTACTTGACTCACAATCCGAGTGTCAAGGGTTCGAATCCCAGTCG
Source organism: Strongylocentrotus droebachiensis (assembly GCA_035222895.1). NCBI lineage: Eukaryota > Metazoa > Echinodermata > Echinoidea > Camarodonta > Strongylocentrotidae > Strongylocentrotus > Strongylocentrotus droebachiensis. The sequence goes on along the minus strand of JAVYIG010002543.1, from coordinate 238,481 downwards.
GCACTAACGTCATTGGGCAAGACATCAATCCACGTTTGCCACACTCTAACCTGATGTGAGCGATATGCGAGAGCGCTAGATATTTGGCCGCCAGCTATAACTGGGGTGATAATGGAAATGATCATTACGACTGTTTGTCTGATGTTACCATTTTGGACGACTACATCCTCAGTCACACTTAAAGACCGAACTAAATACTACATTGCCTCAGATGGCCAAGTTATCATCCATTTGGTGTCGTTGTGGAGTCGGTTTGGCGCTGTGACTGAAGTATCAAAGCTCTGCTTTGAAGTTATAGTCCATAATAATGCAACCAATATTGTTCTAATTCGTTTCGAAACTTCTCAGTTCTCCCTCTTCTATTTCACCTCCTTCTCCTTCCCTTTCTTCTCCTCCACATCCTCTTTCTTCTTCTTTTTCTCCCCCTTCTTCTCCTTCTTCTCCTCCTTCTTCTTCTCCTTCTCCTTCGTATTCTTCGTTTTTGTTTCTCCTTCTTCCTCTCCTTCAAACCCTTATCATTGTCCTTCTACCTTGGAATTGCCTCTTTTTTTATTACTCTTCGAATTATTTTCATTTTTTCTGCAGAACTACTTGATGAAGTGTCCCCATCCCTTCATCCCTATCACCGCCATTCAGGAGGGGCAGACCACCGCCGCATTCGAGGCCGCCCTCGCTTAAATTCTGCTCACAGCCATGGCGTAGCGTAGCATCAGCATTTTCCTCTTGAATTACACACAAAGGGCTGAGTTACCCTTCTTAAATAATTTACGTTTTTAAGATGTATTACTCGTTCTTTTTTGCAGCTCAATCAGTTAAAGATAACACTCATTTCAAAGTAATGTTTTTCATGCTACTGCAAATTTAGGACTCCTTGCTTCCAATTTTGGATCGGTAAGGGCGATAATAACTTGTAATGAAACAAAGCAGTCGAAGATGTAAGAAAAGGATAAGGAAGACTGAGGAAAAGAACGATAATGGAACGAAATTGAGAGAAACGAAAACAAACTAAAGATTGGTTATCATAATGAAATGAAGATGCAAACAAAAACGAAGAAGAAGAAGAAGAAGATTTAAAAGAAGAAGAAGAAGAAGGATGTAACGAAAGGGAATGCGACAGATGTGTGGAAGATAAAGAGAAAAAGCAAGACCAACAGATGAAGGGATGAAAATTAAGAGGAAACAAAGAAGGACAAAACATCTAATCTCGTATCATCTTTCAGAAATCTCACAATAATATTCTTTTATATTCTATGCCGTTTTTTAATAAAAACCACGTACGCTACGTTACTTAAATCCTGTGTAGTTCATTACAGTGACCTTATCATTTGTATTTTTACTACTTTGTTCAATATATATGTTTTTGTTAGGAGTAGTGCAACTTTTTGTTATTTAACATTCTTGACTTTTAATGGCAATTTATTCAATGTACAATATACAACTGTATGTGAAGATTTTGTAGATTCACATTTAATAATTTTTAGATGATTATAGAGGAAACTGTTGCAATAGAAGGGTTTACCCAAATGCAGTTTGGCTAAAGCCAGGGTAATGTAGAAATTGTGTAGGCTCTTTGAACATGCGCATTGTAAATACAGGTATTTTCATATTGATATCATTGTGATAATACATCTTATGCAAATTTTACCTCGAATTTGATGCCTTCTAGATAAGATTTTACGGTGATTCTATGACTGCAATAAATATTGATTCTTTCATTCATACCGAACGTGAGGTTCTTAATAAGCAAACTAATACGCGTGGCTAAGTCAGGGTGTAAATGGTTATCTAAATTCACAAATTCGGCACTTTATGTTTGACCGTTATTACAAGCAAAGAAAATTGGGCGTTTGAGTATCGTTCACTTATCTGCCATGGATATGTGTCAACATAATTTATTTGACGAGCCTAAACATCAGGCATTTTCTTGCATAAAACTAGCAAGTAAAATACAATATAATTTGTTAGACCTCCTTTTTCAAGAGGACACGTTCTCTTGCCCGGCCTCCCAGGATACGTCACAGTATAATAAAATGATAGTTCATATAGTTCATAGGTGTACCTGTAGATTATAATAAATTGTTGTCATTTTACATCAACGTATTCAAGGTATACTCGTCTCTGAGTTTTCTTTTTGAGTCATCTATTATGTTTATTGGATGGGATCGTGGAGCTAAATGTTGTTTGTTTGTTTGTTTGTAAGTTCATCTGTTTGTTTGTGTATGTGTTTGTAAGTTTGTTTGTAAGTGTGAGTCTTGATGGAGATGGAATCTTGGACCCTGCTAGATCATTTTGAATAAAGGGTTGTCATCGGATTTTAACATTTCCGGACAAACATTGTTTTTTAGAAATAATCGAGCTCATGTTCCAGAGCTTAAATTTGACTGATAAGTTTATGCTGATGAATCTCAAATAAAGCTAGGTTGGAAGTTCCGAAAGGAGGACAATCTATCTATACAGATTAGTCCAGTCGAACAAATAACTCCGACCTGTAGTGTAATTATCTCTCAAAGTATATATAGAGGGAATGATAGCCGACCTGGGGGATGTTTCACAAGATCCTAAGTCGAACTTAACTCTATAAGTTGGACTTGAAAAATAATGGAAAGCCATTAGTAGCCGTTAAACAGATTATAGTCAAAAGCGAAAATTCCAATATTTTAGAATTGTTATTAATTCCAGATCAAGAATTTGAAATATCCTTGATAATAGAGCATATAAATGATTTGAATCAACATTTTATGCCTTTTTAAAGTAATTTGTACAAAATATTTTAATAGATGCTAACGGTTTTTCATAATTGTTAAGTCCAACTTAGAGATAAGTTCAACTTAGGATCTTTGTGAAACACCCCGGGTCCCCTGGCCATAATATAGACAAACTAGAAGCACCATAAAAAGCACATGATTCCCAAGATCGATTTTGTGTATTACCTTCAAACAGTTTGAGCTATACTATTACCCTGCTGCTGACAGGGGCTTTAACACATTAATACAGATCATGCTGTATCATGTCTAGCTACGTCTTTTCGCCTACAGATTCTCAACTATCTTTCCTGGATTAAGAGCTATAGGGGCGTATACATAGAGATGCTGCTTGGATCAAACGTATTGCTTCCGTTTCACGGGCCGATCAGGCAAGAAAATAAATGAACCCTTACTGTGCCAATGGTGCAATTTTACACCAATTATTTACATATTATAACTTCTTTTACTGGCAGAAAAGGAGTTAACGACCTTTTGTTATGGTGATTCTTGTTTGATGAATGGAGCACCTAACACTAACCATAAGGTATATAATAACTTAGATAAACAAAAGTGTCCCGTAACCCCTCCCCCTCCTTTTCATCTCCCTTTCAAATATTACACTCAAATTACTTTAAAAATGCAACAACTATTTTTTTCTTTAGCATGTTTATCTATCGCAATTTTCTTTATGTTTTGTCTGGGGGGGGGGGCAGATCAGGATTCCATGCTCGATATAAAACTAGTCTTCCTTCCATGATAAAACAAAATGACGTCATCGCGGCAGTGAGTAAGCCACTTGCGCAATCATTATGTAACACAACCATTGACAACCCATCGTCGTTGTTATTCAAAATCAACAATTTACAAAGAAGTAGTTGCGCAATTCAGAACGGAAATCGCTTGTCTTTTTGAAAACTTTTGGCACAGATTATATTGAAGTTTGCACGGTAATAGCTCAATTCAAAATATCCTCCAAATAAATCTGCTAAGCATTGTTTCATTGTATAATTTTTTTGCTGTAATCAATGCCTAAGAGATATGAGGGATTAATAGATAGATAGATAGATTCATTCATTGATTTATTTGTTGGTTAGTTGATTGATAGATAGATAGATAGATCGATCGATTGATTGGTTGATTGGTTGAATGAATGATTGACGTATATTATTGACGTATATTGCTTGATTGTTTATTAATTTAAAGCTGTTTGATTAGATTTGTTGATTAAACATGAATTATTGATGATCATATTTAAATACATCGACTGTATGATTGATTAAGCATGTTATGAGTCATTTGAGTGCAATGACGGTTATAATTAGGTTGATTAGTTGATTGATTGATGATGATTGATTGATCAGTTGTTGACTGATTGGAGGAAGTGAGTTATTGTATGATGATTGATTTATTGATTGTATTTTGATTGAAGGATCATTTGATTTATAACAAGAATAAGAAGCAGTTTTAAAGCCCCTCTGCACTAGTTTGGTATGGAGGGATTAGACCTCCCTGCGAGGTCACTGGCAGGTGGTTATCTCATCAAATAAGCTGTCAATTAACATAAGACAAAGGGCATCATGGGGATCAACGGGTACCGCTTAGGCATTGTTGGCTGTATAGAGGGCGCAAGTAGCTATACGTAGTGCAGTGGGGCTTTAAGACCCATTGGGCATACTATCTTTTGTACACAAGTCCAAATAAGGCCGATGCCACATGCACCGTGACTCAAGTGCCCCCCCCCCCCAATACAAAAAATGATAAACAAATTATGATTTGTGTTTGATGGGGATCTGGAATTTTAGTTCTTTCAAGTCAGCCCCATACCGGAAGACTGTATTATGATCATGAAAAAATCATTTCCGGCGGTTTGTTACGACAAGGAAAGTAAGGCGCGTTTTTTCATGATGGGAAATCCAAGATTATCTTCTCATAGTAAGAAATATAAATGATTCAGTAAAACCCTGCTTCTGGATACGGAAACCTGACTCAAAAATACATTTATATTCTCTATTACAGTATAATGACACAGATTTTCTTCGTCGTGTATTATGACAGTGACGTATAATAACCAATAAACTCAAACTCAAACGTAGCTAGGGGGTGCATATTAGGGCGCGTGCCCCCCCCCCCCCACCTAATGCGAAAAAGAGGAAAAAAGAGAAAGAGATAACAAAATATGTTCCCCTTACTTTGACTACATTACGTCTCTAAGACCGGTTCTCTACCGCTATATAACACTTTTGTTCCCACCTCCATTGGCTGGGCAAAACATCAGCTGTATCTCTGGTCCCACCCATGCTCCGGAACCCATTTTATACTAGTTTTCAGTTGCGTAGTAACCCGCTATATTCAAGATTCAAGAATTATTTATTTCTTTCCACTTGCATAACAAAAACAAAAAAATCATGAACAGTAACAACAAGTTCATCGACAACTAGAATAAATTCATTAACAGTTTATAAAGACTTAAACAAATGTGGAAAAGAGGTGGTCTGTAAACAAGCACAGCTTTTTAAAACACAGATCACCTTTACAGGAACAAAAACATATTTTTGTTAAGAAGTAGTTTACAATACAGGGGGGGGGGGGTACTAACAATACTAATCTAGTTACCTATAGTGACTATAAATAAATATCAGATCTACCACTAATTATAGAATATGGTAGACTAAAAAAAGGAAGCAGAATAATGATAATAGAATAGTAAAGAAATATGGGAAGGAGGATAAATGTACAACACAGGGGGGGGGGGTATGAGGGATGAGGGGCATGTCTCCCTCTCCAACCCGATATGGCGAAAGTATAGTTATTATATAATATGAAAGAGAAAAAATGGACGAGAGGAAATGCCGAAAGAAGAGAAGACGACCCCCCCCCCCCCCCCCCGATACACCCTCCCTTAGATAATGACCTCGATTAACTTCAATTTAATAAGTAGAACCGGTTCCCCCACCCACCCCCCCCCCCCCCTATGTAGCTACAGTTGTCAATTTTGCTCCACGCTACGCCAATTATGATACGGTTCTTAACGGCATTAAAAGGCCAATTTCTCCCGCTCGCCGTCATTTCTTGAGCACTGTCATCATAAATGATTTCGATATTAAAAAACCAATTCAAAATAAACCCCGGCTCGGACAGTGTCTCCAAAAAGATCATCATTATGACCGGCCTGTCTACTCGATTAAAGTAAACCAATGGATCCATGAACGGAATCTAAGGCTGTATATGAACATACAGGACGTCTGTAAGGTCATTTAACAGTCTAATGACTGAAAAGTCATTTAAGAAAATGGTAGGCGACCGCGTTGTCTTGTTAATAAGATCTTCTTTTTTTCTTCTCTCTTTTCTGTCTTGCCTCTATGTTGGTGTTTTTCAATGTTAATCTTAGTATTACTATTATTTATTTTTAGGGGCAGTGGGTTGCAATCTTTGATTGGTATTGTTGTTACATGCTTGATGTATTTGAAATGGGTGATACAAATGTTGCAAAATTGTTTTTGAGTTTCTGATGGTATAACTCTGTATTATTCAATAACGAGAACTGTTGCTGGGCTAGCGTCATGAGCGTCCCTGGACGATGTGTGCGCTTTATATGTTTACACGATAATTATTATTATAACACATTAAAGATAAAGTGGAATCGAATTGAATTGAATTGCATTATGTAGATATTTCGTAATGTCATAACAGGTCTGGGCAAAATGGGCAGGAAGGACCCAAGAATGTACAGAATAGGCTTGTAGGCGAACTTAGATTATCAAATCAATTGAAATACTGTAGATGAATAAGACGTCGGACGAAATTCTTCCGTAACAATAACATTATGGTAATATTAACTCTTTAGGCTTGCAAAGTGAAACAAAATCCTCAATCCATTCTATAATTGACCCTTGTGTGATCTTGTTTGTGGATGACTTGTAGGGAAGGGGGAGGGGGTTGGGTAGTTTTCTTCTATTTTGTCAGGCGACTGGCAATCTTGTCTCGTTTTCACAATCATGAATCATTCCAATTATTACCATAAGTTGTGTGGTTTTGAAACTTGGAAGACCACATACAAGGTCAGAGAGGACAGCTATGACTGTACCGCGTAGCCCAGCTGTTATCAGGCAAAATCTCCCAGTTGCTATGACAGTTGTGATGATGACGTCACCTTCTTGTAGGCCCAAGAGCCTGAAGAGGTTTCCGTCCAGCCAGCTACATCAACCCCCCCCCCCCGAACGTAGAAGGACAAGGTGGACCAACTACGTAAATTTCCAGCTAGTAAACACTTTTCGTGGCAGATGGAGGGGAGGAGCACTACTGAACGTGCCCCCCTTGAAACCAAATTATGGCATGACACTGTGTTTGATTTTTTTCTTCGGCTTTGTGCCCCTTTAAAAAAAGTGCTGGATACGCCCCAGAACTCTTCAAACAATTAATATCATAGTCAATCAAAGCGAGTGGGGATGCATGCTCATGCAAAATATAGGGTTATCGACCAAAAAAAGGTGAGAAAAAAAGAAAGACTGCATAAACATGCGGTTTGGATCCGGCTTATCCTGTATTTAAAAAAAATAATGATTTAAAGCAAGATTTCAAAAAGGAGGGGGCACTTTTAAAGAAAAAAAATCTGACGAAAAAAAAGAGATGAAATTCAAGAATGGATATAAAAGCAGCACGCCCCCGGCGCTCCCCCTTCTCTTTAATCAACCATTGTATCCATGAACAAGAGCGGCCCGGGAACATGACCCCCCCCCCCCACCCCCACCCCCGACGCCCGCCCGTCCCTTTCTTTTGGGCGATTATGCAATAATACTTATTTAGTATTATTATCATAATTCATCATCACTATCATAATTATTATTATCATTATTATAATGGTGAATTGTATTATTATTATTATTATTATGTAGTAGTAGTAGTATCATAATCATTGTTGATATAATTATCATTATTATTGTTATTATTATCATTATAATTATTATTATTATTATTATTAATATTATTATTAGTAGTAGTAGTATTAGTATTATTATTATTATCATTATTATTATTATAGTAGTAGAAGAAGTATATTCATTTGTTGTCGTACTAGTGGTAGTATATAATAACTGTATTATATTGCTTGCTTTATAGGGGACAGAATCAGGGTACTTGTAACAATAAAAATAATTATGTTTGATAAATCTTTCATCTTTCAAGTAGCAACCCTTCATTATACTTTAATGAGTCTAATCTCCATTGTCAAAACTAATCAGCACCTAACTTCAAAGTCATCAATCACTATACTAGTCATGGAGGCGAACTATATATTTGAACTTTCAACTCCAAAATGAGACACACGCTAGTGCAGTCCAATTCGTTTATACATCTAAGAAAAGGATATCAGAATATTACACGCGAAATTTTGGACGTATTAGTGAAGTGATGTGTGTTTTTAAATGGAAAAATACTCAAACTTGCACGATTTTTAAAATAACAATTAACTGATAGAGGTACTTGAAAAAAAAAGAAATATGAGAGACCATGAAATTTCCCATATTTTGTATAGGTGCCTGGATAAAGACTAACAATACATTAGCATACGAATAAAGACCCGACATTGAACAATATTACGGGGATACCGATTTCGATTGCTCACACCTGCTAAAGAAAGGAGACGATTTTTCACCAAAAATGCGCCTCGAAATGGTAAGATTATTTGAGTATTCTCTGTGATTAATGTCCCTTGCTACTGTGATGGTTGTGGTTCAATCAGAATCCGTAAAATTAGCGTCTTTAATCTGGGAAAAGCCGGTGATACTTACTGTAGCTGTGTATCTATATATTCTTTGCAGCTTAGCTACGCAGATGTGATTTATGCGTTTGGATGCACACAAAACTGTATTTTCATTCATTCGCCCATATGCGTGTATCCACTCGAGTTCGAGTTCGATCAAAGCAGAATACTGGCGTTGTACATATATATCGTTACAGTACCGGGTATATGTTATATATTTTGAAAAGAAACAAGATTTCAAGGAAAGTTTCTTGAAAACATTCCTGGAAATATAAAGAAAGTGAGAGATGATGACTGTAATAATAGGCAGTACATATACTAGATCCATATGCATGAATGATGAAGGAAACGGAATACAAGTTAGTGTTACATATTTTTATAATAATTCAAAAAAGGTTTCCTTAAAAAGCGAAATCATCAAAATTGAACTGTTGGCATGGTTAGATGCATTATTTGAGTATGATTATTAAAATTATGGTTCATTTGATAATTTTACTATATACAACCATCATGTAACCAAGGAGGAGTCCTCTCCTGCTGTAACAAACTCAGGGGGGGGGGGGGGGGGGGTCAGGAACAGCAGTGAAAATAATAGGCAAGGGCTGAATGGATATGAAACTTCACCCTCATAAATTATTATTTAATATTGATTTTTGTTGGTGCTTTGTAAGTAATGCATGCCATAAAGTTGAATGTTATGCGAAAGCATGTACACTGTATGTGTGTCACCTGATCGGTGTAGGGAGTTGGGCAGTCAATATCATTCATAGGTAAGGGTGGGGGGGGGGGGGGTGAGGGGATGTGCCTAAAAATATTCTCACCTTAAAAATACTGTTAAAGATGAAGTTGAGTTCTGGTCATGCGATTGCATTGTGAAAGAAACGGTGTGGAATCGACCAGAAAAGGTTGATCATCTAGCATATAAGAATTTGTGTGTATTGCAAGGTTCTGGAATCATCAAAATTATAAGAAATTTGGCCAAGTCTTGGTAAAGTTACAAACACTGTACACAGAAAGATGTATATGGGACTACACGAACACGTGGCGTAAAAATCCTACCCCCCCCCCCCCCCGAGTTTTACGATGTTACATGACATATTTAGAATATGAAGGCATTTGAAGAGCCATGCTTTTCAGGGAACATGTCTTATCTGATGTTCTTCCACACTTGCATAATAAGAATGATAACACTCAGAAATTATTTTTCACCTCTTCCCAGAACTCAACCTTCTCTTTAAATGGTAATACTCAGCATACATGTAACCCAAAGTCACCCAAGTTGACTTGTCCCTGAGTCAAATTAATTTGTTTTGACCAAACTATGCAAAACATGTGTAATTGTTCACACTTGGTAAGTTGAATTTTGCATAAAATAAGCCAAACAGAATCGACTTACAGTATGCAGAGTTAAATATAATAGCAGTTTTTATGAACTGCGATGTGTACAATAAAATCAATGTAAGACAATAGTGAAATTCTGAATGGCAGAATAGCGCACTACATGACACATGTACAATGTAGAAGTTGAAACTACAGTAATAGCACAGTATATAAATGCTGTGCGTTTTAAAATCCAACAATTTTTGGGGCTAATGGGGTCATACATGTATGAATAAGGCCCAGAACATATTATTATAGATGTACATGTACACAGTCCAGAAACAGCAAGCCAGACTAATCTCTTATCAGCTGAAGTATAGTCGACCCCTTTTTATGGAAGGTTTTAAAAAGATACATGCTAAACGTACATGTTTACTACATGTACAGTGTATACTGTGCCTTAAGTGGTAATGAATACTAATGACTAACAGTTTACATATATCAGCATTATATACAATTCACCTCTCCTACAGTTTATCGCTTAAGCCATAAATGTTGCAATTGGACCGGCCGGTATACACTGTAACCAGGTCTGCCCATGTTTATCTTTGGTACTTGTATAGTTGTATCATTTACCAAACAATGCCATTCTATTGACTTATCAAATATTTGAAGATGGTTGAATTTGAACCCTAGACTATGAGTAATCAGATTGTAAATATGTTCTGTGGAGAAAATTGGCGGAATATATGAGATACATGTGGCTTCTGGATTTTTTTTCTTTGCATGATTTATATATTAGTAGAATGTGTGATACTGATATACATGAACATGATGATGGTGAAGATGATACTACTACATAATGATAATAGTAATAATTATGATAATAACAACATTAACAACAACAAGGATAATCATAACAATAATAACAAGAACAATAATAAAAACGATAACAACTTTTTGTGAATAAAGTGAGGGGGAGAGGTAACTTGACCACCGACCTCGACACGATAACCCTATGATTCAAAGTAAGCCCTTTCAGTTGTAGTCCATTGCTTACATAGTTTTCCTGAGGTTGCTCATGTAAAAGCTACTCTGTACATGTATTCAGAAGATAACCTGACTATATCTAGAGATAAACGAATTAAAGTAAAACTTTAAAGGGAAGATTGGGTTGTGGTAAGGATGAAACATACAGTATGTACATGTAAGCTTTGGACCTTTGAATTATTTTTATGTCACTTTGGAAGAATAAAAAGAAACAAAACCCCCAAATGTCCCCTGAAAACGATTGCTCTTCAAAACGGTACATGTACATGAACCCATGATTTTCAGCAAGATTGAGGCAATTTCTTTTACATTTTGGTCATTCCATGTTATCAATTCTTTTATACAAATGTAGATACCAACTGACTGAACCCAATTCCTTCCAGACAGTTCCTTTCATAATGTAGCTACATGACCTTAATTTATCTTAACCTAGATACATGACATGTACATGTACATGTATGTAAAATCTGCATGTTCAATAATTACTTTGCAGTCTTCAGGAAATAAAACCAAATCAAGAATATATAACGCCCCACTTCAGGTTTGTTATTGTCTTTAACAAGGAAGTGGTTGCTCTGCCACTTGATGTATATAAACTCATTAACAAACGACCATGCTACAATTTGTTTGTCTTTATTTGTTTATGCCAAGGGCCTGCATGTGCATGTATCATTATAAGTTATAACAGAATTACATTTACTTTCTTTTTCTTTCTTTTCATCCGAGGGGCTTAAGTATTGAGTTGTTTTTACAATTTTATGTGATTTCCAGGTACTCTCTTGTTCATTATTGTAATTGGTTGGGGGGGGGGGGGGGGAGGGGGTTATACATTATGCATTTAATACATGAATTACATGTACATATATGTGCTAAATCACTAGATGTACATGTACACTGTACATGTAGTAATATTAGGCCTACAATGTAGATTTATACATATACAGTACATTTCTTTCAAATATTTTAGGCATAGTACCGGTAGTATATAATGTTCATTAACATTTTAGACATACATGTACAATGTACATGAACTGGTGTCCAAGGACCCCCCCCCCCCCCCCTCTCTCTCAAAAAAAATTAAAAAATCTAATAATGAGAATAATAATAATAATAATAATGATAATACAGTTGTAAATTTAATAAATTGACAAATAAAAAGAATGATAAATAAATAATTAAGTAAAGGAAAACAAAAGAAAAGGGGGGGGGGGGGAGACATTACTACATTGTAAGCATTAACCAGACAAAAAGAGTGATAAAAGTAAGAGCTATCAGTCATCAGTGTTTTTTCTGTTGTGTTAAAGGAGCCTTCTGTACAGTACAGTACTTGTAAGTCATCATTGAAATCAAACATAGTACCATGTATGTGTATTCATAAATCCATCATGTTCCATTCATGTGTACACTGTTGCCTGAATGTCTTGGTGTCACAAGTCACTCTGTGTCACCAAATGATTGATTGTGATTTCTAAGATTACTCTCAATTCAACCAACAGCCAATCGGGATTAGGCTTCTACATGTAGCTGTAGATGTAAAGTGTTGAAAGACCAATCAGCTTGGCTGTTGCACAGCATTAATGGATGTTATTAAAGGGAAGGTGGATGAAAAATGTTAAGCTTTCTCATGTCACAAGAATATCCAGAAATGTGTACCCGAAGTGAAAATGACTGCTCCTTAAATGACCTCTTACTCAAAATTTGTCAACTTGTCTAGAGATAGCTGGAAAAAAAATTGATAATTTTTCAGCAACATTGAGTGAATTTATTTTAATTTTGATGTTTCCAAAACCTTACAGTATTCATCTAATGTACATGTAGTACTACGTAATGAACCATTCTCAGTAATACATTAATCTTGATCTAAGGAGACACGAACGAACGAGTTGGTTTCAGACTTTTAGACAATTTCTTTTACTGTGATCACATTGGTAATCGTGTTGGTAATCCAACATTTGATCTGGGCCCCGTTCAAAAAAACATGTCATCAGTGACAAATGACTGTGACTGTCCAGGCCGACATTTACCAGTGCCAGGGAGAGCGCCGGCCGCGGGCATGGTACTGTGGGTAAAAATGTTTCCCAGCTCAATCACTGTCAACTCACCACTCAGAAACTGGGGCCAAATGTCCGGATTTCTGTTTGGACTCGGAGGAAAATGGATTACCGGAAGTCTGTCATCTTTGGTTTTAAAAACGGCATTATTATTATTATTAAATCGGCGCCTTCAACTGCAACTCGAAGTAAAATGGCGTGAGTTTTTGGAGACGGACCTGGGATACTTCTTCCTTAGTATGGTGGTAGCAAAAAAAACATTTTTTCTTTTTCTTCGAGTATTTGCCTGTAAGCCTGGGAGTGCATGTACTCAAGTACCTCAATATACGGTTATGCACAGCCTAGTTATCAGCAGTTTTGTCACTGATTTTTCTAATTTTTCATTGAAAAAAGGCTTTGAGAAACAGTACCCTGGTGACAAACTGACAATCACTCAAGGATTTATTACCTCGAAGGGTTATGGTTATGATTAGGGTTAGGATTGCAGTTTGGTTTGAGCTTAAGCTTACAATTAGGATTAAGATAAGATTGGGAATGTATGTAGTACCATACATGGAGTGTATAGATTCAAGGATGAACATGGGAATTGATTAGTGTAAGAACTAAACTGGAGAGCAATAATGTATGAGGTGGGATCCGGGCTAACTCGGACTAGGGGACAACTCGGCCCAGCTGCAAAAACTGTCATTTTTTGTCATTTTACCCTAAACTCTAACCCTAACTCTAACCCTAACCCTAACCCTAACCCTAACCCTAAACCTAACCCTAAACCTAAACATGCAAAAACTGACCGTTTTTGTACCTGGGCCGAGTTGTCCCCTGGTCCGAGTTAGCCCGACTCCATGAGGTGCATGTGTTTTATCAAGGTTCGTCAGTGTCTCAATTCTAATGCAGAATCAAGATAAGTGCCTGTCTAAAGGAAATCCTCCCAAGCACCGTGGCAGGATGTATCCATAGGTTGTACTCCTCTTAGGAGTAGGGGTCACTAAGATAACAAGAGTTACAGTACATTAAAGGCATTCGCTATACAATGTACATGTACATGTACATGTATGTTCATGTGTATGGCATTATGATAAGTCAAACAAAACTTGAATCAATGATTATAGCGACTCTAAACATAAAAATATAAAGAAATCGTCTTGTTTTTTAAGGAAAATATAATTTGAGTGATAATTCATTTTTGGGAGGCAAATTACCAATGTAACTATCAGTCCTGATATCTGTCAACTGTGTGATATTTTCTGACTAAAACGTGAATACAGTGGATAAATCCCCAGAGAGTGGAGAATGTTCACACAGTGTGTGCGGTCAAGCACTGAATCCAATGACCATGGTAATAGTTTATTTGTAAAGCGCTTAGAGACATTCGTATTTTAATAGCGCTATATAAAAATTAAATATTATTATTATTATTATTAAATGTCAAAAGACATTTCTCTCGACAAAATGCATGGCCGCTATAGAGAGGTGGCCGTCAACACAGGTTTGACTGTAAATGTTTTTTTTTTTTTTTTTAATTTACCGGTAATCTTCTTTGACTATTGCCAGTTCTACAGTGCACCTTTAAAGACTTGACCCCCTTCGTTCGGTCAACAAACTTCAACTCTGAATTGCCTGTTTTGGCCAGTCCACCCTGAATGCGCGTTTGACTGACAGATTGAACTTGAAGTGGTGACAATTTGCATAACTTCACTTCAGATTTCCCTTTGAATTTCCATTTCAAAACAACCCCCATAATCGACCCATGTATACTGTAAATATTGTATAGAGTGTAATGTATGTTTTTTTTTAATTTGATTTGATTTGATTTACCAACAGAAATACAGTAATACATTTCATACAATGTGTTTACATACATGTACAATGTATATACATGTACAAGAAGAGAAACTATTGGTGGGTAAAAGGGGCACATGTGTTAGTCGAGCTGATCCTTAAAGATAAAGTTGAGTTCTGGTCATGCGATGTGAAAGAATCAGTGTGGAGTCGATCAGAAAAGGTTGATCATCTAGCATATATATATATCAGTATATATGTGTGTATTGCAAGGTCCTGGAATCATCAAAATGATAAGAAATTTGGCCAAGTCTTGGTAAAGTTACAAGCATTGTATACAGAAAGATGTATATATATGGGACTACATGTACACGAACACGTGGCGTAAAAATCTGTCCTGATTTTTATGATGTTACATGCCATATTTAGAATATGAAGGCATTTGAAGAGCCATGCTTTTCAGGGAGCATGTTTTATCCGATGTACTTCCACACTTGCATAATAACAATGATAATGCTCACAAATTATTTGTCACCTCTTCCCAGAACTTCTCTAATAATACAAAGTTTCAGGAAATTTTGAAAATGGCCAGCTTGCGATTCTTTAAAATGTTGATGTATTTGGATGCCCCTGAGGATGTATTATAAGCACTAGAAAAATTAGCCCCTAAAACACTTCTGCTTTCGAGAAAAATTTAATATAAAAATTTACTGGTGCTCCCGGTAAATGTTGATAAATTTCAAATAGCTTATCCGGCTATCCAATGGTACTGTAGCTGCGACCATGAAAATCGCAGAATATGCAGCTATGGTATATATAATTTCCAAACAGGAATAGCAAATCGGTCGATTTTAGTCAAGCTAAATTAATATCTTGACCTTGAGAGGGAGCTATCCAACATAAAGACTTTATTATTTACAATTTCATCACTTTAGACTCGATTTCAACCGTGACAACGATCACTGAATATTGTAGGATCGCATACAGTATGCTTCCAATATGTTCATTTGATCCAAATTCATGACCCCATACCAAAACTTTGTATTACCTTTAAACAGCTAAACAAAGTATTTTTGTACATATCAGTTTAGAAAAGGTAACAAAACAAGAGTAATGAATTTATATGTCAGACATATTATCAATTTAAGGGTACGGTATGTTTATGTATAATTTCTTTATGTACAAATGTATGTCGAGTGTTTGGAATGAGTTAATGCTCTTTTGGCTCCAAATCTTGTAGATTTAGTATTTGACATGTATTTCTGCAAGTGATTCTTTGCCAGGAAGTGTATTAAGGTTTGTGGCTACTGTGGTACCTGTATGTTCAAAGCTTGAACTTGTGAATCTTTGTCCCGACCACAATGAGACAGCCGACCATGCAGTCATATCTCAAGCAAACTAAGCCCTGCATGGGGAAACTACACTGTAGTTCACGTACCATGTCACACTCTTCAGCAGCACATTTTGTAATAAGGTTATACCCCCCAAAATCCTCCTTTTTTAGGAGGGGGAGAAGGGCTTATGTGAAATTTTAGGGTCTGTATATATATGTGCATGAGCCCCATTTTGAAATATTATATTTGTAGTTGTAGGCATACATTTGTAGCTTTTGTGTGCCAATGCATCTGTGGTTTCCGTCTGTTAGTGTGTAGAGGCATGCATGTGTAGTAATTGGTCGATGGGAGGGGGGGGGGGGTGGTTTGATGACCAAACCTCTGTTTCTTCCCACAACATCCCCACCAGAATAATTCATTACTGATGGTAACTAGCATATTAATAGTTATCATACAAAATGTCTCGTACCCCTCTCAATATGAATGAGAACTAGAAAACTACCATTTGACAGTAGAGTCAAGATTTAATAGGCAGATGGGGGAAAGGTGTAATTCAATTTTGTCTCAACGTAGGATGTTAAATGAACCATATAGGTGGGCACCACATTGCCTTGATGCAGTTCGAGGGAAAGTAATTGCTATTGATTTTCTTAATGGCACTGGCTGAGTAAGGATATGTTAATAAGCTTTGTCTCTCATCTAGTCCTGTATATAACGATAGATGGGGGTATATTCTTTTTTATTTATTTCATTTCTTATAATTGGATTATACAGACATACAATGTACACGTGTAGTAGAAACAATCTGGATGATGACAAGCAGTCCAGAGGAAAAGTTCATGGGTATGTTTTTTATGATTGGCTGAATATGAAACGACAGAATGAGAAACACTGTATTGTACAATATTCTGCTTAATTACATGTAGTTGCCTGTATTTTTATTTCAGGATGTATTCAGTAACAGTTTTTTGTAATTAGTAATGAGTAATTTTTTTTTTTTTTTTTTTTTTTAGAAGGACTCCCTCAAAAGGGAAATTCAAACCTTGATAGCAAACTATACTCAAGAGGAAAGTACATTATTTAAACACATTTGTGGCTTACACCCAGTAAATAACATCGATTGATAGATCTGTATTGAAAAACAAGTCAGAAAAAATCTTGGAACCAGCGGTACTTGAACCTGCCATCTACTGCTTGCCGGGCAGCGACTCTACCACCAGGCCATCACTGGTCCATGGTACAGTCACGATGAACTAGAAACAAATACCCAAGCTCTCCTGATTCATTCAGAATGAACAAGAAAGTTAGAATTTGAAAGTAGTAATCACAATAGGTATCAGTTCTTCAAATTGGTTGAATGGGTTATGTCTCTGTAATATAGAGGCAGAAAACTTTTGTAGATTCACAAGGACTTTAGTGATCTCATATTTCAAAAATTTATAATTTTCTTATAAATTGGTCCGATTTATTTCAAACTTTCGCCATTCTGTTCATCCTATTTTTCTGCTTAATACATACAACTGAACTTATTACATTGGTTGGATTGCCCTTTAGCTCAAAGGGCACCTTGCAAGTAATGTATGGGCCGACTACCGTATTATGATTTGATGTATGGCAACCATTAGCAGGGACGGTTCATATTGCAAGGCTCTTTTTAGCCGTTTTTGTAATCACTCCGGCTATGTACATGTAATAGCTTTTTTACTTATAATATTCATCTGTTTTCCTCTTAATTCAATTTTTCATTAAGAATCTGTTACTGTACTGTATTTACAATTACCGGTAGGCTATTTACAATAGCTTGTAAAAATCTGGACAGGCGAATGCAAGTATAAGCGATTATTTGAATTTTCAAACCGAAGAGGGAATTTCAATTATAATTGATGGTAAAAATCATTATGATTTGGGCACAATATTACATGTACCTGTGAAGGCACACAAGTCAATTCTATTTTTTGACTGATACATGCATGTACTGTACATGTAAGTGCCCTTGTACACTATATTTGAGATAATTTTTTTACCCCTCAATACCTCATTACAGGATGAATAGGAACAAAAATCTGACAATGTTTTTTGCTTGATTTTTTTCCACTGGACTATTAAATACAGACCATTTTTATATCATTGTTTTATGATAAAGAGAAAAATGAAGGGTGGATCAATGCTGGGAGAACATTATTTGAAAACTCTTCCAATTTTTCTTCCTATTACCCCCTGTCATCCCGATTTATCCTATTACATGTATATGGTTCAGGTAGTATAAGCAGCACAACACTTCACTGATGTATACTGTGAAATCTGTATCTGTATATATGAAGATTGATCAAGGGAAGCACAAAAGCAGTCTTTATAGACAGGTGGACTTAATGTACAGGTTCCTTCAGTACATGTTTCAGTGAGAAACACAACTCAGGGGAAAACAGAAAATGTGGTCTTTGTAGAGAGGTCTCTACAGCAGGTTTCACTGTATTAATACTTTCTTTTCTTTTCTTTTGTTTTCTTGTGATTTACAGGGAGTAAGATGAGGCAGATGATGAGAGAATGTCATCCAGTGAGGATAAGAACCCTAAGAAGGGCAAACGCTCCTTCATGCCCAAACTCCCATCCTTCCGTCGCAAGAAGAACAACCCCTCCCCTGACCGCACCACCTCATCAAAGTCCTCTACCAAGTCCAAGAAGCAGAGGAATGAAAATTCATCCAACACCAAGACATCCATCCCCAAGGAAACCCAGACACCCAAGGCAGCCCCGCCCATATACCAGGACAAGTCCACATCACAGGTGGTAGATTCCTATAACAGATGCTTGACAGAGGTGAAGGAGGAGGAGCAGAATGGGAACAACCAATCAAAAGTCAGGACAGCTCTGTCAAACAGCAACACGACCTCCACCTGCTTTATCAACCCAGAATACGAGGGGGATGTCTGGCACCTCCAGAACCAGAATACTAAGAAGGATGCAGGTAACCATGGCAATGAAGATCGGGAGATCAATGCTAACATCAATCAGAAGAGGCCAGAATCCCCAACCCATATCATCCCTTTAAGTCCTGTAAAAACAAACAGCTATCAGCATATTGCTCGTTGTTCTTCTGTCACCAGTACCTTAAGCTCAGGGTCATCCCTTAGTCTGTCTAGTCCCGGAAGTCTGTCCAAACTCATCGGAGGACCCAAGCCCTACAAGAGTGTGTTCACTGATGAGCCACGAGGGGTCAAACGACAAGGAAGCACACCCTCCGATCTTGACATCACCTCAAGCTGTGTGAGCGTGAGCGGGTCGGCTAGCTCCCTCTCTCCTACTATAGACGACGTAGCTACCAAAGTAACAGTCAAATCTTGTAGTGTCCCTGGGCTACATCGGTACCCCGTTGTTGCTCCTGTAGAATCTCTTAGCCCCGGTGTAAGCCCTAAGCACGCCCATTCCAAGAGGGAGGGAGCATATACCTATGATAGCTCAGGCTGGGAGTCTGAAGATAGCTCAAAGGAGAAAACCCTGACAAGAGGAAGCTATGACATCAACAGTGATGCAGAGAAGGCAGTCAAAGTTGCGCCGACTCCTCAGAGCCTTGTTAATTTGAACTTTGACCTGCAGGCTGCAGCAGCTGCATCACCTCGGATCAATGCCAACCTTCGACGTGAGAGGCAGAAAGCGCTGGCAGGCAAAGCAAGAAGTGCGGTCGGGGAGCCGAGTCAGAAACTGGTGACTGAGCGACAGGAAAGCCCTCGTAGTGCAGGAGCAAGGAGAGAGGAAGCGCCAATTTCCCAGCGCTCAACTGCCTCAGCCAGCAGCGGCCCCACAAATAACAACCCAGAATCTGACTCAAGGCATGAGGCATTTGTTCAACCAGCAGGGACCCGTGTTGGCAGTGACAGCTGCTCAGCTCGCGCCCAACGACAAAAATCTGCCATCCGCACTCCGCGTACAGCAGCAACACTGATCACTCCGCAACACTCCACGCCGTGCTCTCGAACCAACAATGCTGGCCAGACAGCTGGGCAGGATCAAGAGAAGTGCGACGAAGTAGTCCTGACTCGTGTCCGATCAGTCACGAGTCCTGTCCCTCTTAAAACATCACGAGCTTTGTATGCCCTCTCCCACATTCAACTCTCAGCCATGCGGAACAAGCTGCGGTCAGAGTCATTCGACTCGAGTGACCTGGACTCTTTAGCTTCAGATGATCTCATGTGTGAGGCGGACAATACCTTTCTGGACCCTTCGGACGAGTCTCTTTTGACACAAGGGAACAGTATGCCTGGTGAGCAAGGATTCTCACCGTACCCTAACACTGGCAAAGGGAAACGACTCAGGAATAATAGTATTGAATTCCTTGTGGCCAGCTTTGATAAAAGGTAAAGTATACTTTACAATTAATATAGATTTCATTTTATCATACTGGCTAGCATGACATCTAAGTGCAGCATGTTTGTATAACATGTTACATATCTGCTAAGTTTATCTGTGTCCCGAAAATGCTGGTAATGAATTCACATCTAGGCCTACAAGAACCTGCATGTACATGTAGCTGATTACAAAGCTTTTAGGCATGTCATTTACCAAGCGAAATTTTTTCATTTCTGAATGAGGTATTGAGGATGGGTTATAATGTGTAAGTGAGATATGGAGGGCAGTTGCTTAATGAGCTATCCTTCTTTGATGGATACTGTGCATACCCATATCGCATATTAGCTGCATTTAATACAGAGATAATCTCTAGCATATCATAAGCATATTACAGGCAAACTGCACATCCTCATGTTTATATTTCTCATAGTTCCCTTGTTTCAAATCTCTCTTTCAATTCATCCTTGTCTGTGGTCCTAACCCCATCAATTGCATCAATATCATTTAGACAGTATCTTATCAATGTTATGTTTTCATCAGGTAAAGAAAGTAGGAAACATGTGATATTCAGTTCCAATACAGATTGTAAGTACATTTGTATTGTGCTTTGATTCTGATCATATCCATCATAATCATATATATGTAGGTCACATTTGCTCTTTTTAAAGAGAAAACAAATGGTTTAGATTTGTTGAAATTAGCGGTTTTGGGTGTTTCTGCGTCCTGTCTCTTTGTCCTAACTTTGACAAGTGAGGTTCCAATCCCAAGGATATCTCCCAAACAATCTTTTCATTTCAATGTTGAGCTTACGGGCAGATTAATGGATGATCTCAGGCCGGGTTGGCAGGCATTCTGCAGTACGTAACCAGCGTTGAGACAGGGATTAACTCATTAAAGACGCGGCACCACCCATGGAGATAAACCATGACCCTATTTTCATGGGTGGAGTGTGAAAGGAACGGTCCCGAGCTGCGAAGTTGAAATTAAACTGCAAACTATATCTGTGATTTTTTTTTTAAAATGTAGTTTCCTTCCTATTTGACTGCTATGCATGGTAACAGTGTCAAGAGCTTTTTTATTTGAGCACATCTTATTCTGTCTTACATTCATGTTTTTTTTTTAAAACCCACATGCATTTACTTAAAAACATTATAGAGACTTTTAAGAAATAAAAGTACGAGCAATTACCCTGTTGTATTGCGTATAGAAAATCATAGTCATAAGATATTATCAATGTAGCATATCAATAGACGATGCACAAGTCTGTTTTGCGATCATGTTATAACTCTATGCTGCCCATATTTGTCTCAAATATGATTGAACAAAGACTAGTCATTCCGTCAATGGTGAAATGCCTATAAGTTGTATATTTAGCTTATTACTGTATATACAATGTACATGTATAAACGTTGTAGGCTATGTCTCATTTGAGTCCGTGGAAATGCTGCAATGTAAACAAGGGATGGTCGTGGAACTTGAGAAACCTTTTGAACAGAATATTTTCTTCAAAGTCTGGACTTGTTCCTTGTGAAACCTGGTCCAAGCTGGTGTTGATTTGTCAAGACCTGGCCAGAGCCAATTGACACGTCTACAAGGTTGTGATGTTGAGGAAAGGGTTCTTGACTTCTCAGGACAGGATCTCTGATTTTGATGGTTTATCTTGTCCCCGGGTCAGGAAAGGAAGGTTTGGAGGAAGTAACGAGATGCTATCATTACATGTATCTTCATCAAAGATGACAGGTTATTTGAGATATGGATATATGCCTTTATATGGTCAAGGTCCTGTTGGCTCCCTGCTCCCCACTTTTTAGTATGCCTCACAACTCTCATGTTTTCTTGTAAATTTTGTAGATTTTATCGATTATATGGTTTACTTTAATACTGAACTTGTACCAATTATTAGGTTTCTTATATTCTTATGCTTGCATCTAAGTCATCTGTGCTGGAAACTTCAGTGCTTCATTATGTCCTCTTCACTTAGCTCTCTCTCTCTCTCTCGATGTGGTATTTCATATAAATGCAGTTCATTCATAAACTCATTTGCGATATTGTATGTCATGAACGATTCATGTCAATACTTTTCTTTTGGCGCTTGATATCACTCATCTACATTTACATCTCGTCTACGAATTCTCAAAATACATTCTGCACAGAAAGCATCGTAGATTCAATGAATAACAAAATCAAAATGGTTTGCCAGTCATATATCAGTAACAATATAAAGAGCCCTTTCAAAGTTCATAAATTAAGCAAACAGTGTGCAGCAATTTTTTGTTTCTTTTTTAAGATTTTTGTATTTCTCAACTCAAATATTACATAGTAGCACATGCATAAAAAATACATAAAATTAAAATGCATTCAAAACAGTTTTAAAACACTTTATAAAATACATGTTATATCAATTTCCTTATAGTTCTAGACACAAAACTTGCAGCAAATTTGCCATCTGAACTCAGCATTGTACAGGAAATAATTGTCACCTCGAGGTTAAGGTCATTAAGATGATTTTTCCTCCGATCATTTTGCATTCCCATGGTATCTTGAGGGACTTATCTTCATTCCACATTTCAGAGTTTTAGATGATGATAGCATGATATAAATGATTGAATTTCTTCTCGCCTGTCGCTTGCTGAAAGTTCAAAGCTGCTGTACAGGGATAAAGCAGGTCAAGGAACTCTTTTTACAGGCAAGTTCATGGTTATAGGGCATTTGCTTAGGGTAAAGCTCTAGTACAGGTTGCACATCAGTTTAGTCTACTCAACTATTCTGAATGTAAAGTGGAACATGATGCTGCTCGTCAGTCCTGCCTCTCTCTTGATACAAGCCCTATCAATGCAACTCCTACTCCCTCCTACCCATCACCCCTCCCTCATCTTAATCTGTATCAAATAGCGAAGATAGTGTTTACATTAAACAGAATCCACTTCCAATCCAGACTAAATACGGACTCCTAGTCTCGAAGCAGATTGAGAAGTCCACATCAAGTGCGGATTGAGAGATGATAGTGTTCACATTAAGTCTAGACTTTAATCCAGCTTTACTCCTCTGCTACCCATAATAATATGAAAAGGGTGTACATGTATAATGCCCTTCTGGCCCTTTAGCTACTTTAGCAATGCAGTGTTGTGGAATTGTAGGTCCTCCAATCCAAACCCGACGTTAAGACATCTTGCTGAGAAACCATTACTAGTTGGAAAATTGTAGCTGATAATGGGATTAGTGTATACCGGTAACAAATGTTACATCATTAATAAAAGAACCAATTTCTTGATCCTTTGACTAATCTTTCTCAATCAAACTTCAATTAGCAGCATAATTATACATGATAAACATGAAGCCTATTTTATACTACTGGGCAAATGATGTTAGTAAAGTCATAATGTTTGAACCATAATGTAAATGGGAAAGAAAAGCCTTTCAATATCTTAGAAGGCTTTTCATTTCCTTAACTTCCACATTTGGGGCCTGTCACCACGAAATGAGTCCAGTTGGTCAAAAATTTTATTCCTGTTTTTAAGTATTATATGAATCTACATTAAGTAAGCTTTAAATTAAGGGGTCACACATTAAAATTGATAAATTATATCCAGAAATATGAACAAAAACCTAATTGGACTTTATAAACAAAATCGTGCTTTATTCTTTAAAAATGCATCATTTTCGTGATAATTTCAGATTACATAGCCTATATTATTTGCCAAAAAATGTTAGAAGGAGATATTTTTGTGACCTAAGCTCTGGGGACATAAACTACAAGACATTAATAAGTCGATTTTTGGAAAAATCTTAAATGTGGTAGGTGGGTCAATTTTCAGTACATACACACTATACATCGCTATTACTACGATTGAGCCTAATGCGACACTGGACTCATTTCGTGGTGACTGGCCCCATTTAGTGTTTTTTATATAATTTTTTTCTTCTCTCTTTTTAAATTTTTGTGTTTGTTTTTATTTTTTTGTTTTTTGGGGCTAATTTACATAAGCTCTGCAGTTCATTCTGCCACTGATAAGGAAGATATCATGCAATTATCATTTCTAATTCAGGTGTAAAGCTTCAATTAAGGATGTGCTTTTTATAGTACAATGGTACAAGAAGGAAATGGCACTTATGAATGACCTCCTCCTCTCCTTCTATACTGGCAATCCTCTTACGTAATCCTTGAATTCTAGTCTACCCTGCTTTCTCAGCTGTTGCCCCATGTTCATGGAATCAATTACCAGCTCATCAAGTATGTTTCTTAAAAACTCTTGATTCTTTTAAGTCTAACCTAAAGACATTTCTGTTTTCAAAGGCACATAATACGTGAATGTTATTATAAACACATTTCGTTCTATCATGTCTTCTTCCAACTTTCTTAATTTCATAATGCGCCTCAGAATAGTAGTACTGGTATAAATGTAAGTGCATTATATTATGTTATAAGTATTGAATTAATTGAATATCTAACTGAAACAATGGCAGCAGGCTCCAATGTATGCGGCAAGGAAAGGGTTAATAAAGGAACCTGTTGTGGGTTAAGGGTAATATCTAATAAGCTCCCGATTGTATGTTGGTCCCTCAGGCTGGGCCAGATGTACGTGCTTCGGGACCGATAGAGGATACGGCCTGCCTTTTGATGATTGATGTTTGCCAGGGATCGGTGTAGATACAAGAAGTCAGAATTCACTCTCCCAGGTAGAGCAATAAATGGGGCAAAACAGTCAAATCTAGATTTCATTTGTGAGGGCTAGATCAATGCTTAAACCTGGAGACTACTGTAATGTTGGTGGTATATAACTATGTGCAATGTTTCGAAAATTAGGATACCGGTAGGCCAAAATGACAATGCTTGTTTTGCACAGAACATCTTGATAACCTGTTGCCTAAATTACAACATACATGTACATGTACCTCAATAAATGTTGAAAATACACCCTCAGTCAGTATTTTATTATAATACAGTGATACCTGCTTTACCAACCACCTGTTTATAAAGACCACCTGTCTATTACATGTACGACCACATTTTTTGTTTCCCTTAAATATGGTTTCTCATTGGAACTTGCCCTAAAGGAACATGTACTTAAAGACCATACCTGCTTATATATGACAGCTTTTTATGATTCCTTAGAGTTGTCTTTATCAATTAGACAGGTTTCACTGTACATGAATAATATTGAAGATTGTCATGGGAGCATAACGATGTTAACAGGTTGTAAGCTACATGTAGCAGCTCTGTATAGATCCTAATACGTGACTCTGCGCAGTGTTCGAAAGTTGGGATAGCCAACATGACAATGCTCATTTTGCACACAACACCTCAACAGCCTGTTTTGTGGATTACAACATGCCTGTAAAAACGTTGAAAGTACAACATTAACCTGTCATGTCACATTATGTATTGTCTTGACTCTCGAATCAGGCCTTGGATCAACGACATGATTAATAACTCTTATGATGGGGTGAAACGGCACACAACAGACTTCATTAAAGAGTCAAATATGATTGGAGTCTGCAGCTCTTCATGCCTATTTTTAGCTCAATTGAGCTTTTGCAATCGCTTTTTGTCCGTCTTTCGTAAACTTTTTACCTATTCAACTTCATCTCGACAATGCATTGCCAGATTTTCACCAAAGTAGGTAGGAATCATCCTTAGGCAAGGGAGATCTACAGTTGCCCAAATGGGATATGTACCCCCAAAGGGGAGGGGACTTAGGGGCAGCGCCCCCAAAGTTCCTCAGTGGCAGTAATTGCACATTTTCTTCTTCTTGAAAACCAATGCCTTTATTGCGAGACCCTTACTTTCATCGACTCAGCTAAACATACAAGTAATGTCCACAGACCTCTTGTAAATATACTATACATAAACATGTAATTCTTTTCCCCCTTTTGTGCTGTATACTGAAGATTATTTTTGTTAAACCACAAAAGAACTTGCTGAATCAGCTTCCAGTCCATGAGACAAGTTTCTTGTTAAAGATCTTTTTATTTGCATTGCTTGGGCCCATCCTCACTCACATTGTCATCTCAAGTCTTTTATCACCCCTTTTTAGAACTCTCTTCTTTCAAACAAAAATGAAAGAATGAAATAATTAATAGATGGAGTTTGGTTCATGCCGGGTTACTGGCCTACTCTTTCCCCCTAAGATATCATTTCCTCTTTGATGAACAAAAATAAATCTGTTTTTCAGGAGTTTTTGTACCGAAATGTTGAGAGTCATGCCTGCGGAAAAACAACTGTTTTACATGTATATTACATCCAAAATATTTATCAAAAATGAAGAAATAATTTTTGTTTCTCATTTGGAATGCATTTCAAAAACATCTCATGGTTTGCGGCTATGCATTTATATGTTGTCAGTTCTTTCCCACACACAAAGGTTTCATGCATTAAAGATGATTATGTTAAATCTATCATTATGCTCAATTGTCTGACTCTGAATAGTCATAAGGTACTTCGTTTGACAGCTTGATTGATTAAATTGAAGCACAATTCCATTTTGAGGTGTTACCATGAATTGAGGCATCTAAAGATAGCAAATATTATTGTGTGCACCATGCGGTTATTTATTGATGCATCCTCTAAGTGATTTGATTGTGGTATGTTAAAGGAGCAGTGTAAATTCTGATGATGAAACAAGATTCTGTCAGAGAAAGTTGAGAAACAGTCAAAAATAGTCTAAAAGTTATCCTACACTTGTTTGTCATGCAATTGTTTTGGTGCACAGATATGAACATACTATAGTACAGTATCGTCTGTTCGGAGCCAGAAAGGCTATATCTCTATATTAAAGTCTATGAGTTAATGCCCTTTTTGCTTTTGACAGAGGAATTATGAGACTGCTCAATGCTCACAAATATCAATATGTAGTTCATGCAATGCTTGCTAGCTGCTTTAATAGCAATTGGATACCGTATTGTTAAATTTCTATTAGACAAATTATTAGTATAATAGTCTTCCATATAGGTTGTAATGTTGAATTCTATTAGGCTTTTATTTTTAATCATCAATAAAACCCAAGATGAACTTTTTAAACATTTTTTAGAAGAAGCTTGTGGTGCTCTTTAATTAAAAATGTTTAAAACATTTAATCCAATCTATCCCGCTATAGTCTCAAACAATGCATGGTACAGGAACTTCAGTTTATATTTAGCACTGCTTGTAGTAATTGTCACATTTCCAGTTCATTGGTGACGTTACTTTGAAATGTGGTGAGTCTCGTTCTAGACTCTTTATTGAGTTTATTCTTTTTTATTCTCCAACCATTAAAGAGGAATTCCACCCTGATATTAAGTTGGTTTTAATAGAAGCAGAAAATGAGGGAGATGACCTTGTAAGATACATGACAGAGTTGCCAATTTGTTTTTGGTTGATTGCTCCTTCAAAAATTCATAACTTGCTTATTTTTTTAAATATTTTTTTAGCTCAAACTTTCACTGACATGTTTCTCTCATGTTTCTGCTTCTATTAAAAGTTTAAAACCAAATTAATATCAGGGTGGACTTTTCCTTTAACTGTGCTCTGCTCTTTAGTTCATCTTTTTCCTCTGTCTTCCCCAAATTTGAACGAGTGATTGAGGCTAATATATGAAGTCAAGCTTACAAAACAACTTAATCATACAGACGCCAAGAGAACCTGAGCCCAATTTACATAATTTAATGCAGCTGTCGCAGTGCACTGATTTGGAATTCCTTTCCTATCTTTGATTTTATCCACAAGAATACATACATTTCTGTTTCATAGACAATTTGAAATACAATAATATAGAACACTACTCAATAGTATGTTTCAATGAAGATGAAACAATTGTGATCGGTATATTATTGTGCACACAGTGTGTGCGGGCAAGCACTGAATCCAATGACCGGGGTAATAGTATATTTTGTAAAGCGCTTAGAGACATTTGTATTAAGCGCTATATAAAAATTAAATATTATTATTAAATATTATTATTATCCACCAAACAGGAAGGGTGTGTTTCATGTTCAGGATACAGGAATGTCACGAGATAGTTGTGGAGTTGGTTTCTGTTAGTCTTATGGTCCATGATCATAACATATCCTTACCAAAAAATGCTCCAGTTACAAACATTTTGTACCAAACCCCTAACGCTAATTAAATTACCAACTCCATCCATGGACACAAAAACTAGGCCTTTACCTAGATCTCTAACCCTAAAACTAACTCCATCGTTTCCCAATGTTTTGAACTTTTGGGGACATTAAGGCCTGAGCAAATGAGTTGCATCACGGGTATTTCAAAGTCAAATGGTATTAGAAGGGGTAAATAATAATGAGAATGATATTGGCTTTGGGCGACTCTATGCTTTACCCTCATCTAGACGCTGAACAGGCATTGATGAGTATTACCATAGAAGTAGAAGTAGAAGTTAAAGATAAACTGGATATTCTTTTTCTCAGTCTTCTGTGAGTTTAATCCAGGTGCTGTGTCATAGGCTACAATCCCAATAGGGATCTGTCATTTATGGAGGGAGGTAACAAAATAAAGAAGAGAATTATTGAGGGGAATTTCAAATTAATGTTGGGATATGAATCATATTTAGGGCAACCCTTGGAAGTGCTATATTTGGAATATTTTGTGTAGTGTAACCTTGTTAGTCATAATTTCATCCCCCTCTTTCATGACAATGTGCTGAGAATGTGTGTTCTGTTGTCACTTGTATTTTGTGTACAGAAATAATAGTACAAGTGAACTTGACTAGTGTTTACTTTGGCCTAATTCTCTCGTCCTGCTCCCATTAATTTGATTTTGATTTTTTTTAAATATTTTTTATCTGCTATCTGTTTGGACTGCTTAAAATCGTTGCTATGTTTTCTCTTTGTAAACTTTTTTCCAATAATACAATTATTTTGATAATTTTGTAGTAGGCCTGTATTGCTCTGCGTCTTTATCATTCTTGCAGCCTTCTTGTCTTTTTCTTTCTTCCTTATCCCCATTCTACATTTAATTTCTCAAATATCCAGAATTGAACTCTCCTTTTCATATTTCTGTCTTTCTGCTAAGCTTTATCTCACATCCATATTTAATTCCATAAACAGCTAGTTATCTTTTTACAAATCAGCCATATCAATCACCGTTGTATAAAAAGGAAACGCAGAAACTATAAGTGTTATTGGATGTACTTTAACTCACTCAGACAGCTGTGAGAAATTCTGCAAGTGCTTTATCAATTCTTCTTTCATTCAGAGTCTAATCACCATTCACTCTGTAATAGAGAGATACAAGATTCCTTTGTCTCTGCAGATTACACTCAAGTCAATCAGCTGTTTAATCTATTAGATGTGTCCAAATAGTCCTAAATAATTAACGAGACTGTCTCACACCCCTAAATGGATTACTCTACAAAGAGCTAGACACTCACTCATAAACTCCTTGATCATCAAACCTGCCATTTGGTCGGGTGAGAGCGAGAAGGTGTTAGCTCATTATTAAATTACAGGAGTGAACGCCTTTCTGGCTGTCAGCAGAAGATATACCATGGGACAACTATTGGTGTTGATCAGCATGAGATGACTAACAAGTTTCACTAAATTTGATTTATGCCAGGTCCTATGATTGGTCGGGGTAACGTCAGGCCAGGAAATGGCCAATCAGAGAGAGGCTTTGATAGAGCGTTAGCCTGATATCCTGTCTGTGATTGGTTGATTGTGATAGTTCATGTCATATAATCGGGCATTGCACCGAATGGTTTCCTTGTCTCACAATTTAGCCCTAGATGGAAATCCACTAAGATTAACGATGGTCAAATGACTTCTACTGCACCATTTATAATTGTTACAATTAAATTTTGTGGAATTTTCATTTTTATGGGCTCCATGAGTACGTTTAAGAACACTGTGTATAAATGAAATACATTTTGGATGTCTAGTTTTTGTGTCATTGTAATGATCACTTTATCAACAAGATTGGATGATGAATGGTCTGACTATAAGATTTATGAGAATATACATTTATTTAAAACACACTGTCTTGATTACAAGATGAAAAACAAAGTTAAGATGCTGCAGAAAACATTAAGAGTTTGCTTGATCTCTTATAATTAAAAATTACACATGCTATAAATGTGTATTGTTACAATGTAGATGATGTAGCTACTACCCATTTACAGTAGGTAAAAAATCATGTTGTCACATCAAAGAAAACTAAAAAAAACTTTGGTCTTACGGTAGTTTAAAGAAATACAAAGGAAAGCTATTTAGCTCGGGATTTCTCACAGAGAATTGTGGACATTTTTTTTATAATGACCTCTGAATATACAAATGTAGGAATTACTGTATGGAAATTTCCCCTTTTCTATAAAAGAAGTCTAGGTAACAAAAGTATTTGTTTAAATAATATACATGCACACTCTCCATGCAAGCAAAAGGTATGCATTCTACTTGTATTGTAGACATTCCACGTGACTACTGTAACTGTTTACATGTGGATGAGGTACAGTTTTGTTAATTAGTTTAACTGAAATTATCTTTAACCCAGTAAGTAAACTAATCCACGCCTGACAATGTGTAAAGAAATTAATTCTGGCCCCTTCCTGTTCCCCGTCTTTATTTTGAGAGCAGTAATTGTGTTGGGGG
Source organism: Strongylocentrotus droebachiensis (assembly GCA_035222895.1). Lineage (NCBI taxonomy): Eukaryota > Metazoa > Echinodermata > Echinoidea > Camarodonta > Strongylocentrotidae > Strongylocentrotus > Strongylocentrotus droebachiensis. The sequence goes on along the minus strand of JAVYIG010002543.1, from coordinate 207,523 downwards.
ACACAGGAACATGTCTTAAGATATCTTTCTGGCAAGGGACTGTAATAGTCACATGGGGTGTCTGTTTGGCTTCCCATAGTTCATAGGGTCATGTACAGGGTAAACATGTTAAAACTATAGAGCCCTGTGGGAATATTTTGTTGCAGAAAGTGAAAAATGAAGAATTAAAAAAAAGAGTAGCAGTCTTTGGGTGAGGACCACTGACTGCTTGTGAATTTCAATTTTAATCATACCTATTATTGGCCTACTGCATCTAATGTAAGCACACAAAACCATATACCGGTAATATAGTATACATGTAATAATTAAAATGAAAATTTCAATCTAGGTTGCATTTAAGACTGAAATTAAATATTGTTTCAAAAAATTGTTGCCGATGTACTGGAATGTCTGTAATTCATTGAGGAGGAGATTTGCACGGATTCTCAAAAAAGGGGAAGACAATGGACTCCAAATATTGCTAGGGATGCAACAGTTAATAAATATCTATCAAAGGAAAGAAAATCATCAATTTAGCTGTCTAGTAATTAATCTATGAATTGCAGGTATTCACAATGACCTTAAATGAAGGAGATGCAAAAGATGAAGCTATTTGCCAAGAGGCTTCCTGTATTTTAGAGTAAAATAGTTTGAATTCAGTATTGAAACAGCCATTCAAGTTTTAGATACCGGTATGTCTTAAAAAGTATATTTGATATGTTTGGATGGATATAATATCTTCCATTAAGCCTACCTCAGAAGTATTTCAAAGGTGAAAAATATCTTATTACCTGTAAAGATGACATGGATCATATTGTTCTGCTAAAACTGTAATCATATCCAAAACCAGGGTCTGCAACGAGCTATACGTAGTCTGTTGGGCAAACCTTTGTTCAACCAGTGGTGGTAGGTCTATGGTTCAACTAAAGGGTCGACTTGACAATACATGGGACATACACCAAGAAACCACCTGAACCCTGTAGGCTTGGCTCAAGCACCTTAGATTTTATTAAAATGTGTTTTAAAAAACTTCTTATGGAAAGGGGAATTTAGGGGATTGAGCAGTGCAAGTTCCCAACAACTAGGTCTATGCAAAGAAAGGTCCTTTTGTATTCTTAAAATTGTTGATGAAGGTACATGATTTTGTTTAAAAGTCAGAAATGAAATAAAATGAGACATTGCAGAGCCAAGGCAGAAATGCTCATATTCAAGACTTTATGAGAAAGAGAGTTCTAAAAGTGATTTTTAAAGTATTACCATTTCCAGAGTAGCATTGACATGTTCAGTATTACGAGGTAAAAAATGACACAATGATCCTGGAATTAGACTAACTGATATAAGCCTCCGGTAACATTACAAGCTTCATTTGAGCATGGTGGAAGGGGCAGGAGGGGGATCACATGACAGGAAATAGACCATGAAATAGACCTAAGGATGAAAGATTTAAAGGTGCTTTTTCACATTTTTACTTGTTTGATAGTTTATTTATTGGACCTTTTATATATATATATGAGAAAGAATATGAATAGTGTATTGATAGTCAGTCTAGTCAGAGCAGGACATCAGGCAAGAATTTATTATTTTCTTTCTACAGTGGATGTAAACATAGTAGATATAGAAAAGGAATGATATTAAAGCAAACACTGAATAGCTCGGTCATAAAGAATTCAATCTCCAACTGAAGAATACCAGCCATAAGAAAGGAAAGAGAGCTAAATACATCTCTCTCTCTCTCTCTCTCTCTCTCTCTCTCTCACGCACACACACTCACACGCACACACGCGCGCACACTCACACATACATGCACATCCCACACCCACTTCATGACACTTATGTCATGACATCATACACATCACTCTATCACTCTCACAAACATGCCTCCACTCATATAATGCTAACCTCCCACACAGAAATACACCCTCACACCCACTACACACACCCCACCCTCACACACCCCACCCACTATACCGCCAGTGTGGATCAGTGAAACATAGAACAAGTGGGATAGGAATTGTTTCCTAAATCTCATTTTTACTACCCATATTTGTCATTTCTTCCTCATCTCTGTGTTAAGTTTTGTTTGTTATGGGGGGGGGGGGGGGGGAGGAGCAAATGAAAATTTATTTTTTATTTTTGATACAAGTCAAGTTAATCAACTAGATGTAGTCCAAAGTTAATGATCAGTCTTCCATATTACAAATATTTTAAATAGCCTTTTGTGCATTTTCATGCATGATTGTATAAACAAACAGTTTTATTTATATAGTGGGAGTGCTTCTTCAATTCTTGTCCATACTGTATCTGACAAACTGCATTGGTATGTGAGTTAGACCTTGGTAGGTATTGGGCTTGTTTCCATGGCCGTTAATTTTAAAAAAAAAAAAAAATTATGTGACTCTCTCTCTCTCTCTCTATATAATATATATTAGAGAGAGAGAGAGAGAGGGTTTGCCTATTCAGAAGCAATGGGTGTATGTGTGTGTGTGTGAGAGAGAGAGACACACAACACACACACACACACAGAGAAAGATATCTGTCTGTCTGTCTCTCTCTGTCTCTATCTGTCTCTATCTGTCTCTCTCTCTTTCTCTCTTTCTCTTTCTATCTCTCTCTCTCTCTCTCTCTTGTCTCTCACACACACCCATTGCTTCTTGTTCATAGGCAAACCATACTATCAAATAGAGATGGGAACATTTTCAGAGGATTGTCATATACATGTAACTGTATTATTATGAATTTTCATTGGTTCAGCATGATGAAAATGTTACATGGAAAAGGTAAAAAAAAATAAAAAAATCTGACTTCAAACCTATCTGGACATTTTACTTTTAACCAATTGAGTAGAAATTATTTACATAATATATTTAAGAGTTAGAAGTAAATTGCTAGTTGAAAACAGTAGTATCATGTTCATTTTGCAAACCAGCACATTATACATACAACTGCGATTGATATGTAAGTGATTCATTACAGCATACTTAATAATAATTGTTAAAAATTGCTCCCCCCCCCCTCCCCAACCAGAATGTGCCCTCATCGGCATAATGGACAAAAGTACATGTATGTACATGGCAATGAGAATGTTAGTTCTGTATTATTGGAAAGGAACCTTGGCAAGCTAGATATCTGACAGTTTGTTATCATATCGCCTAGAATTGTTCTTTTTCAAACCTGACCGTGCATGTTATATCATTCATATCCTGGCTGTATTTTCTATCATTACGTTATACTGGGTGACGTGGAACTAGTGCCGGCTGGGACTTTTTTCAGGGGATTTGTTTAGCAAGCTAAAACAAACATGACATTTGTCTACCGGTATATGAAATGAAAGCAGTAGCGCAAAGATCTAGTCACCGTCATGGGCTAGCTTGGGACTTGATTATCAATTTGTGGACCAGTTGTGGAACTGCTTTGGAATTTAATACCTTTGATATGATGATATTGGATAAACTCATGCAGACAGATTTTGTGTGAACTGGTTCCTTTCGAAACCAGGTGTTCGCAACCATATCTTGCCTTGAACCTGTTCAAATATTTGCTTTTTTTCATTTCCGTGGTAATCAAATGTTGAAATTTGTCGTCAGAAAAGAGGAAAGACTCGACCTAGACACTGAATCGTAAGTGATTAGCACAAGTACTCCATTCATTCTATCTTGGACTAAGCTAGAGAAGCTAGAGGAGAGCTAACGGCTTTAGCGTTTTTTAGGTAGTTGAAAGGTGTCTGTATGGTTAGTGAGAACATGCTTGCTATGTACTATCAAACTGGGATTAGACACTTTCATTGCAATGAGGAGCAGCTCAATGGATTGAATATTTACACCGACAGGTATATATCCCGCCATCTCAACCACAGTTTATGCTTTTGGTGTTTAATGCTCAAGTGCTGGTGTTATTGTTTAACCATTCATCTTCTGTAACTGATCAGTGTTTTCAGTTGGTGCTGGTGTTTAGTTTCAATCCCTAAGTGTGTACTAATCCACTGTGATGCTAATACATGGTTGGTGTTATTGCTAATCCAGTCGACCTCATTAAACCTATTTCTGTTTCCAAGTGTCTGTGTTTGGTGTTAATATTAATCCAAATGGATCAAAAGACGCATGCATGCCTAACTGCTTGTGTATTATTTCTGATTAACTAGATCCCAATTTGCTTCCTAGTATAAGCAATACGTGGCTAATTTGCTGATTCATCGAATAACCTTAGACTAACATTCACATAACGATGCATAGCCTACATTGTAGCAGTCATTTATTACACAGACCCAACCCTCTTCATAATTCTGCACGTCAGCCAAGTCGCAATACAGCTATACATATATGTATTAAATGTGTACCGGTACATATTCTTAACTGGCATTGCACACATGTACGAAGCAATCAAACTAATGTTTTATGTACACAGCAATGAATTGATTGTGAGCCAATACTGATTGTTATAAATAAGGACATTGCTTCCTTGGCAGGGGGCCATGTATCTTTACCTTTCCCCCATTTAACCCCACATGGGTGAATGGTTTTAATTGATCATGACTTAAATTGGCCTGCGAGAATGATAAATAAAAAATGCTACATGTTCATTTTCCTACATAATTAAAGCCTACCGGTATCTGGAAATCTGGTATTTGAATTTCAATTTGAAATAAACTGGCTGAAAGTCAAAGTCAAACAATTCGTTAATGGCCGTATATACACAAAAACTTGATGAAAATCAGTGAATCTAACCTGTAAGTTGAAAAGAACCAAAACACACATACTTATACGGGACTACATGCTTTATTGATTTACCCGATTGAATCAGTTGTCCTCATTTATCTTTGCTTATTACTAAGCTCTAAAAAAAAAGTTTGTACATGTATTGCAACTATTGTTACCAGAACACTGGAACAGTCACTAGATAATCTTTTGTCTGACATCTGTAAAAGATTGTGAAGAATTTGTTTTCTGTCATTACCAAAACTCATAATTCCCTTTAAATCTGACCAGAAAAGATCCTTGTATAGATGCTCATAATTTGTTGTTTTTCATTGAAAAATGTTAATGCACGACTGGTCGCTGAAGCCATAAAACTGTAACAAAAAGACGATTATCTTGCACTAGGCTATAAATCATTTATTGTTGTAGCCATCATAGTGCAGGTTTTTTATACATGTAACTATGTAGCTTGTTTCCCAGATGAAAGCTATACAGTAATACAGTGGCAGTTCTGGCTTTGACATTTAGGGAAGCTGAAGTATTTTAATTTCCATCAGTGAAGCACCCAAGTTGTGATCTGGAGAACTGTTCAAAAATACAATTGAACGATCGTCTAAATTATTTTTTTGAAGGATGGAACACCAAGCGGCATGCTGGTTACATGAAAGGTGAACTAGCTCAGACATCCATGCATCTTTATCGTAACTATTTTTGTATGATCATATGGTAGTTACCAACCATTGGTGTCTTCCATCGATGTCTTCCAAGGTGCAGATCCTTTGTGGATGATTTATGTTGGGTTCGGTAGACAGCAGCTGGAGGATTCAGGAATAGTTGCAGTTTATGTTCACAAGTTCACAATCTTCCTAGAAATATGGTGTTCTTTCTTGCTGAACAACTAAGTGAAACAGAGTACAAGTATTGTCATGTCTCAGCTCACATTCAATCACAAGTGTGTAGCTAATCATCAATGTGCAATCAGACTATTGTAGGTACATGCTTTGCGTTCCTAACTTTTCATTTAAAGCTTCCAAAGACCCTTGACGGATGGTTAAGGTTTCTATTTTACATAGTGTACAGAAGCTTGAAGAACACACTTTACCCTATTATTCTTCTGTTCTCCAACCCCTAACTATGAGGACATTTATCCGTTCTATGCTTTTACTTGCAGCTATAGACCTTTCCTTTAAATGGTAGCCTAAGGACCATTAAGTCGGGTCAGGCTGCAAGAAGAGACACTGTCCTTATGATGATATTACTTCAAACTTATACCAACCCAACTTGACCAAAACGTCCATCTTATCTGTACTTTTCCTGACAGACATCGACATCGTTCCACAGGCCAGAGCTATGTCCTTACATTGCTCACTCACTCAGGGGTGACGTTACGGCCATTGAGTCAGGTCAGGCTGCAGGAAGACACGCTACCCCTATGACTGGACTGCTTTAACATTATAGAAACCCAAGTTGACTAACATCTATCTGTTCCTTATTGTCCTTGCAGACATCGGCACCATTCCACAAGCCAGAGCTATGGGCCTTATACCACCAACTCCCCCAGGGGTAACCTGAGGACCATTGAGTCAGGTCAGGCTGCAGAAAGACACGCTTCCCTCTGTGACTAGACTACTTTAACATAATACATGTATAGACCCAAGTTGACTAACATCTGGCTGTTCCTTATTTTCCTTGCAGACATCGGCACCATTCCACAGGCCAGAGCTATGGGCCTTACACCACCAACTCCCCCAGGGGTAACCTGAGGTCCAGTCCGGCTGTGGGAAGGGACACCATCTTGGTGGAAGCCAGCACCTACAGACAGATGGTGCAGGACCTGAACAGCATGAAGACAGCCCTGGGGAAACTCAGCAAGATGCTACAAGATGTAAGTTACTGGATGGTTTGAAGGAAAGACATACCTTTTTTCAGATTAATACAATTAGTCACTGCTATTTTGTTGTTGTCTTTCCCAGTTAAAATCATGAAAATACATTTGTGGTAGTTTTTCAGTCTCATCAGCGCCTTTGATTAGGCAACTAGATATCGGCGCTTTATATATTTCTGGAATGGAAATGGAAACCTATGCATACAAGGCTTGACACTAACAGGCTTGTAAGAGCAAGTTGCAAGCTTCTATTCCCAATGTTCCCCAAATGGAGAGAGGGGAAGTACTCCCAAAGTCTTAACCACCCATCATTAAATGTATTGATTCTTGAAAACATTTATATTCCTCAATGAACACTGAATTATGTTCTGTTCATAGTAAATCTTTCTTTATTCAGAGAGAAACCTTTCAAGGATGTTATGCTTGTATATCTTTCAGGAAAGCTGTGTTTTATATAGTCTACAAGCACACCAGTTATGACTTAAGTTTAATAAACTTAAACATGGCACAATAACAAATATAAATCTTGTTTTTGCATGACTTACATCTGTTTTTAACAACTCCTGTTTTAACAGCAACGGAAGTAATATCATGTATTTACATGACTTAGTCCTGTTGAAGCAAAGATATATTTGATGAATTGAACAGACACTGGTTTGAAGTTGAGCTAACCTGATATCAGCAGATAAGTTTAAACCCAACCAAAGGAGGAGCGTCATGTTTTTACATATTTAGGCCTGTTCCAACAACTTCTGTTATGAAAACCAAAAGAAAAGAAATTTGGTTCCCATTTGATGTATAACTATCTCGATATCTGAAACTAAGTGAACCATGACACAACAAGGGAAGGACTATCATGTTTTTACAAGTTTACACCATTTACTACAGTTTTTCTTTTCTTGTAAACCTTCACAATTTCTATTAGTTGCTGTATTTTCCACCTTCCCCAGAACCCAACCTAACCTTCTATTTAAACATGACATAACAAGAGAAGGATTATCATGTTTTTACATGATTTCGACCTGTTTCAAAATGACAGGAAGAAGAGATGAACTCAATGGGAAATGTGGATCAGAGATAGAAAACAAAGATTTTCTGTGACTGTACAATTTCTTTTTCCTTTCTCTTTCTGTTTAGGTGTGACATCATCATTACCGAAATAACCAAATATAGAATGGGGAAATTATCTCAATAAAAGCTACACTCGATTGTTGACATATTATATGTGAAGATAACAGTTGTGTTCACATTTAATTTGCTGTTTTCTTAGTTTAACCTTTTACCCATATGAACTTATAGTTACGATATATGCGTACAGAGATCTGAGTAGTCAACACCATACATGTGTAACTACATGTATGTACTTTATCAAATTAAAGTTTTGTATGCATTTGTAATAATGAGTCATTGATATTTCATTTTATTTAAGATTCATGTTTATTTTCTATCAGCTGTATAAATAGGGGAAAAGGCGGCAAGGCGGGCCCTAGAATAACGCACATGAAATTCAGACATTAAGGATGGAAAAATGTCTTTTATTGAGTAACACAAAATGATAATGATGTTATAATCATTGTGCAATCATGTTACCCTGATCATTTTCACAGCCCAAGGCTCTTCAAGAAATGCTTGCAGTCTGCAAGCCTGAGAGTGAGAGAGAACATGACTTAGAGACTGCGGATAATATGACCCAATGTGAGCAGGTCCCTGTGCAGGAAGGACAGAGTCAAACTGATCATGTACAGGTATGCTTGATAGAAGTGTTCACATATGAGTGTATTTCTCTTGTCCAAGAAGAAAAAGGGGAAGAAGAAAAAGAAGAAACAAAGAAAGAGAAAGAAGGAGGAGGAGGAGGAAGAAAAAAATATAAAACAACTAAAAATAACTGGAACAAGACCAACAAGTGTGAGAAATATAGAAACATACAGTCCTGAATATTAAAATCTCAATAAAAATTAACAGATATTTACTAATCACATTTTATACAATTAGACTAATTTTTAAGTTCTCTATTCCTTCTTGGTCTCGTACCCTAATTCTGCTGATGTCATTATGTTAAGAGAATCTTGTACAAAGCTAAAAACTGTTTCTCATGATTGTTACTATCAACAGTTTGTTGCATACTGTACATGTAGCTTACATGATAGGGTATTTTATTACACAAGGGAGATTAGAACGGAAAACAACAAATCCTTTTGCAAAATTGCAATTATTGTAATCAGAATGAGCAGGGATCTGGAAATGTGAGATAGGGTAGCTTGAGGTAAACAAAGTCATAAACAAAACCATGAAAAACAGAGATTTGGCCAAATCATGTGCAACATAGCCAAATCATTGTGTGATTCGTTTCTTCTGTGTGTTTTCTTAATGACGTGTACTAGGGTAAAAGTTGATGGTTCTTGCAAAGTATTGTATTGCCAACATTAGTATTTCTCTAAAGGACTTATTCAATTCACTATCATTTTCACCTCAGGATTAATTTCAATGATAAATCATTCAAACATCACTTTAATGATAATTCCCTCAAAAATTAAAAACAGATATTTAGTAAATTAAATGCATGAGGTTTTTACAGTAGGAGGCTGTTGAATAATTACTTAATGTCCTAATATTATGTCACCTCACACAAAGAATGTAAAGGGAAGTCCATGGTATCTTGTTGCTCAGTGTCCCATGCAGTACATTACATTAAGTAGTGTGGAGTCTCAAACATTACTTGAAACAAATGTATCATTTCACTTCATATTATAATGGAGTCTTACATGTGGTGAGCAATGCATGGGATAGAATAGCTTGGACTTGCCCTTGTTTCAAACATTATAACTCATACGAAGCAATATTACACATAAAGACAGTGGTTTTGCCAGTAGGGCAAGTTCTATAAATTAGTTTTTTAATGATTATGGTAGCAACTGCATGCATACTTTTTTCCTATGATAATAACATTAACTATTTAGGTACATATTGGTGATAATCAATTTCTCTTTCTTGTTATATCTTTCTCAAGTGTATACCAAAGGTACCTGTACCAACCCGTGAAGCATCGTCACAGAGTGAGAGTATACAGAGAGAGAACAGGGCAGTTCAGAGTGATGGTACATTCACTGTAAGTATCAGCATGATTTACAAACTCAGGGGGCATTACTTGGACATTAATATTGATTATTTCTATCAACATTTTGTACTCAAGTCTTCATTCATCTCTGTGGGATTAATTCGTTCTTCTATCTGTATTTCCATCCACTTTTTTTCTTCTCTTTCTGATATATCTTCAGCATTTTATGCCTACCTATATTTTATGCCTACTTATCTTTTATGACTACCTCTATACTTGTTTCTTTTCTTTACAGCTCCATCTCTATTCCATTTCTTGTTCTTCTTCTCATCTATATCTTTCTCTGTCTCTGTCTCTGTCTCTTCTGTCTTTGTGTGTGTGTGTGTGTGTGTGTGTGTGTGTCTCTCTCTTCCACTTTCATTTGTAATCGCTTTTTCTCTCTCACTCCTTCTTCTCTTTCTCTCTCTCTCTCTTTTTCTCTCCCCTTTCTTTCTTCATCTTCTCTCTCTCTCTCTCTCCCTCTCTCTCTCTCTCTCTCTCTCTCCCTCTCTCTCTCTCTCTCTCTCTCTCTCTCTCTCTCTCTATCTACATCTCTCTCTCCCCAAACATCTTTTTAAATTTCTGTATCTCACTTCATCTGCACTTCTCTTTTTCCGTCCTGTTTTATTTTTGCCATTGATGCTTCCTTTAGCACAGAAATTATATCTGAAAAACATGTTTACCCTTTGAGTATAAAATACTAAAGTATTATCATCATGAAGATATGAAAACCAACATGTTTTGGCAGGAAAGGGACTAGGGAGTAATCCCACTCCCATTTTCCACATTGTCTTTTTGTCTGCCTCCATCTCCCTCCGCAATCATCCTTGGCAATCCATGGGGACGCTGTCCACGTTGTTATCCGGCCTTTGGTCGTCTGTCATTCTGTCCTGGTCGTTTCCCCTGGCTTGTCAGTGGAATCAAACTGGTAAACAGGAAGGTGCCGTCAAATCACTAATAGCCTGTTCTGACGTGAGGACATTTATACTAAACTTGTATGAAGAAATGTTGATGAGGAATCGTTGTATAGCGAAAGGAGCATTCACATTAGATAACAACATCGTATAACTAAATATTCTATAAAGAAACTGGTTTTATAGAGGCCGATTGGCATGAAGCTGCCAATTTTCAGTACATACTCTCAATAAGCCCTTTGTAGTTATGTTTTTCATACGATACCATTAAGATAAGAACACGACCCTGTTCATTTATTGAGGTTTTCATTCGAAAAGATGCCCAAAACATGAATATTGCCATGCAACGTTTCCTTATAGAACGTTCATTCTAGAATGAATTTTTAAAATTTTATCATAGTCTATTGCTTTATGGTCTTTTATAAAGCCAAACCTGCTTGAGCAACCACCTGCCTACAAGGACCACTTTTCATGTTTCCCTTGAGCAGTCTTTAGCTTCACCGTATAGCCAAATGATTGGTGGTCTGAATGGGGCTGTTAGTTCAGATATTTTGTATCTTTTCCTTTGGATTGGGACAGACTAAGGCAAACCAAATTAAAGAGACTTCCGTACAATGGCATATGAGTTGAGCAGGAGATGCGCTGCAGTTGAGACAGGAATAAAAGCAAGGTTCCCCAAGAATATAAATAGATCTCAAAGTGATGGATGTTTGTGAGTCATTGGAAATGGGAATAATGGCAAGGATTTGTTTAATTGGTTATTAGAATATGCCGTGAGGGGTTTGCAATTATTTTAATTGTCTGATACATTAAACTCAAATGTATGTTGGTTTTATTCTGCCTCATCGTATGTATGTAGTCATTTGAAATGGGAATAATGGCAAGGATTTCTTTAATTGCTCATGAAAGATTTCAAATATGCAATGAAGGGGTTGTGTATTGATATGTATTCTCTGATACAATAAACCATCATGTAGGTTCCAATCCAATCCAATCCAAAAGATATTTGATATAGCGCCTTTTCCTTGCAGTTACAAAGCGCTGCACACACGCTCCAGGTTGGATTTAGATCCCATGTCGCCACTCACTGTATGGACATGTATGTTTCTTACATGTGATATTAATCTAGTCACCAGTTATTCAATGATTATATCTGTGGTGTAACGGCAGTGCCTACATTGCTATGCTCTATCTATTATATGAAGAAGTGTCATGTGCGACATTTAACAAATCATGTGATGAAGTTTGCAACAAACAAATGTGTATGGTAGACAGGAAAAACTGGTTGGTAGAAGAAAATAGTACATCACTCTGAAATTGATTTAATTTCATCATTTACATGATATCTATCACCGACCAAACGTTGAAATGTACATTAAGTATGTCTTTCAGGGGGAAACCTGTACACTTTAGTCCCATTTGGAGTAAATATACCAGGGAGTCCATGGTGGTACAATTATGTACATTACTTTTAATCTCTGGGGCAGAATTTTCCTATGGCACTTTAAACAAAGAATCAACCCTTTAAATTCAAACTTAAAGATAAGTCTAGGTGGCACCTAATCTATTAAAAAGAAAAAATGTGTTGAATGACAATTAAATCCTCTCTGATGGGTTCATTAGAAATCTATGGTGAGATGTGCTACTCATTAGATAGTGGTTAAGTATTAGAGCAGAGATTAATGCAGGGACAGCACGTGACTTGTGCATCACGCACAAATGTTCTGTTCCTTAGATTGACAATTTACTACATCCTCTGTCTGCACGACCTGTCTGAAGGATTATGGGATAGATATAGAGAGGGGTGTCTGGAAGAAATGGAAAATAAGAAACAAAATAGATGGAGATTTTTTAAAAAAGAGAGTGAGACAAGTAAAAGAAGGAGATAGGGGAGATGTAGAGAGATGTAGAGTGAGAGTATCAGAAAGAAAAATATACATGTATATATACCTGTATATATATATAGAGAGAGAGAGAGAGAGAGAGAGAGAGAGAGAGAGAGAGAGGGGGAGGGACAGAGACAGACAGAGAGATAGACAGACAGACAGACATAATGTACAGATAGACATACAGACTTACAGACAGACTGACTGACAGACAGACAGACAGACAAGGACAGAGAGAGGGGAGATGGACAGACATGGATAGAGTGGAAGATAGGCAGAGAGAGACAGAAACAGAGTGGGGGCACAAAGAGACAAAGGGGCAGAAATATAGAACGGTACAGTTACAGATATAAAGATTGAGGAAGAGAGAGAGAGATAGAGACAGGGGCACATAAATACAATCCAGAGATGAGAAAAAGAGGAGAAATAGAGGAAAAGAAACTGGGGCTAGACTAAGAGAATAAAGGTTTTTTTCTTTAAGACGATACGATAGGCATCCAAATAGACTAGAATAAATGAAGAGAGAACCAGACTAACACATATATATGAAGACAGCTACACAAAGCAAGTGAAGGATAGTGAGTGAAAGTGTTAGCGTGGAAAACAAATTGTAGGAAGTCACCTAATTTGTTGATCTACCAAGGTACTTGCGGTTTATGGCTGACTGGAAATTGACACAAAATTAATGAATGGGAAATAAGATTCTAGAATATTGTTACAGTTTAGTATAATTCTTTTAAAGAGGAATATCTGTTCATGGCTTTGTGATGAGTAAATAATGATTATTTCAACACGATAAGACTACTGTGTAAAATTTATGTCAAGTAGAATAAATTTGTAAATATTTGATGAGGAAATGAATTAAATATATATACAAACAGGAAGTTTACGGAACTTTGCTTTCTACTATTTTGCTAATTTGGTTGCAAAATTAGAGTTAAAATGAGACATTTTGGGGGCAACACAATATACATGTTCAGTGAACATGGAATCATTGCATTCATCCACAAGCAGCAAATTAACTTTCAAAATACCATAGTTCTAGAGAGCAAAATAAAGTATTTTCTCTTGGCTTGTAGGGAATGATAATATCATATGCTGAAAGCCAGAAGTGTATTAAATCCATGCAAAATAGTATGAGTTAAAGGTACTCTTTCCTATTTGCAGACCTAAAAAGTGAAAAGGTTAAATTCCACCGGCATTTGAAAGATAATACTAATTTAGAACTTCCCTCAAAACTAAAGAGCTTGAAAAAGTCTTTTGTGGGAAAATAATGACTGTTATTTGTCAAATTGAATTAAGCGAGCATGCTTGTTTAATTAGATAGTCTGATTTTTAGACCCATGTACCCAATGGTTGTACGTTATGTGCTGCGCAAAATTCAATCAGTTTAATTTTGTCCATTACAAGAAGTGGGTTATTGATGTAGACAAAAGCTTATGTACCCTTTACAGCTCATTTTATTTTTGTTATTACCGAAGTAAAAAATTAGTCAGTCGGTCAGCCACTCAATAGTGTCTGACGGTGAAGTCTAGAAAGTAAACAGGTTTCCTTGCATAATTTGAATACTAGGTCACTGCTAATGTTTAAATTTCACAGATATAGGATATTATAAGATTCATTATTCCTGCAAAGTGCTACAGAATTTGATGTTTGCAGCAAAAGGGACATACTACCTTTAAAGGGATCGTTTAACAATGTTAAATCTGAGATACACGGCCCTGCGTGTTATCAGTGTCTGTGATATGGTGTAATATTGAAGCCCTAAAAAAGTTGCGCTTCAATATGATCAAGAAGTGCCTCAAAAAAGTAAAAATCTTTGAGTGACCGGTTAAACCATACTCGTTTTCCCCAATAGACTGTAGTGTTATGAAAACCGTCAGGCGAACGGTTTTCAAAATTTGTAATTCCAATCATAAATATCTTGATAATCAGACAGGCGATCAGCTTGTAAAAGTCATGGGGTTCCTGACTGACATAAAGGTTTATAATTATCATTGCTTCATGAGCTAAATCCAGAATTTTATTTCAGAATCTGAGACAAAGTTACTGGATCCCTTTAACACATTTCTGGCTCATAGAAGATGATATATATTTGGGTTGGGAAGTCAAATTGGATGAAATCATTCTCATTTTAGAGTAGGCCTTTATATCTCAGGGTTTATTGTGTCATGAAGGTGAAAAGAATACAAAGGTGACATCTGGCAGTCATAATAAACTTTCAAAATGTTGACTTGCATGGTTTGAATTTTATCATAAAATTGTATCTAGGTGAGAGATCATATCATTTGAACTTGCCACATAAGGCCTGTTTCCATCAGCTCGAGTTTGCCAAATAGCCCGTTATTTCTGATTCTGGAAATTAGCTTGAAGTTACAAATTGAGTCTTCATCAGCTCGAGAAATTTGCTCAGTGTTTGCACATAGTGTGAGTCTTTGGGCTGTTAAAGACGGACCAGACAAATAGCAGGCTATTTTGCAAACTAGTCCAAGATATCTTGGGAAGATTTCCCGAGCAAATAACCCGCTATTGGCGTCTTAATCTGCCAAATAGCCCGCTATTTCGAGATCGGGCTAATTTCCAGAATCAGAAATAGCGGGCTATTTGACCAACTCGAGCTGATGAAGATGGCCTCTCGTTTGTTTGAATACAATGGAGTCTTCAGTGGAACCAGTATTTTATTAATGCCCAATTTAAACCATTCACCCAGTAGGCAAATTTAATGATCTTCTACCTCCCCTTATCGTGTAGCTGACCTATGAACTTTCTTCACATGCAAGATCATGAATCACACCATGTCTTCTGTAATCACCAAACTATCTCATTATTTTTTCTTCATTTTAAGGTATGCCACAGCTCAGTCATAAACCTCCCAAAAGACTTGGGTCCTAGGAAACACATAATAATGTTGAATGTGTGGTCATGTGTTTTTCTGCAGATAATGCTGATAATTTTGTAATGGATCTGTCATGACTCTCCCTGAAGAATCAGGACCTAATGTTGAATGTATAGTCATAGTCTCTTTTTGTCTCTCAAATGGTCTTTGAACTAACATATTGCTTTCTATCTTTCTGGTGATATTACTTTCTATCTCATGGACAATATTTTGGAAAAACCCTTGCTAGCTTTGGCTGAACTACTGGTCCATTTATTGTTTGGAAAATAATTGTTTTCTTGATTGAGGGTTATTTTTAAAAACATTGTCAGCTCTTATATAGATAAAACTCTTTTCAAATACATGTACATGGAGCTATATCCTTATAGTCACATTTGAATCATAAAATTAGGGTCAATATTTGAAGAGAAGAGATAATAATAAGCCAGTTCGTAAATAGGTTCGGAACGCATGACCCCAAAATATCCACAGATCTTTTACACGATGGATACGTCCCACTTGTGCATTTTAGAATAATCACTACCGAAGTGATGGAGGTGCTTCATGAATACCTTTTGTTTACCTTTTGAGAAGAATACTTCCACCTGTGTATCAGATAAATGTACTGTCGGTGCATAAATGAATACTGACTACGTAACTTTCATGAGCACGATTTGAGTATTCTTCTCAAGGGTTTTACAATTTGGGTAGAATGACCTTTATCTGCCCATGCGCAAATCCTAATTACGAACTCGCTTATTCCAAACTAAAACTTTCAAACGTATGTATAAAGTACTTTCAGAATAGGTAAGAAAGTGAGCTCCAAATATGATGAATTTGAATTTATTTAGAGAAACTGAGAGAAAAATCCCTGTAGTCATAGACTTGATGTATCATCATCTAAATGAAAACATCTTCAGTCAGTCATCTCATCTGGCCGGCATTCGTGATCATGCACTTCCCTCAAAAGTGCTTCCAAATTATTTTGATTGTCGTGCTTAGTGACAGGAGTCACACGAAGCAGAAAAACAAGTCCAAATACATGAGAATTTGATAAGCGCTGGTTGCCATGGAAACTAATGGCTCAACTTCCATGTGATGAGTGTGAGGATGGTGAAACATGTGATTAGTGGCTGGCCCATTTTAGGTTCATCCAACATCCATGTAACCAACAGGGAGGGTTGATTCATATTACCCCAAATCAATCTCAGAAGTTAACCAGACCAGGAGGGGTGTTTCACAAAGATCCCAAATCGGACTTAACTCTAAGTTGGACTTAAAAGTTATGGAGAGCCATTTGTAGCCTTAAATTAATATATATTCAAAAGCGAAAATTGAAGTATTTTAGACTTTTTATAAATTCCACATCATGAAAATGACATCTCCTTGATGATAGAAAATATGAATGATTTGTATCAACATTCTATGCCTTTTAAATAACTTTTACAAAATATTTTCATAGATGCTAATGGCTTTCCATAAACGTTAAGTCCAATTTAGAGATAAGTTCAACTTAGGATATTTGTGAAACACCCCTCTGAAACCCATCACATCAGAGTCAACCTGTAACCAATCAGAATAATAATGTACACTATCTCCAATCTTGCTGCAGTTCATGTATCTTACCAATTGTATTTATTCTTCAGCTAAAATTACTTGTAAGTTACTGTTTATTTTTAAATTACAATTGATTGAAGGAGATTGTATTAATTTGAGGAAAACACGATCAATCATAATTCTTTATAAATGTTAAAGAGCCCTGAGTTGAGCAAGGTTACCATCATGCTCTTGAAATGGTTAGGGAGACTATCAATTTTGTTTCCATTTGTATTTCCTAGATTTCCTACAGTGGCTGATTCTATTAGGAGGGCACATCTGTCCCATGCCCTCTTTCCATTTTAGAATCCAATCTGGAATTCCTCAAAGTGCAATAAAAACTATTATTGCTTGTCATAGATTTTTCTGGATTTAAAAAAAACACAAACTCCCAGGTCTTCTCCTGCCTCTGTCCCTGCACCACGTTTGTGGAGTGATGAAACAATGATTATAAATTATCAATGCTTGGTTGTAAATATGCAGGCTATTGGTTTTAATGGATAGTTCACTCACAGGTGCTCAAAAGCCACAAAAATACACAATAGCGAAAGGGCATGCCTAAATTGACCCTAAGCTTGTCACTATGAGAGGCACACTCATCTAACCAATGCAACTGTATCGTGGTAAAATGACTGATGGCCTCTTGTGGTACCGGTATTCAAGACTTGAAACTAGATGACATGTACATTTTTCAAAATGTTCTATTTCCTCTGACTCCTTTGATGCATATCGAGCATATTATCTTTATACTCTGACTGAACAGTAAACTCCTTTAGAAATATATAAATTTCATGTCATCCAGAATTTATGAAAAACTTATTTTATGAAGGGTCTTGGGACTAATTACTCACTAAAATGCAGTCTGTAATGATTTCAGCATCTGCACTTAGGTCTTGGGTAGACTTAGGATCGCTTCATCTCAAGTTCCGTCAAATCTTCTCACTTGATTATAAGCTTTGGATGTTAGTCATTGATGGCGTGTCGACAGCAGTTAGGATATTAATGGATTCTGCATGGACCAAAATTAGGCAGAAATCAGTTTAAGGCTGACTGAAGTTTAGTCATGTGTTCTAATTTCGGCATTTATGTTCTATCTCTATTTCAGAACACTCAAGCGATTAGGCATTAATGAGATGTCATTTGTAGCACGAAAGGGTTCATAAATACTCAAATAATATATTTGTACTCTCATCTCGAGCTTTTCAATCTCATTGTCTGCCGTGTATTGTGATTGAAGTGATTAGTTTGGTGGGGGACCTCTTGAATTACTGGATCAAGTGTTTAAAAGATAAATCTATTGTATTGAGAAAAAAATGGGGCATTGTTGAAATAAAAGTTAATATTATTTTCAAATGGAACCCATTGCAAATTCATCTCAAGGCGGAGATACACCATTTTGTTGATATGCATTAAAGTATTTCATAAGTTATGGTAAATACAGTATAGATGACACTACTTCAAAGATAACTTAACAATCCAAAAATGGGTTTGAGGTGAGCACATATGAAGAGCCTCAAAGAGTTCCTTGGGGCACATTGCTTGATGTTGGTATGTCTTTTCACATCTAACATACTACACATGTATACAAATCCCTCATAATACCTATAAAAATGCCTTTAAAATATATGACATTTTGTACTTATTTTTCATTTGCAATGATATCATGGCCTTTGTGGTACAAAAATTTGAACTTGATGCTAGGTTATAAACTGTTTCAGCCAAGTATAGCAAAGGAAGTTAGACCAATGTCTTAGTGCTCGATCTGTTAAACACAGAGTAGATTTTGCCCAGGGTCTAACTAAATTCCTGGAATCAGGTCTAAAGACTGCAGCAAAAGAGCTTTTTAAAGAGTTTTGGAGTAACACAATTAACTTTGGAAGACGCATGAGGGCACGTTATGTCTCCTGACAAGCTGAGATATTCTTGGCACAAAGAAAAAGAGAAAAATATGGATATTACTCATGGATTGGCTGTCTGGACTTGTGTTTGACTCTCTTTTAAAAACTTAAAGTCTACCAATCACAAAAGAAATACTTTGCATTGTATGTTTGTGGAACTGTGTCGCTATTACGTATTCACAACATAAGCTTCAAATATTACTTCTATAAAGAGATATTGCAAGTTTAAATGCTGTCGCAAACTCTCAATTAATAAGGAAAAAACGGCTCGTGAGTAGACTTCATGATGCACCCATGTGCGTGTGCGTAGCGCAGGGCCTTTACGGAACCCAAGTCTGGGTTAAGTTCCGCAGGCTGGGATTTATGGGGAGGGGGGGGGGGGGGTATTTTTTTAGTTCTTATCCGTTAGCCCAGAGAATGCCAGATATATTTCTGACTGATTTGATACATTCTGGCTTTACACAAAGTATCTTGTGGTGATTGGTAACCTTTAATGTGTAGAAGACAACAAGTGATGTTAAATGGAGCTGAAGTTAAGGACCCAGCTCTTCACATGTGGCTTAGGTTTCCGGTGGACTATATAGTGTAGAAAAATTACTCATCTAACTAATGTTGGTAAATATAGCATGGAGGAGCAACATACGGCGCCAGCAAAAGAAAAAGCTTAAAATTACATCATTATTTTTATATTGATTGGGGTAAATTTAGCATTGAGGAGCAACAGAAAAAAGATAGATTACATCACTAATTTTTAGTAGCACATGCCCATATTAGTAACAAAAAGACTGAAAATACATCATTTCAATTTAGGTTTGAGAACTCATGTGCATTTGTATCACATTTCTTCCTTGGAAGTTAAATTGTTTTCAACATGTGATGATGAAATAAGTGCCAATAGCTTATGGCACCTGTTACATGTCCTGCACATGGCCATTATGCATAGAACACTTGTTTGGGGTCTAAATTTACTGGTTACTTCAGTTGACTGTTGCGATAAAAGTAAGACCAGAAAGATGAAAGAGGAAAGAGGGATCATATCTTCTTCTTCTATTATATGAGTTATGTTTCATGAGGGACTGTGTCAGGAAATAAAGATGCTGATTAGACTGCTGCCTTCAAAACTTTCAAACTAATGACTAAGTTTCCTCTGGGTTGCTTTTAGATGGGAAGACTATCGGAGTAAGCCTTAAAGGTTACCTTGTCACTCTCATCCATGCTTCACATGATAACAAGAAGATCGATTGTTATCACATGTGTTGTGATGTAGTCATATAGAGTAGCCCCCCCCCCCCAAAAAAAAAAAGGGGGGGGGGTGGGGAGCTGATGGTAATTTGGGAACAAAATTTGGTATCTATAGGGGAGATGTGTTATAGTACAGTCAAGTAGAGCAACCCCATCCCACAAGAAAAATGGGGGCTGAGGGCAATTTGCCTCCAGAAGGCTCAAAAGAGCTGAACATTGTAGGCTTTATATTTAAAATTATTGCCCTACATGTAGTTAAAAACAACATCTGACCATTGGTAATACATGAGATCATGGACTGCCATAATTTTTGTAGTAATTATTAATTATTTAGCCCTGAGCGAATACAGAACTTAAGTTTGTAATCTGTTCAAAAGAAGACACTCAGAGGGTCTAGATTGTAGACTGCCATACAATTGTACTTGACTGTTTTTATTTCATTTCATTATTAAGTCAAGACTTGTCTCAAAATAGTAAAATCTTGTTTGCTTGCCAAATTTGAGAACAAAAAACAACTTCTTATGCCTTGCTTCTATTCATCAAGGAAATAAATCTCTTCTCTGGAACGACGTGGTTGTTTTAAAACTGAAGTTTGTGTTTATAATACATGTACATTAACTTGCTTGCATGTAACAAGTATTTGCAGGTCTAATTATATGTTTGGGTGGATGCTACTTACAACAGATACCATTAGTCCATCTTATTCTAAAGTAATCCTTGGTATTTTCTAATGTGACACTCTCATACTTAACTAATGTATTATAATGATTCCCATTATACAAATACACATGTTGACCTAGAACAGCAGTTCCAATAATACTGTTAAATTAGCAAGTTGATAACCTTGCGTTGTAACAATTTTCCTTTGATGAGTAATTTTCAAGAACACAGCGCCTGTTGTATTCAAATCACCTGTTTAGAGCCTGAAACATGTTAATGCATATGTATATTCATCATTATCATGATTTTCAGCTCATTATGTAGAACATCTTATTTTTCCATCTTTAGTGGTAACTTTGATCATGTATAGATTCTTGCTCTAAACACACAAATTTGCTAAGTTACTCTTATTTGTTTGCATTTGATCATTTAATGTTAAGAAAATAGGTCACACCCGAGTTTGATTTTTTCTTGTTTTTCTAATGTGTCATAAAGTTCCCCAACCAACTTCCATCATGAGTCATAGTAACTCTTCCCTGAAAAATCAATGAAACATGTTTGCATTAAATTAATAATTCCAGCATGTTGTTTTGTGATGCTGCTGCCGTTAAGATAGATATTGAAAGTTTGGAGACAGAAGGGCATTAAAGGTATTACAAAGTTTTGGTATGGGGTCATGAATTTGGTTCAAATTAACATATTGGAAGAATATACGTTCCTACGATATACATTGATCGTTGTCGCGGTTGAAATCGAGTCTAAAGTTATGAAATTATAAATAATAAACTTTTTATGTTGTATAGTTCCCTCTCAAGGTCAAGATATTAATTTAGCTATGAAACGATGTTTCTTAACTAAGATTGACTGATTAGCTATTCCCGTTTGTAAATTATATATCCCAACTACATATTCTGAGATTTTCATGGTCGCAGCTACCATTGTACGGCCATAAGCGCTATTTGAAATTTATCAAAATTTACCGGGAGCACCGGTAAATTTTTATATTCAATTTTTCTCGAAAACAGAAGTGTTTTAGGGGCTAATTTTTTTAGTGCTTATAATACATCCACAGGGGCATCCAAATATATCAAAATTGTAAAGATTCACTATCCACCCAATTTTCAAAATCTCCCAAAACTTTGTATTACCTTTAACTCTGGTCCTGTAACATCCTTCTAACTCTAAACAGATGATATGAGATACTCAAGAAGAGAATCCATGCAGATGTGATTATCTTTAATGAATTTATACAGATCTGGAATGAGAAATTGTCTGGAGACGTACCGCTTTGATTCAAAGCACTGTTTCATATCAAGTGTGTTGATCGTTGGATGGCAGTGAGTTGCAGTTTCTTGTATTCCTACTCCATCTTGCAATTAAAAGGAAAATCACCGCGTCTCAGTATCTCTCTCTCTCTATCTCTCTCTCTTCCAAATCTTGCAATTTTAAGCAAAATTAATGCGCCCCATCATCTCTCTCTCTCTCTCTCTCTCTCTCTCTCTCTCTCCTTCCACTATCTGTTCCTTTCTCTGTCTGATTCTTTCTCTCTTTTTATCTTCTGTGTTTTCTCACTTCAACTCCTCATATGTTGGTTTTATTTTCTCCTAATTTTTCTCTATCTTTTCTCTCCCATCTCTTTCTGTCATTTATTCATCATCATTTCATTTGTTTCATTTTTCCACTACAAATTCATGTTCTGAAGTAGCCTTGAGTAATATTGGAACTTTATACACTGTAACATCTATTATAATTGATCATCGTCTTCATCACCATCATCATAATGTTCGTCATCTTTTCTCATTGTCACAGAAGAATTTGACATATAAGAAAGTTCACCTCATATGTTTACAAGTATATTTATACGTCTTCATTCATATTATTTTTAAATTTGCATAATATCCTATTTCAGGAATTTTTACCAAACAGAGAAGATGCTACTTTCATTTTTGTGTATAAAATTCAATTTCATGATAATCTACCTCTCCATTGTAATTCTTTTATTTTTTTATGGCGTTTTTGGTACAGTAAGCTCAATATTTTCAAACAAAAATCATCAATTACATTGTCTAGCTTAGTTGCAGCACACAAGACTGAGAGCCCAATAGGTTAAAATTCCATGTAAAAGCAAAATTGTATGGATATGCCTTTTACTCTCGGCACACAATTTGTGACAATTTTCTAACAATTACAAGTTTAACGACCTCATTGTTGTATCTCTCTACTGCTTGTCAATGACCGCTAACTTGTGACCACAGACATCGAGTGGTCACTGCACAGATAGTAGTGATGGTCAAGATGCAATCACTCAGGGCGTCTCGACCATAAATAGCTCTAAAGTCAGGTAAAGGTTTGCGTTCTTGGAAGTTATCTTTCCCTGTTGATCATTCTAGTCTCACAGACCGTTTGCTGCTCACAAAATACGTCACCTTATTCATTCGATTGGGGAGGGGGAGGTAGGGAGGGGTGGATTATTCTCATACATAGCATGGGTCACTTACAAAGGGGGGGGGGGGGTCAGCTCAATGGCTGGGGGATTATATATGCTATCTAATTTTGTTATGAAAATTTGTAATGTTTTACAAGTTACATAAATTGTCCCAAATTAAAAACATCATGAATTCAAATTGTTTAATTGATATAACTAGTGTGATTGTATTCACAATAACAACATAAGGACTACCCCCTAACCAAAAAGGGCACTTTAATGTTCACCAATGTGGAATAGGCCCACAAGGGGAATCTAATTTTGGAAATATTAATCCAATAGGCCTATTATGGTATTGTTTGCAGCATAGGGTCTTGAATGCTTGAGACTAACGGTCCCCAGTGCAGTGCTATTTCTTTCAAGCATGCCCATATCCTACAACCTAATCACGATTCCTTCATATTTCCTCTCTGCTATTGGGAATGACGTCAAGCCATGATCTGTATGATTGTAACGAAAACGTGTAGACCTGTGAATTTTCCATCTTGAACGCGTGGTGCAGTGGTAGTACCCAAATAGATATGAGAGAAATTATAAGATCATATTGTAGAGTACATTTCAATGCAATCCCTGTCTGAGTTGTAGTTCATCTTCTGTTAGTCTAGCGTCCATCATTTTCCTGTCTGAAATTGCTCTTATTGTTTGAGAATAAATTCTGCAAGATATTTTCTCATCACATTCAAAGGGTTTATACATTGTAGTAAAATCCATCCTTGCTAGCAAGCTGTTTTGAGTGAAACCAACAACAACAACAACAAATAAAAGATTAGTCAAAGGTTGGAAATATAAATCATGATAAATTTGTTTAGGTATTCAAGTTGAGATGAATGAACATGTGAATGTCAAATTTTGGAATAGGTCATTTATATTTGATCTGGTTCTTGTTCTGCTTTCACTCAAAGTAACGTGCTATCAAGCTCATATCGTCCTTTGATAGCATTTTAGATGCAAGATATCAAAATATTGGAATACATTCAATATAGGAATACATTCAATATTGGAACACTTATTTTTAAAGCATGACATTTCTTCCACACTTGTCTAATAGGAAAGCATTTTAGATGCAAGATATCAGAATATTGGAATACATTCAATATTGTTCCTAAATATTTCAAAAGCATGACATTTCTTCCACACTTGTCTATCAAAACAAACTTTCTTTTATCATTTCTAGAATATAGCATGCATTGATATTTGCATTTCGTATAAAAATGATTTCATCTTGTATTTAGATTGAATTGTTACATTTCTGAAACTGTTTTTTCTCTCTCTGCAATCTACATCACAGTCATTTTTATTCAATGCAGTTGGATTTGGTAGCTGTATTAGGTTCACCATGCTTAAATTAAATTCAAGTGGTTGAAAATGCGAATTCACTTCCTATACCCTCTTCCCTCTTAAACACCTGCGATAAAGACGATAGGTGTTAAGTGTTTAAGCACCTTTATACCCTAAACTCTTCTTCCTGCTCTTCAAGATGGGGCTACAAAAAGGAGAAAGATATAGAATAGGGTCTTTAGCTTGTTTGGGAAATCCTTTTAAAACAATTGAAAATGTTCTCCGAAATGAATTTTAAAAAGTCATTATATCTCCTGTCAGTTGAGGAGGATAAGAGTAGGAATGAATTTATATTTAAATAACAGGTCATAAGAATAGGATACAATAGGACTTTGATACCTTTGAGAAACTTGAACTGAATGAAACAAGGTGATGATATCTTTTTTGCTTTCAATGAAGACCACCTCCTCCACCCCACCGATTTCACACCCCAAACAAAAATGCATTCTTGTCATTTAAATTTTTAAGCATTTCTAATGAGCAATAGTAGCTGTCATCCAGAAATATGGATAATTCTCCATCGTAACCATATCTTTGTATTTTACATTTGTAGAATTGAATTGAGTTGAAATTCACTACTTTCACTAAAAACATGCAAAGTGTGGAGCAATTTATTATCACCACCCCTTTCTCTTCATTTTCATAGCTTGCTAAACTGAATACTAAAAAAAAAGTTCTTTGAAATTATGCCCATGTTGCTATTACAAATAAAGCTTACATAAATTTGTCTGCCTTTATTAAAGTTGCCAACGGAAAGTCAAAAATTGGCTGCAAATGCATTTTTCAAGAATGTTCAGGCTTATGGGATTAAACAATTCCCATACATGTGGTAATTAATTAGCTTGTGGTTTCACATCATACTGTAGCTGTGTAATGAAAACTAGTAATACATCATTGCCAAAGTGAAATTTCTAAATTACCAACTGTAAAAGAATGTCTACTTATACATGTATGTTTATTTTCAAAAATCAAAATAGCATTAATTGTATTGTAACAATTTCTGACGTCAGTATTTCTAGGTATTGACACTATTTATTTTTAGCATAGTACATTTTAGAACCCAAGTTTAGTTTGCACCAAGATTCTAGGGTAGTTTTGTCCCTCTTTTTGTATGTCATTCAATTGTCCCTGTGTTATAAAGGAGTCATAGTTTCAATTTATTATCATTAACTAATTTTCAGTCAATATCTTTCCTGTGTTTAGAGTAGTAAGGTTTGATTTAATGTGTTTGGTGCAATGTAGACAGGCAGAGTAACATGTTAAATGTCAAGGATGTAGTTACCTTTTGTAGACTTTAATCATTCTTTGAAATTCTTTCTTTTCATAGTTTTAGATTGTTTTACTTTTCCCTGTTGTTAATTAGTTTATAGGTTGTGTACATAGCGATAGCTTAGTTTGTATTGAACATACGGTAGTACCCTGAAGGCTTTATATATTAACTATAAAATTATATATCTTTATTGTTATAGTAGAATGGTTAATCGTTGTGAATTATGTTTATTTTCACATTACATGTCAGACCCAATTGTACTTATCATCATAAGAAATTTTAGTTTTTCCAAACAGTAGTTATAGTTCTAACGTATGCATAGACTAGGTATTGTCAATTAGGATTAGAACCCCCCCCCCCCCTCCCCCTGGAAAAAAATTCTCTTTTAGACCCACATTATGTTCAGTGTTGATTCATGTGTTGATATTAGCATAGCCTATTCTTATGTTCAGCCTTAGTCATATATTTATTTCCAGGGTAACTTTAGAAGGGGTGATGCATATTTGGGTGAATCATCGTTTATTGCCGTTTCCCATAACAGGATGTGCTGTTCGGTAGCTTTTTGGGCTCCTTGCGCTTTCAAGGATTTCCCAGCAAGACGCATAAATGCCACCGTTGATGGTTCTTTTTATAGCAAGAAAGTCATATTGTCCCAGAAAGTGACTTGTGTAAATTTAGGTTAGGGGGACTAAACATTTAAGTTCAAGATCATTATGTTTTACTCTCAAATGGGCTCTATTTTGTTGAAATTACACTGAGAAATATGTCATCTCCACTTTCAATGACAAACGCATGAATCCATAGGAAATACTAAATAAAAGAGAGCTGTGCCTTGTTTGAACATGTATAGCTTTAGTATGCTTCATTTTCTATTTTATACTAGGTAATTAATTAAATTGGTTGACAATTAAAAGCTCTTTTGCATATACATGTAAACACAAAGCTAAATTATGGGAAGATTTCATACAATTCCTTATCATGTGGAACTTGGGAGTCTGGATTCCTAAATTTGTTCATATATTTACATTACCGGTACGCAGTCAATTTATTGGACTTTGTTCCTATCTTCTGATACATCATATACTAAAGATTGAACAAATGAATAGGGCCTAAAATTCAGGGAGACACGTAGACCTTGACTTCTGTTTTGATTTCTTTCTGAATAAATAAGAATATCAGTCAATATTTGTTTAATGACTGCACCTTATTGAACAATATGCAAAATAGAAAGCATATCATTAGATGAATCATCGGGGTCTCCATGGGAAATTTGTGGAATGGGTTAAAAATAACTTGATATCAGTATGAACATTGTTCATTAAATTTGCTTAATTGATGATTATGTTTTTGCGAGCTTATTTAACTGATCTACAGCACATCTTGTTATTTACAAAGGTACATAAAATCCTTTAGAATATCTTTTAGATTTAAGCTAGTATTGAATGTAATATACTTCAGTTTTTGAAAGCATCAAGAATGAATGAATATTTGACTTGTCATTTTCTTCATATTTTTCCAATTTTGTCCAATCATCATCATCTACACTCCCCCACCTATACATCTTCCCCACTCCTAACACATGTCTTCCCAACCCACTTAAACACACCCTCCTATCTTATGTATGCCCATGCCCACCCCCTCTCAATCTTGCCATACACCTCTATCACACCCTCCCTACCCCACTCACATCCCTCCCCACTCACATTTCTACCCCACCCCCTCACTCCCTGTTCTCCCCTCCATACCCCTGCCTTAGTCCACCCACACCCCTCCACCACCCCACCCCACCTCCACCCACACCCCTCCACACCCCTCCACTACCCCACTCTCACCCTTACCTACCACTCAAACGCACCCCTGCTCCACCCGTTCTCCTTTATTGTTAATGCATCCAGTCGGATAAAGGCTGCATTTGAGGAGTACATGGCTTTGCATGGAACCCATCATGTTCAGGTATATCAACTTTTGTTACCTGTTGATAACCTTTGACCCGTAATGTGATTGCAGACGATTCCCAATACCATTGGATATAGTCTTTTTAAAAGGGAAACATGCCCTCTAACAAATGGAAATGTTGCTTCTTCCATTTTCAAACCATTATATTTGACCATTATAATTGACCATTATAATTGACCATTATAATTATAATATCATCATGGATTTAGAAATTAATTTTGTTGGCAGTGCCCCTTCCAACTTTTGACTTCTAAGGACATGTGTACAAGAACAGAGTTTGGGTGCAAAGTAGAGATACACCTATAGTAGACTTTTGCTCAGTTTCATAAGCAACAGATTGCCTCGAAGACTTGGCCCAATATGCTGTAAAAATAAGACCTTGAGAAACATCCCTTTGTCACATGTATAACTGTATAATTAGGGCCGTTTAGAGTGCCACGAAAGTGAATGCCATAAAAGAATGAATTGCTATGATCACATCTTGACTGATGTTGTTGGTTCAGAATGCTTTATTGTTGACATGACCCTTGAATAAATGTTACAGTCAAACCTGCATTAATTAGCGACCCCCTGTTTATAGTGGCCATGCATTTTGTCTCCCTTGAGAGAAAAATGTGTATTGTAGAAATTGTCTAGAAAGGCCACCTGTCTTCAGTGGCCACTTCTTCTGTTTCCCTCGGTGGTCTTTATAGACAGGTTTGACTGTATCACGTAACTGCCTGCATCAGTCTGAATAGTGTCATTTAGATCTGCTTTAGAACTGTTATAATTGTTTAATCAACCATTCTCTCTTCTTGTCAATGCTACCATATTTACTTGTGAACATTCATGTAACACAATTTGGATTGTGGAATCATTGAATATGTGTAACATAAAATATGCAACTGTATTTTATGCAATGAACCGAAAGGAATTAACAGGGCAACTGCTAATAGTTGTGTTGTTTTAATCTTGTGGGAAAACAGTACAACTGGGCACTGTAAATAAGTGGCTTTTAGAGGGGGCACGGAAAAATTGAAGTCTAGTTGATGAAATCCGCCCCTCCCCCCTTTATTATTTCCCAGGGCCATATACAATGTAGCAATATCTGAACTGAACAGAGAATAAAAAGACTTAAATTACCTGTCTGAGGACTTT
Organism: Strongylocentrotus droebachiensis; assembly: GCA_035222895.1. Lineage (NCBI taxonomy): Eukaryota > Metazoa > Echinodermata > Echinoidea > Camarodonta > Strongylocentrotidae > Strongylocentrotus > Strongylocentrotus droebachiensis. The sequence continues at coordinate 178,617 of JAVYIG010002543.1, read as the reverse complement.
GTGAAGGAGATCACCGTAAGACGGTGTGCAATTCTAGGGAATCAGGAATATGGGACAAAGAAATTGTGTTTCTAACAAGTCATTTCCAGGGACTAGCTACGGTCCCATTTTAGCATGTCATTCTGGTCTTACTATTTGGTGAGCACCATATGAGCTGAGGCACAGTTTCTTATTTAGTACTTGAATTTAAGGTATGCTGGATTGAGTTTTGCCAGAGTTTATGCCCTTCCCCAACCCTCTCTTAGGTCCGTCAGTGGTAATGAATAGTTTTCCTCCTTGTCTCCGACCCTGGACCCTAAGGCTGTGTCTTATAAAGAGTAGTGATTGATCTGGTTCGATTGTAGGTCCTCAAATGGATCACAATCTTCCAAACTCTTGTCTCTCGTACAAACTTAAATTGCCATCGATTTGGTTCATTTGCAACTTTTCATAAGGCAGGACCAAGGTCTCATAAAACTGTTCAGACATTAGCAAGTTAGTGGGCTAGTCATGAATCAGAAGAAATCCAGGAGCAATAGCCACATCAATTCAAGTGTTATCACAACCTTAGAGATAGACGATTGTAACTTTGTGATTGATTGCAGAACTTGCAATCAATACTTGCAATCAATACTTGCCATCAATGCTTGCGATCAATACATGCGATCAATACTTGCGATCAATACTTGCGATCAATTCATGCGATCAATGCTTGCGATCAATGCTTGCGATCAATGCTTGCGATCAATGCTTGCTGATCAATCAATGCTGATCAATTACAACTCTTTACAAGACGATGACAAAGGTTTTCATAGTATATAATTCAAGCCACAGCTCTTGTGAAGTGCAAGTCAAGGCTTGGTTAACTGCAGGAGCAGGAGCAGTAGCCGTGGGCAAATTTCAGCTGGAAATTCCCTCCATCCCTCTCTTGACAGAGCTGGGGGCCTACAAATATCCTCTCCCTGATACCCTTGCCTTCATTCAACATGCCCCTGCTCTAATTTACAATGCTTTATCCTGAAAAATGGTGGGAAGTGGACTCTTCCGTTCAGCATTTCAGCTAATTCTCATAAGCTTACCAGTTAGACAGGACATCCCTCTTGTACGTACATGGGAGAGGAGTCTCAAATTTCAGAGCCTTTGCTTGGTCTTTTCTACCATCATGAACAGGCCCACGGAGCTGTCAAATTTGTTAGTTTTTTTCAGATTTGATTCTTGATTGCTTTTATTTATAATATCGAGTTCTGGTGCAGTAGACTTATACAAGCAAATGTTGTACAGCTTATTAACAGTCTAAGAGATAATTGGTATCACAAAATAGGAGGGAAAAGTAGTGAATATAGACATGCTGAAGTTTTCATCTGGCACTCATCAGAATCAATAAACTACAAGGATAAACAGAAAGCCAAAATGGAAAATATCAACCTCAGGAAAAACTAGAGGAACTTGTATATATATATTCACGTGCATGTATATATTGTTTCATTGTTTCATTGGATCACAATTAGGTCCACGGTTTGAGTCCCGCATTAATATCCTTTGGCAAGACATTAATCTACAATTGCCACACTCGACCCAGTTGATGTAAATGGGTACCTGGCAGGAATTAATTCCTTTAAATGCTAGAGCGTTGTAGTGGCAGCCACGCTCGATCAAGCCGGGGTAATAATTTCCAAAGCTCTTTGGAAGTGCATATAGACGTTATAATGTGATACCGATACCGGTACCGGTATACGCTATACAAGAATCGAATATTAATATTATTCTTATTCATTTGGCTTTTTGAACATTAGTGTTGTATACACTGATGAATGGAGGACAAGAAGGTTGAGCGTGTCTTTATTCAATGAATCTAATGCAAGGTTACTAAGTTTACTTTTGAGAGATCGATAGGCACTCGCAATCACAAGAAAACATTAAACAGTCGAGCCAAAGGTGGGGTGAATGGTGTTGACTGATAAACAATATTGCATGTGAAAATCAGGAAATGTTACTTTGGCAAAGGTTTATTGCATAGCGTGCAAGTCAGGTAAACAAGTGTTGCGAAATGAATTGTCCATCAATACTGCCAACCCCCTCTTATATAACTAAAAATAATTTTGGATAATGAATCGGCATTTCAAAACATGTTCAGTTTGGGTTAGGAGTTGAAAATTTGATTATGTAGACTATTTCCTGCAGAGAAACTGTTGTTGAGCATGTGTTGATAACATGAAAACTTTGGAAAAGATGAAAGGTTTGGGGAACTGCAATGATGGGGGAAGATAGCAATACAACAGATCAGGAAGCAGGGGAAAGGAAATCTATTCTAGCTCTCCAAATATATTTAGGGATCCAAGCTTTGTCGCAATGTTCGTCACTCAACGGTAGTATTATTTGCCCATCAACAGGTGGGCTTTTAGTCTCGTGCTAATTCATCCACCCCTCTCTTCCTGAGCCAAACTCTTCAAGATTTCCCAAAGCCTATGGCACAGGTTGGCTGAAAGGAAGAAAGCAATAATTCAATTAAACATTTGTTTGTAAACTTTGATGAATTCCCTTGAATCTATTTCCCACTGTGCTGTGGATAAAAAAAGAAACACTCTTTGTTCTCATGTATCTTTTTCTGTGTCTTACCTATCACATGTAGTAGATTTGATACTGGATTGGGACATGTGTGTCTATTTGTATCCATGCCTGCCGTACATAAATTATGCAATGTATGCAATACGCATGACATATTGAGTAATCAAAAGTAGTTGTATTTTCTTTGTTCAATCTTTTTGTGACAGAACTTTGATTGTTGTAGAACACAATTTGACACTCTGATCCTGACCATGTCATGTGTTAATGCAATGAATTTATTTTCTTCTTGTTGTTTTCTTGATTTTCTACAGGGATGCAAGCAATGTGAAGAGTGCCTCACCAGTGCGGGAAAGCAAGGAGATGCTCACGTCATCCCACAGAGGTCAGAGGTCACAGCCAGCAGCTTCCTGTCCAGGGAAGGATGCCTCTCCATCTCCTCCTCATCCTCTGGCGGAGAAGAAGGAATCCTTCGGGAGCCTTGGAAGGGGTCCTCTGGCCTGGATCAGGTCACTCTCTCTCCTCTAGGCAACAGCCTCAGCTCTGGCGATACGAGCGATGACAACCCCACCCGCTTAGAGAGACAGAAAGTTGCCAAGCCCCATCGGAAACATGTCCGCATCTCTGATCCAGGTAGTGATGAGTCAGGGTCGGGTCGACTGAAGCTGCCAAGTCAGCGTGGAAGCTCCCTGCCTAGGATGAGCAGAGAAAAGGGGTCGAGTTCAGATGAGATTGGTGAGGTGTGCAGTGGTAGATTGAAGCATCCCCAAAGCAGGTTGGGTATTAGAGGAAAGCTGGTATCTCCGAGAGTAGTCAATAACAGGTTGTCCAGTTCAGATGAAGGGACAGGTTCTGGTGGTAGGTTGGTGTGTAGGCAACGGAATGAGAGTGATAGCTCCCATGAAGGCAGTGAAGGTTCAGGGTCATTGGGGGAGAAGTCTAAGCTACCACAGATGAGGAGACCAGCCTCCAGGATGCAACGACCAAGACAGATACAACGACCAAAGGCTGGCCAGCAGCAGGGAAGAAAAGCTGATGGGAAGGTATCCATCGATGGCAGAGGTAACCCATTGAGCAGGCTGCAGAAACCCTTGTCAGTTCATAAGGGGGATGCTAGAGGAGAGCAGGGGAAGGCTGTTCCACCACAAGAGCAGCAAGGAAGTTTAGAGTGGCAGCAGCTGCAGCTGCAACAGCAACAAGACAAACTTCACAGACAACACCAGGCTGCTCATAAACAGCAACAGGAGAATCAACAGAGACTGCACAACCAACAGCAACAACTTCAGAAAGATCAGCAGGAGAAGGTGACGGCCAATCTGCAGAAGCATCAAGAGATATTGGTTGAGCAGCAACAACAGCAACTCAAGAGGCAGCAGCAGCAGCTGCAGCAGAATCACATGTGGCAGCAGCAGCAACAGAAGAGCCAAGAGCTGGCCATGCCCAAGTTTGCCCGTCCCCAAGGAACGATCACAAAGCGGTCAAGCAATCAGGACTTGACGTCGTCACAACGAAGGTCACCAGAAACTGTGAAAACCACTCAGGAATTGAGGCATTCTAGCCCTGATCTCATTGACAATAAAATCTCCTCATCTCAACACACAGCAACAGTACACACCCAAGAGAAGCAGAATGGGGCTGATAAACAAAGCCTCAAGTCTCGTCTCCCTGCACTATCATCCAGACTGCCTTCCAGTCGTCAGCCCACAAACGGCGCAGTGAAGCGAGACTCCAGTAACCCTGCACAAACAAAGAACATTGCTAATGGCATTCCAGTCCACAAATCAAAGATGCCCAGCCCCAAGTCCCCCCGACGTACCATTCCTACCAGTAATGTGTCCAAACTCCAGAAGGGGTCACCCCTTCCTGAAAGGCGGATACCGGGCATGGCGAACAGCCCTGTGGTGAGACAAGCCGGAGTCCAGCTTCAATGCAACCAGAACAATAACCCAACAGTTTCTCCGAGAGGGCAACTTCACACCACCACCCTCACCACCACCACCACAACCATCACTTCTACCACACTACCACAAGCCTCTTCTGGAGCTCAGGTGTCCAAGCTCCCATCTCCTGTGAAATCCAATATCAAACCTCCAAGTAGACTAGCACAGCCAAAGGTCAAAGTTCAAAGTAAGATTCCCAAAGGGTCAGGTATTCCAATGAAGAGTCGAGATGCAAACTGAAATAGTCCAAAAAGACACCAAACCAAAACATCAATGCTTGTATTTGTATGTATCAACAGTGGATATCTACTTAATTTATTTAAATACATGATGTATTTATTGATTAGCACAGAGAGTCAAGAGGATTTGATAAGCAACTCAAATTGTGAGATAAAAATTGAAGAATATCTGGACTCTGGAGGAAAAGATAAAGACCTCCAAGTGCGTTTAGAAGACTGAGTAGTCTGTTTTATTATGATCAAGAGTGTATGTAAGCTTTAGATATCTCTTTACAGAGGTAATATTTTGAATCATATATTTTGATATGTCATGACATGGAACCTTTAACATACAGGAAGGAATAGTGTTTGGTACACTTCAGGGTACCCTTGAAGGTGGGGAACTCCCAACCCCATCATGGTGACAGAATTAGTATCTAGCTAGGACACCTCAAACAGGTGCACATTGGGAGAGGTGATAGTGATGAAGAGAACGATACATTACCAGACATGTACTTCCTAGTATGTTGAAGGAAGGGGAGAGGTGCACTTAAGGTTAACCCGGGTACAGTGATTGTAAAATACTATTTTAATATCCAATAATTTTGAATTACCCAAAAAGGGAGCTTTGATGTTGGTAATGTCATTTTGAAAATTGTCTCTGCAAATCATTTCAATTTTATTGGTAAGACTAACCTCAGTATAGCATTAATCAGTATTACCGGTAATCAGACTACAGGCGACTAGATGATAATGGAAGCTCAAGAGGATGTAAGATTTCGTTATGGATTCCACAGAATCGAAACAGAATTGGACATTTATGAAATTTAATCTCTTAAAATATAACAAGAACAGGAATCTGATGGATTTATATGGTCACAAAAGTGAGGAGACTGACTTAAAGAAATGATTATATTTCATTGTGTTATTAAGTACATGTATATCATGAGATGGATGAGGAGAAAATAGAAATTGGGCAAATGCTGCGGTTTTAAAAGCTGTAAATTATTCAACAGATGGCGAGAAAAGTGGTATGTTAACACAAAATAGTGCTATTTAAGGCTCATGTACATAAGCATATACTGGTGTGTACAAATTACTGTTGCAATTGTATTTATAGCTGTGCATAGCTGTGCATTGTTTGTGAATATCAGAAGTCTGTGAATATCTAAATTGCATATATAGATTGTAGCTGTACAGCTTGTTCGTTGCATATCAGATTTCTCTCTCGGTGAATAGGAAAGAGCAGAAGAAGGAATAGTTGCAGGAAATTGAAGATAATGCTCTGATATTACAGTCCAGAACCCTGGCCGCTGACTTAATCCTGATAATTGATCAAGAAGTCATATTATATTCATTACATTTACTGCAATCTTAAAGCCCAGTTTATAAATACCTCATTCGAACAGATGCTTGACGGCCAGTTTAATAAACTGGACAATACATTCAAGCTCTGCATGAAAGCAAAATATAATGTAGACAATTTCAAATCTTGATTTACGGATGCCCTGTCTTTTTGAAAGCTCATTATTCCCATCCAATAGCTTTTTCTATCATTTTGGCCTTATTCATTCTTTGACTTAGTAAGACCTTTACCAGTCTAATTTAGAGCTATAATGCTAGTGGCGCTTACAAAATTTACAAAATTGTAATAACTGATCGACAACTAAAAGGTTTCATCTCTTATCCTTTAGCTCAAAGTTAATTTCCATGAGGCTCTCAACAGATGAGTTTCTGTCAAGTTACAGTAGGGTAAGATATTAATTAAAGATTGTGGTAAAATGAAGGAGTCATTGATATCTGATCCTAAATTGCGTTTTAGAAAATTAATCTAGGGAGCAAATTACGGTAGTCCTGGACCAGGGGCTTAGTTCCAGGGGCTAGCACACCTTGGGGGATAGGCTAAGGGTGTTTATATTAAGACTATGATTCATCCACCTGATGGAAGGAAAAACCCTGGTAGCTAGTCTATGACCTCCATTCCCCTCTAGAACACACCCCAGCCCCATTCCCCCCACTAGACAAGACATCGTCATCCCTCAGAAAGGTTGGGGAGTGGGGGCTAGCGGTAGCTCGATTGGCAAGCCGTCGGGGGCTTCCTCAGCAAGAATCGAGGAAGAGGGTAAGACGTCAATGAGCTGCTGTCCACCAATCAGCCAGCCAGACAGACAGATGGAATGATTTCATATCTTTCTCTGTCAAGCCTGAAACTGGTTCCTTCACCAATCAGTCAACGCTTGGACAAAGCAACCCTAAGTTGATCTCGAGAATGTGGCGTTCAGCCTAGACAGATTAGCTGATTATCCACTGGGTTTACTCATTCTTTCCCTTGTCATTCTACAGGGTGGTCTCTTCACAACTCAAAACGTGACAGAGCCCTCGACTAGTTTTTATGGACTATCAATATCCTGTACTCATTAAAGCATCCATATTTACAGATTTGAAATTGGCAGCTCTAAACTGTTTCAATAAAATTGTAGCAGTTTTAGATGGTTATAGAGGTCCTTATCATTGCAGGGAGTTTACCATTCCACCTCTGTGACAGCTACATTAACCTTAATCTTTGCAAACGACGGCATTGTTTGAAATGAATACAAGTTCACCAATGTCCAATTAAACGCATGTTTGATACATTTTCATTGCAACTCATGTAGTTTCAATAGGATTTTTAAATTTTGACTACCTCTTAAGGTTCAGCCCAAATATAGCTTTAATTTAATTATGCGTTTAAATAGATGTACATGCATTTCTAATATTTCTATCAAAGGAATTCATATAGGGCCTATTGACTCACCAGTAGTCCTTTTAGGGTATGACTCTTATCTTAAGTTGATTTTTAAGTACAAAAAGTTGTCCAATATATATCCTGTACCCATGTACTTGCATTTAGATATCTCTAAAAAGTGTAATGATCCTGATGATAATATAGATATAATGTTGGTTGATATTACAGTACGGACAAAATATATCACACCATATTCAGGGGGGATTGCTTTGAATATCACTGAGAAAAAAAAATTCAATGGGACTTACTTTACCTGGCATTTTGACAACAAATTTATATTTATAGACTTTGAAAATGTTGAATGCAATGTTGCATATAATTGACTGTAAAAGAAAAAAGAATGAATGAAATTGACATCAGTGATTACATGATATATGCCAAGTATATTTTGGTCTATAGATTGACACTGAGATTACAATTGATATGATCAAACTATGGATTGTGACCATTATATTAAGGAGACTGCAACAATATTTAGTAATTCATTAACAGAACTCTTAAGCTTTGTTTTGTCACTTGTTTTAAAGTGTTAGATTTGATGTTTTCTGTCGCTGCCTATTATATAATATTAGTTTGCAATACTTGCTGCATGATGTCAACAAATATCTCTATCATTTTTTTGGAGAAGTATGTCTCTGACTCTAAGAAAATTATTTTAAATTTTCATTAGTTGCTACTGTTTGTTCTCTATTTCCAAGTTAATATATTGGAAATCTCTTCCGTGTTGTTTCAAATGAGTTTTGGATAAGACTTTACTATTGTGTGTGCTTTGTGGCGATGATGTTTTGTGTCTGTACTTTTGTCACTGTTCAAAAAACATTTATCAGGCTACACGTACATTTGTAGCATTATGTAATGTTATGTTATGCTTCTAACGCTGACACTGTCTTTGCTTGTATTGAGTTGTTTTCTTTGTAATGTAATACATGTCAGTATACTAACATGTTCTTCTATGTTTAAAGCTTAAAGCTTAAAAGCTGTTTAGTGAATATTTCTGTAGTTATTTTTTTATGTTTGAAAAGCTCTAAATTGTTGCAGTCTCTTTCTTTGTAAGGATGTATGATAAGAATACTATTCACTCCTTCATCATGTTCATATCAATATGTAAAAAATGAATAATCTTTATCAGCTGATAATCCTAAAATAATTGAATATGGTATAATTACTTCAATATCCTTTCACGTGTCAGATTGCTATAGAGTACCGAAGCTGTGACGTCATAAAAATCTATTTTTAGAATTTCTCAATTTTTTCTTCATTTTCCGAAAGAGCATCAAAAATAATGTCTAAATGTCGAAAACCAATTGAATATGTTAAGTATTGGCTGAGATATGACCATCTGAATAAATATACTCCCCATAGGAACTCAGTGTTGTATGCTCTGGCTCCTAATGGTTAGGAGCCATAGCATATAACACTGAGTTCCCATAGGACATATATTCATTCAGATGGTCATATCTCAGCCACAACTTAACATATTCAATTGGTTTTCGACATTTGGACATTATTTTGGGTGTTCTTCCGGAATATGAAGAAAAAAATTGAGAAATTCTAAAAATAGATTTTTGATGACGTCACACTTCACCACTCTATATTGTCTGTTTGGGGCCACAAGGGCATTAACTTGTATACTAAAAGCATAGTTTAATTCCCTTCTGGCCCTGAACAGACAATGTGTTTCTATTGCAAAGCGCTGATAATGTACGTCATTTGATCAAGAGATTCTGACTTGTGTTTGTAACCCTTTGTATGGCCCAAAGAATGAATTATTCAGAACTTTCAAAAATATTTATCCTGTATGTACAAGTATAATATTCAAATGCAACTTCAAAGTCGATTCAGTTTGTATTCTTATATCCAGTCCTAGTCTATGTGACAGGCAGTATTATTAATATAATCAATGCTTCATTCATATTGTATATCTGTCCTGTTAAAATGCTATTATTCGTATAACTCTGTCTAATCTTACTTGATATATTAAGGAAGTTATATATGTATAAAGAGAATTTTCCTGTTTTCATTTTCTAATTGTTTATTTCTTGAGTTATATCCTGCCAAACATCCATTTCGAGCTTATATTTTTTCATTATACATATAAATTGAGAAGAAAAAAAAAATAATATTGATGTATAATTTGCCCTTCAAATATCATCCCTTTAGTTATCGTGCCAAATATTAGAATGAAATTCATGAGTGTCATGACATATACTTTCATCAAACATTCCGCAATGTAAACTTTAGCGTCAGATTTCAGTATAGAATTATTCTTGTCTTAATAGAGAGAAGATTATGCCAGTTTGAGAAGTAAATCCCTGTTTGATTGGAACGCAAGTCAAGGAGGTGTAAATGTCTCAAAGAGATTCTAGCCATGATAGTCTAGGTTGCAGACCTTGTTATATGTGTTATGAATGGGTCCTAGTCTGTTTTGCCAGACTTAACAGTTTTAATTATACATATTTCTGCAATATAGGGTCTGCATGCTAGACTATCATTGAGTTTAATTCTTAATGTGCAAATTAGCTGACAGAAAGATGGTCAGTAAATGTATTTAGATTGTGTTTTTTTTTTCTTCTTCTTCTTTTTAAAATAGATTTGCATAATGAATTGAGAAGCAGAAGAAGCTAATTGCATTTGAATAGAATATTAGTTGTGCCATAGAAGCTCTATAGTGAAAGTCTGTCAATTTCTCGATCTTCGGGTAAAACATGTACAGATATGACAATGTGGTGCTGTGTATGTGATATAGCACCAAGAATGAAAATGTGTTACCATGAAAATGATGTAAGGAGTAAAACAAACAATTGTATTGTTTGTATCTTTGCAGTTTACCAAAATGTAGTATTATACAGAAGGAGGGATAACAGCTTGTGGTCATTTTCATCAAATTCATCATATTAATGATATTTATTATTGTATCTAAATTGCAGTTTTGGTCAAATAAAAAATTATTTATGACTTAAAAATTGTCACAAAAACTGTTGAGAAATTTCTTGCTCTGCAAGATAAGACTATTACTCTTGTGAATGCCATCAGTGTGCATTAGTACATTATTCATGGTAACATAATTTTTAAAAGCTAGTGATAATAATATAAAGAGGCAGATTGTACAGTGTCATAACATGTAACTAAGTATGTAGTGCTGTACACAGATGCAAATTAGCTTGTGCTTGAAATTGACTACTCTTTAGTAGATCTCTCTCTATATAAATGTTATAAATATACAGAGAGATTTTAATCCAGCTGTATAAGAATTGATGTAAAGAAAAGTGCAATCAAATTTGTTTTTTCAAATGTTTGCCGTTTTCTTGAGTACTTTTGTGCCATTTTGAAAAAATATGTTTCTGAATGTGTAGAAATATACAAAAAGAGGTGATTTGATATATGATATGTTAAAGATTTATTTTTGTGAACTTTGTGGTATAATTTTTTCTTTTCTTCATATGTTTGGGTTTGTACTATTATTTTTTCACCTTATTTCTTCAATTTGATTGAATGTGTAATTTTGTAATATTGTATCTAAGCATCTTAAAAAGGATGTAGGGATAAAGTTTTCTCTCCTTTTGTCTCACCTGCTCCCTCTCTCTTTTTTTCTCTATCTCTCTCTCTCTCTTTTCTCTCTCTCTCTCTTTTCTCTATCTCTCTCTCTCTATCTATATATCTATCTGTCTCCCTCTTCTCTCCTCTTTTCTCCTCTCCACTTCACTCCTCTTCACTTTACTCATCTCCTCTCTTTCCTAAGATACAATGGTTACTTCAAGGCATGTCAAAATTCAAATCTTCTGTACTGTTTCTCTGTACATATGATCTTGTTCAAGTCACAATGTACACAATTGGTAATGTGCGTATAGTGTGTGTAGCTGTCAAAATTAAAACAAACGGACTCCGGGAAAATAGCTTAAAAGGTGGCCACTGATTGTCATGTAGAAATGGTGCATCAGAAATCTACAAATATTGTGCCAAATCAAGAATGGAATTTAATGCCTTTTTATTGAAAAGAAAATAGCTTGCTTCTCTTGCAAGGAACAAAATCATTCTGTACGGTAGTTTTGTGTCAATTTTAAGCAATGCTGGGAACAATTACCAGCACATTACCTGACCATGTTAGTAGAGGAACTAATTTGAGTATATTTTTCTAAAGATTTGCACACATATTAAGGCCTTTAGTCATAACATAAAGGAAATCTAGAACATTTTACTGACAAATTCAAGCCTAAAACAAAGGCCGAATATAACACTTCCATTTCTAAAATATAAATGCTGGAATAGAGATGTAAGGGGATGACAGATTTGAAAGGATGTGGTAAATTAGATGAGTTTTGTAACATAGTGAATGCTAGGAAATGATTGAATTCAAAACAGGTGCATTGTCTACCATTCAGCAGATGTGGAAGAAGAACAAGTCGGTTCACAGCCAGAAGGGTGTTAACTCGAGGTTAAAGTATAGGAGTTATTGCTCCTCTGGCTCCAAAAAGAATAACGAGGAGGAGAGTTCAAGATAAAGCACATTAATGTGGGATGAAAGTTGTCATCGCCTTCCTTAGGAACTAGAACAGAAATCTGTCGATGAGTAACATGGGATTGGGGCAGGTGGTGGAGAAGAATTAGGACTATTCTTTAAAGAGTTGTCATCACATTTTATTCAAAACATCTGTTTGAATGTGTCACACAGAAACAAAGACTGGGGAAAACAAGTTTAGAGACAAAAATGATGAGTGGGAAAGTTTTAATAACTGGAAAAGTGTAAAGCTGTTTGGAATCATGTCAGGATTTTTTGTACTCTGATTTGGGATGAAATTTGCAAAGCAGGAAGGAAGTAGATGTTAAGAAGATGACATCATAATTATGATGAAAAAGTTGGCTTATTCTCTCTCTCTCTCTCTTTCTCTCTCTGTCTCTCTCCCTCTCTCTCTCCATCTCTCTCTCTCATGTTATCATAAATGCTTTGAAGATTAAGCTGAGAGGGGGGGGGGGAGATACCAGCCTTCTGATAATTTATCAAAGAATACTAGTGCGTCAGGTATGCATTTTATGGGGAATTAAGATATATGCTGTGTGGGAATGTTTCTCCAAAGAATTCAAATAACTCCAGTATCTTTGGGAAAGAAATTTTAGTGGAACATAGCATTCAAATTTGTTGATAATGTATGTTTCAGGATTAACGAACATTGTGCATAAATCTTCGGAGTACTGAATAACTTATGAAACTGCGGATGTGTTGAAAATGGCATGGAATAATAAGCACACATTTCTCTTTAAACATGGATCTTTGAGTCAGCAGGGAAAATGAATTGAGCAAGGTTCACAGATTTGTTACATGTACTTCCTAGACTCTGGTATCAATATGAAAAGAGATAAAATCTTAAAAAGGAAATTTTGAGAGCACTAATTGCTAATCACGGAAGAGGTTTACGGTACACCAATTGCTAATAGCAAAATGATTGTGTATTTTCTCTGTATTAGGCCCACCGCTGGAAGTAAAAGAAAGCAAAAGATTTAGAACCAACGAGTATAAGAAAAGGGGGAGAAAAAGATGATAGTGTTTTGAGTAATAGAGTGTGCACCATTTTTTCAGTGGATCTGTCGTTTTTGTGAAATAAATGTGGATAATTTTGTCATAGGAAGAGAGTTTAGAGTTCAGTGAACTAGGGCGAATATTGTAGACTATCTATTTCAATGTGTTTGCTGGAATATTTCCTTTGTACAGTGCAGTTCAATGTGAGATTTTAAGAAATCAAAAGAAAAAAATATCTGCAGATATTAGACTCAATAAATGTGGGATGTACTTGCCATATATCTGTTGTGAAGATGATTTAACTTTTGTTGTTTATTTCAAAAGTAATCAGGTGGTGATGATGATGACGACAGCGATAATGATGCAGATGTTGATGTCGATGATGATGATGGGGATGATTTTGAATATTGTGGTAATGATGATAATGATGATGATAGTGGTGGCATTGTTGGTGGTGATGGTGATGATCGATGACAGTGATAATGATGCTTATGATGATCGTGAAGATGATGGTGATGATTTTGATGATGATGATGGTGGTGTTGATGGTGATGATGATGCCGGTGGTGGTGTTGATGATGATGATGGTGATGATTTTGATAATGATGTGGTAATGATGATATTAATGATCATTATGTAGTTGATGATGATGACGTGGTAGGTCTAATTCAGGATCTATTTTCCTCTGAGAAATTTTCATTCAGAATGCAGTGTCTTATATTGTATGGGTGTTTCCTCAGAAACCTTAAATGGACACATTTCCCATGAAGCTGATGCAAAGTATAACATGTACATTTCTAATTTAAAATATAGGGTGCATTCACCACGACTTGCGTATGAAACTCACCAATTACTAACTACAGTTTTTAAGAAAGAAAACAAATATTTTTTTTTAAAGGGCGTTTTGAAAAAAGGGAGAAAGGGAAACGCGGTAAAGGAGAGCGTTTCTATTTTCTCATGGGATGGGAATGCAGTGATCTCATCTTATTGGATGCAGGTGGGCTTAAAAACAGAACAATATAAAAGTTTGCTCACAAATGCCTTGAGCGCTAGATATGGTCAATTTACTTTGATGGTTCTATCCACACGCCCTTTCAGTCCCACATGTAGAGAAAGGTGTTCATCATCGGACCCAGATGTGGCGGGATTGTTGGTGAATCATCGCCAAAGCTGGGCGGGAAATTAAGGTTGGAAGTAGGATGGCTGGTGCGTGTTTATAATATGATAGATAAATATGTGATAGTAGATAGATAGATAGATAGATAGATAGATAGATAGAGGGGGATATGGGAATTAGGGATGAAGGAGGAGATCAAGAGAGAGAGAGAGAGAGAGAGAGAGACTTCTGGTGAAGACAGACTGAGGGCCACATAAAGAGAATAGAAGGGGCTGTACAACCGTCACAGTAAATATAACAAGGACCGTGTGTACATAAACCAGGAGTGGACTGACGAGAGCGATATAATTTATAAAACTATATATATAAGCATATATGTATGTATATATATTTATAAACATTAGAGAGAGGGAGAGGGAAAGAGAGAGAGAGATATAGAGAGAGAGAAGTGCTAATCAAGGAAGAAATATAAAAAACGAATGAAAAGTATACAGAGATGGGGAGCAAGGGGGCGGGATACGGTGAGGGGTGGATATCAAAATCTTTCAACAACACTTAGGAAGCATCTGCGAATGATTTTCCATTGCAAGATAATTTACCGCGAGAAAGTTCAAGACAAGGAAAGCCTAACGAGTGAGACAACAAGAGATTGAAAGGAAACTTATCCCTCAAATGAATCATCGTATAGGAGAAGTTCAAGTCCATTATTCTTTCAATTTTTATATTCTTCATTTAAAACTATATCATTTCTATAACCATCTCTCGGACCAAGCAAACGGCAAAATATCTGGATGAATGAGTTCTCCCACCTTTTACTTAGTAATAAGGTCGTCTTTTTGAAAATCAGTATTATTAAAAGCTACTTGTACTTATCTATCTCATTATGGTTATGTTTCTCTATCGGAAAAGGAGAAAGATATATTTAACTCTGTCATATACCTTCAAGAGATTGGAGATGGTACACATAATATGTGAAAACAAAGAACATAGGTGATAACATTTTTCAAAATCGCATGAAGGATTATTGTTATTTGATTTGATTTGATTTGTTTTGATTTGATTTATTTGCTTGTGCATCTTTTTTCTTTTTTTCATCATACATTTTCATGAACATAATATGGTTTGATACAATATTTTAAGTGTATATAATTTTATACAGATAATAAACGAAATTAAACAAATATATTGAATGTATAGTTAACATACATTAGATGCAGTTAAATACTTCTTGGCATCCATAGGCGCCGGAAGTGGGGGGGGGGGGGGGCAGGGGGGGAGGGGCAGTTGCCAGTCCAAAACGCCCCCCCCCCCCTCCAAAAAAAAAAAAAAAAAAGCAGTAAAGGAGTAAACATGGTTTGTATTTTTAAACCAAAATAACGCAACAATAATAAAAACCTGAATTAAATCACATATACAATTCCATTCTAAAAAAAAGGAAAGTTCACAGGAATTAAATTTCATAAACATTGCGCATGCCACCTATACGGTATTTATCAATGGAGGTCTCTATAATAGCGATACGCGCATATCGTGGTCATATTGTGCGAAAATTGGAAAGCGTGTCCGTTTTTTGTTATAGGGGTGAGAAGACGTGAGCCCCTGAACGCTGGCGTACTGATGGGGGGGGGGGGGGGTGGGTGTATTTCTTATTCGAACCAAGTGATTTACAAATATTGATGTTGTGACATGATTTTCCGGCATTTTTCTCCATTTTTTTTGTAAGTCATACCTTTTTATGCGTTTGTTGGAAAATAAGAAATTCCCAATTTACAGTCAAGCGAAAATACGCTTATTTAGAAGCCTTTAAGTCATGGTCTGCAAAGTGGCAGGGCTCGATCCCCCCCCCCCTCCTTTTTGAAAAAGTATGTTAAAGAGAAAAAGAAAGAAAGACGGAGAAAAAAATAAGTGACCTGCCAATGTCACAAATAAGGTATAAAAAAAGCTCATCTGACCGTAATTAAATGCTTAAAACCCCAGAGCTCACGGGAGTTCCGCCCCCAAACCCCACCAAGGGACCTAAGGCGGGCCCCTGGATGCTCATCTGACCGTATTTAAATACCTAAAACCCCCGAGCTTACGGGGGCTCTGACCCCTGGACTCCACCAAAGGCCCTAAGGCGGGCCCCTGGATGCTCATCTGATCGTAATTACATACCTAAAACCCCTGAGCTTCCGGAAGCTCTGCCCCCTGGAACCCCACCAAGGGCCATAAGGCGGGCCCTGGATGCTCACCTGACCGTTATTAAATACCTCAAACCCCTGAGCTTCCGGGGCTTAGCCCCCTGGACCCGACCAAGGGCCCTAAGGCGGGCCCCTGGATGCTCATCTGACCGTAGTTAAATATTAAAACCTCTGAGCTTCTGGGGGCTCTCCCCACCCCTTGGAACACGTCAATGGCCTTAAAGAGGGCCCCCGGATGCTCATCTAACCGAAATTAAATACCTAAAACTCCTGAGCTTCCGGGGGCTCAGCCCCTTGACCTCATGCCCTAGACCCCACGCCAATTTACGCTCTACCTGATCGATAATACTCCACTTTGAAAAACGTGGGACCTGCATGTAACGTGTAAGACTGGTGGTGATGCAGATTTTTCGTCTGCCCCCCCCCCCTTCCGAACTTTTTTTTCTCATTACGTCACTGCCCCTGGAAGATGAGCCCCCTGAAATGTTTGCCCCCCCCCCCCATGCCAAACTGCTTCCGGCGCGCCTGCTTCTTGGTAATGCTTCATAATAATAATAATAATAATAGTAATATATACTGCATTAATATTGCACCATCTAAAAGTATCTAGTAAACTATTCCGAGGCACATTATGAAATTAAGAAAGTTAGGAAGAAGTACAAACAAATAATAAAAAGGGCCTGAATAAATAAATAGATAAATAAGAAATTACAAGTTATTATTATTATTATTTATCCAGGGTATGACACCATTTTATTTCTTGCACTTTACCCCTTCCCCCTCCCTTATATCCAACCGCTATTGCTTATTCAACTATTTACCTTATAGATGAACTCGCCAAGTCCTTGAATACGAAACATTCTCAAACATACACTGGTTCAACGACAGGACGAGTCACCCATACTCTATTTGGGCGGTGCCCTGTCTAATTGCTTTGTGACAAAATTGATTTGTCGGTTTAATCTTGATCGGTTTAAACTCATAGTTTGAGATTTAAGCTACAAAACCACGGGAGGGGGTCTATTCATCTAGTCATATACTTGAATCATAGTCTGGGCCTTACAAGGGGATATATCTCGGTGACACGAGACTAAAACAAGGTTTAGAGACTTTAGAGGCGATTTGATCCGGTAGTGAGTAGTTTCTTTGTCATTATGTACTAGTTTGAGTCATGTACGTTATTAGAGGTATACTGTGGAGTTGGCTGTTAATTAAATTGGTGTGATGGTTCCACATTACTATTTATGATCCTCGTTGATGGAGAGGGATGAAATAATCAATTATCCGAAAGATCAGGTTCGACGGAATTCAGATAGGGATTTCTGATTTATTTTTGCTTTTTTGTTTAAATAAATATTTTGAACTAGTTTCAAATTCCCTTACATAAATTTCGATTAATGCCGCTACACTCCACTGTCTACCTGTATCATCAGACAAATTTTAAGGCACATAACCCCGCACCCCCTACCCCCGGACTATCACCCCTGAGTCCTATCACCTACCTTAGTATATACCCCGCGTCAACTCCCCTAGGTCTAGCATAACACAAAGATAAGTTATTCCAAATGTAAATTGACACTGATATCCGATCAAATCAATTGCTTTATGTTACAATTGCTTTATGCTTTGGAGTTGTTGTCCGGTGGTGCATTGATAGTCTAGCTGTCGGGGCCAGCTTATATGTTATAATAATATTAATGATGATAACAAAAATAACTATAATAATAATAATAATAATGATAATAATAACCTTTTTACCCAGGGAGACTTTATCAGCATCACTGCTGTTCTTCATAAGGGCAATCACTATTACTCCCACAATTGCCAGATACCCATTTACAGGTGACCGGTGAGTGGCAATTATGGATTGATATCTTGCCACAGGACGTAAGTCCCGGCCTGGGATTCGAACCCTCAGCCCTTGGATTATGAGTCAAGTGAATGAACCACTATACCACGACACTTGCATTCTTCCTCTCTCTCTCTCTCTCTCTCTCTCTCTCTCTCTCTCTCTCTCTCTCTCTCTCTAACACATCTCTTTCAGCTCACTTCCCTTTTGTTAGTTGATCCAACTGCCCTTATTTACTCCTTCCTTCCTAAAACGTACAGTCATCTTGGATCAGAGTCATTATCAACTCCATATCATTTCAGATATATAGGAATTTGTCACCAACTATTAATAGACGCTAGCTCCCTTTAACAGAAGATAAAATAGCATGAGTAATGAGACAACGCCATTTTAAAACATAAATTAAGTTATCATTATAATTATTTTATGTCATCCTTCAAATCATTACAGCCCTTTAAAGGAGCAGGAACTTGAGGTTAATTTTGTGTTTAAAATTCAGACTAGTCATCCAAGAAAGAGGGGGAGAGAGGCAGGTAGGGATGAAGAGACAGAGAAAGAGAGAGAGGGGTGCAGAGAGAGGTAGGGAGGAAGAGAGAGAGAGGGAGAGGGGGTGAGGCTGGTAAGGATGAAGAGAGAGAGAGAGAGAGAGAGAGAGAGAGAGAAGAGAGAGTGAGTGATAGAGATCGAGAGAGATTGAGAGAGAGAGAGAGAGAGAGGTCCCGACGCAGCACTGGTGTCCTTTGCCAGGACATTCATCTACGTTCGCCTCTCTCTACCTAGGTGTTAAAGATACTATGTCCCTTTTGCAGCCAACATCAAATTCTGTAGAACTTGGCAGGAATTATGAATATATCATATGTCCTATCTGTGAAATTTGAATGTTGGGAAGGAATTCCCTGAATGCTGTGAGCATCGAAAACGGTAGCCTAGCCGAGTTGGGGTAATATTGGAGTGTCTTTCGTGATGGATATGTGCACTGTAAAAATACCCAATGTTATTGTTATTATCATCATTATCATTATTAGAGAGGGGGAGAGGGAGAGAGAGAGAGAGAGAGAGAGAGAGAGAGAAAGAGAGAGAGAGAGAGGGAGAGAGAGAGAGCACTAGAGGGAGAGGGGAATTAGGGGAGGGAGGGGTAAAGAGAGAGAGAGAGGACAGGGGGAGAAAAGGAGAGATAGAGAGAGATCATCTTCTAGGTCACCATGTGTTAACCTACCGACAGGTGGCATCCAACACACTTCTTATTAACCACTTCACTCCCAAAGAAAGAAGGATGCCACTTTCCAAGTAAACTGATGAGCGGGCCAGGGTGAAAGGGTTAATTTAAGGAGCAGAGTAAAGAAGAAACGGGAAGATAACCGACTCAGTAATTGAATATAATCAAGGACCTTCTAATCTCACACTCCCTCACCATCACCACTAATTGGACTTCTGTTGGAGATGAAGTATTGACTCTGAGTGAGAGATTGCATGTTCTAAAGATATTTTTTGTAAGAAATCGTTAGTGCTATAGGAATGGTAAATATATAAAAGACACATAAGGGATACATTAAGTTAACAACTAAATTATTCATACCCCTACAAAGTTTAGTAATTTTTTAAGTACAGTGCACTAGAGGGAAAAAAAGATTCGTCCCGATTTAGGTTTTGCGAGAATGTGACGTGATAAAGATTTTATCTAAAAGATTTAACAAAAATCCTAATTCAACCAGTCCACCTTTCATTTTTGAGTTACAAAAAATACAAAAAACAACAAATTTGCGAGGGGTATGAATAGTTGTTCACTGTATGTAGAGCCTACCTGTAACTAAATACATAGGCCTGTAAATATTCGTATCAGATACACTCAAAAGAACAAACATTGAAGATCCAGAAGTGACTTTGGCATGACAAAGAAGAAATATTTATTTCTCATGATATAAATAAAAAATAATCTGTATATCATCACAATCATATGTATCTCCATTACAAAAGATTAGAAACAAAAATGAACACAGATTTCATTTGTCACTAGTGTATGCAGCAAAAATATACACTGTTCGAAACTCTACACTTTGCACTACACATTTCGCTCTGCGTATATAAGTAAATAAAAAAAACCTTCAGATACGGTTCTCTCTCAAGTATACTACAAGTATCTACATTAATTAAGGGCTCATTCAGATATGCCGCGGCAAAACGGCTGCGTTTTTTATGACGTGAAGTAAAATACGCTGCATATTGCTGCATCTTATAACACAGAGCTTAGTGAATACATGAAAGTCCACTGTTGCGAGCAGGTGCCATTCACATATGTGTTTTTTTTCAAACTGCCCTGGTTTTTTTGGAGGCAGTTTACTGAGCTATATGTGAACAAGCCTTCAAAGTCAACTATGCAAGAAATAATATGCGTTTAAGTAAAGGAAAGAAGAAAAACATAAGAATGTGAACATTTTCATATTCTGCGAAGAATCTGATACAGGGTATCTTGCGTAGAAGTGGTGATTAAACATTATTCATTAAATAAGCTCATTGTGCTGAGTTGATTTTATAACTTGCGTTGGATTTGAGTTGCAGATTACAATGCACGGAAACCTGTCATCTTATATGTAAATCATCGGAAACAAAATGGGTCCCCTCTATACATAGGTAAATGAATTCCATGAAAACAGTAAAGCATCAAGTAAAATAGCTCCAAGAACGGTTCTTCATGCATTGCCAAACGACATGTATACATCAGCATTATCCAAATATTTTCACAAAACTTAAGACATTAACTGTGAAAAAAAGAATGGGAGATCGCTGTATATTCTACATTCATACAATATTTGTTCAACAAGAATCAATGTTCTTTTAATATGACAAGATTATTGGTTTTTCATAACTTACATTATGTTTTAAATTGTGTTCACATACGGGCATGGGAAACATGGCCATTTTGTTCATAACGACACACAGTGTAAAGGCTTGTTCAAATATGACGCGATGAAACCGCAGCGTTGTTTCATTGATAACGTAAAGTGTAATACGCTTCGCATTGCGTATCTTATAACACAGAGCTCAATGACTATGCACAAGTCCTTTGCCCCCCCCCCCCCCCCCCTGTCTGTCGCTATTCATTTACGCCTATAACAAGCCTAGGGCAAGGCCTTCAGGTTGTCAAGAACAACACTTTTTTTTAAAGTATGCATACAGTTTGAATATGTTAGTGAAAATATCTATAGCAATATCATATGTCGGTAAAGAAATCATTCTCAGATTATGTGATATGTCATTGTCATTGTTTGTATACGTGTATTTCAAAAGGTGACGTGCAAAGCTACTAATAGGCTATTTTTGTAATGAAACCAGTTTAATGCATACATCTTTGTTAAGTGCGTGTGATCATGTTGATAATAAAGACCTTTGACAGTTATGAAAAATACATGTACCATGTCAATTTCAGTTGCTTTAATATCTTGTTCTTTCCTTCAATAAAAGGCATTAAATATCAGCCCATCACCATCTAAAAACATCTAGCAACTAAAACCCAACGATTACAACAATTTTCCAGCTGCAAGACACATTTCGGCAAACTTACTTCACTACAAACTAACAATTTCTACTCTTAGTCACGCAAATTTAACATTTCTTTCCATTTTACTGAGCTAGAACATTAAATGTACATTAAAATCAAGATAAGAAAATTCTGTAAAATAATAGATTCCTGACAGTTTCTGCTTCTTGTGGAAACGACTGCTAAAAACACAAATTATCCAGAAATGTACACATGCTTACTTCAGACAAAGAAAGGAGGATTCTGTTCCTTTTGGTATAGTATAGAATATATTTTATTTTCCTTTTCTTTTTGTCGTTGCTTGAGCTATGTTGGGACTTTCCAATGGAACAGAGGGATTCCCTCACAGTGATCTAGTATTGCTTTGTTGTTGTTATTATTGTTAACCTTTTTGCTGTTTTAAATAACTCTTTGAGAGCTTCCCAGGGCCCCACTTTGCATTACTATATCTTTAAAATTTTAGTACCGTAAATCTCCGTGTATAAGGCGCACTTTTTTGCCGCCGAAAAAATTGAAAGTCGGGGGTGCGTCTTATATATATATATATATATATATATATATATTTTTTTTTAGTTTTGATTTATGGCGCTATGCCTGGCAATGTCTCCCAGCTCAGTAATCAGTGTGTTGACTCACCACTCGGAAACTACACCAACACTCAAATTTGTCTGTCATCTTGGTTTGAAAGTAATCTTTCTAATAGATCTCAATATGTTGTTTATAATAATAATTCCACAATTTTTTTTCTATAACAAATGGTGTACCACAAGGTTCTATCCTAGGTACTTCATGGTCAGAAATTTAGACGATGCTATTCATATCATACATGACTATTGAGGTTTGGCATAGAACACAGTGCTTCTGCTAGGTGATGTGATGAGGCTGGTGTGGGACACTTGGTATCATGAAGCCTTAGAGTCTGGACCTGTTTTTAATTTACATTAATGATCTTACACATTCTTCTACAACGACATTCTTACTGTTATTTGTGGCAATTTCACAACTTCAACTGCACCTCGATTTAAAATGAAGGTCCTTCCCCACGTGGGTTTTCGGCAACAAAACAACAACAAAAACAAAACAAAATAGGGGTGCACCTTATACACAGGTGCGCCTTATACACGGAGATTTACGGTATACATAATTCAAGGTATGTTAATATACATATAAAAGTGTTACACATATGAACTTTTGTACTACAGATTACCGATATTTCGAAGGAGAACAGTCAAAGCGATACAGATTACATCCTCTACGTATTTCAGATATGACATGAATTTGGCTCGTAACAAACATACACTACTAGATATAGAGACTCAATAACCAGAAAGAAGTAGGTACAAAGAAAAATGGAAGATTGATGTAACAATGAATACCCAAAGCAATTATGCTTTATATATACAAGGGCATTTCCAGCTCTTAGTTTTCCTAATGAATTTGACATCGGAAATCAGATTTACAAAATGATTTTAGATTTTCATTTATTTTTGTTCTGTCTTATGCTACGGTCACAAAGATTTGTACGAACGATATTATGTATTCTTTGATACTAGCTGTTAACCCTTTGATTACGGGGAACCTGGTGGTCCCTGTGTTTAAGCCTATGGGATCTATAAAGTTCAGTAGTCAAGGGGTTCAGACAGTATCTCAATGAAAATAATTTGAAGTGGGTTTGCAGCGGGAAAAATATATGAATGATTTGCTTCAGTAGCGAACAAGATCGAAAAACAAAACGAAAATACAGAAATGGCTCAAATCTCATTTGGTTCCTGTCCATCAATTCATTTTGCTAGCAGCTGCTTACGGTTTAATTTCACATCTTACAATATTCATTTTTTAAATTGTTTCATTTGAACTACAAGTATCGGTTTTGGCCACAAAAGCTAGAAACTTTGGAAAATTTTATGCAACCGCCATTTTCACGGCAAGAACCTTTCACAATGCAGAATTCAGTGCCTGAATCTTATCCATAGGCAAAATTCACTAACCCTATTTTTGGTTTTACAGTACTCTATATATATACATTATATATTCTCAAAACTTCATGTCAGACTTTAGACACAAACATTTCATGTCGCTGTAAATGATTTTAGGTGAGAACCCTTGATGACTACATTACACCTTAGCTACGCATATAATAGCTTTTAAAGCATGTTTATAGTAAATATCTCTAAATCCCTCTCTTGCAGACAGAGACAGACATGACTTGCTCTTAGTTGAATATCAAAATCCACCTAGAGGACGGTCCACAAACTAAAATTCAAACATGTACACTTGGAATGTGGAAGGATTATGAACTGGTGTGTGCAAAGTGCCTTGTGGCCAGGCTCCAAGGCTTTAGGGTTCCTGGATGCACTCTGGTGCACTCTGGTGCAATCGGATCCAAATTTGAAGCATTTCCAAAAAACATTGTATGACTAATATTTCAGAAATAATTTTGGTTTATATTTAATATCAGGCTGTTCCTCATTTTCAAACCTGTACAATATCAATTCAAACCTGTTGCTGTTACATGTTTTAACCCCCTTGTGAACCACCTGGCATATATCAAGGTAGAATTTCCCATTTAAGCTTACCATCAATTTTTTTTTGGAATAATAATGGACTTCAATCACCAAAACTTCTTTCCTTGTATCAGAATTGATCAAACCTAGGCAGAGTTTTGATTGAGGTGGTCTATTGCTGGTAGTATTTGAATGGGCGTGTCTATGGGCGTGTCTACCTGCATGCTAGCTTGAAGGGGGCATGGGGTCAGCGGGGAGGTCATAGCGACCATCGACGATGAGGTGAAAGAGCGATGCAACCTGGGTTGTTGTAGAGAAGATAAAAGAGGAGATGGAAGAGAGGATGAAGCATGTTATACAGAGCAGCTAAAAGAACCTGAGATTGAGTCTGCTCATAAAATACATAAAACGATATCCTACTCATATTCATCAAAGCCTTTATATTTATACCTACTATCAATATCATGACAATATCACCTAGATCATCATCATAAAATTAAAACAGTCATTATCTATTTATATATATTCACTTAGATCATCATCATTCTAATCAGCATCTCTGCAATTGCAATCATCCCTACTTCACAATCATTATCACCACCGTTATCATCATCATCGTCATCATCACCATCTTCATCATTACATTCATCATCATCAGAATCACCATCTTCATCACTAACATCCCCATCATCATCATCATCACCATCCTCATTACCATCATCATCACCATCATCATCATCATCACCATCATCACCATCATCACCATCATCATCATCATCATCACCGTCATCATCATCAACATCACCATCATCATCGGCGTCGGTCGTCATTATCATCATCACCAACATCATCACCATCACCATTTTCACCTATGGTATATCATTGTCATCACCATCATCACCAACTCATTCTTCCCCTCCCCTCATCATCATCAAGTTCACCATCAACCCTATCGTTTTATTTCTCTTACCTCCTTGGGATCCTTAAGCACTTCAAAGAGCATCTTTTCAATGTTCCTTGTGATGGAGACTTTCTGTTGCGGTGTTAGAGGGTACTCCACTTGCTTGGGGCCTGCTCCAGCCTATCGTCAACGAGATGGAACAACATACATAGGATTATTGCTATAAGAATATTTTAGGGAATGCCACAAGATAAGCCATTTGTTTGGAGCTTGCTCTGACTACCCAGCTGTCATGAAGAAATGAATTTAAAGTGTACCAATCACCTGAAAATATCATTTGTGTATAAGAATGTCTAAAATCAACCTGAATAATATTTACCTGGCATTCTATAGGTAAACGGTTAGGGAGTATGAACCAAAACGATTGACAACATAAAACCATGCATTTAGGGTGCACACAGAACCCATGTCCGAATCGGACTCCTTGTGCCCCCTATCATATGCAAGTGGTTTAAGTAGTCTACCCAAAAAGGCACTGTACAGTTCACTGGGAGTGTATTGAAACTGTGATATCTCTTTGTACATGGGTGTCGATACTTACGTAATACCTATTCATCAGGGGGGATGAATGAATAGATCACCCCCCCCCCCCCCGATGAATAGGTATCAGTTACGGATCGACACCCATGTCTTTGTAGAAGTTATATTTGAAGCCCCAATTTTGACTTCAGTATAGCAGCACGGAACCCTTACGTCAAACATGTTTTGGTGAGTGGTACACTTTAAAACCAAAACATTTTATCAGGGTGTAGTCACTGGATTCCTTTTTATAAGAAGTTATTCCTTGAACGCTTCAGTGCCGGCTTTAAGCAGCTGGACTAAAGCCAGGGTAATAACAGTACTTTGTCAGTGACTTGAACATCCCCTGGGATGAATGATCGTGAAATATTAATGTAGTCATTTTCCTTATTATTAGTCTCAATGAGATGTCAGCAAATACTCCTAATCATTTAGGGGCTGCTCTTTCTGGTCTAAAATGTTACATGTATCACAAAATACTTTTAGGTTTATTGAAGATCTTCTTTTAGAGATGAAGTTGGGTTCTGGTCATACTATTATCATTATCGTTAAATATTTGGGATCACCTGTCCCTGGGAGGTGAAAAGCAAACTGCATCACTGTGACCCTCAGGCCTCTCCTCCCAGTATTACTGACTCAGTGGGGGTGTGCAGGTGGACCACTGCACCAAGGTCCCCCCACCCCTATACTCTATTTTGAATAGTGCAGTTGGTGCATAATGTGCAAAGGTGCTGACCCTTTTCTACATGGGGCTCTATTTAACTTAATTCCTATCTGAGGGATGAAGTGTTACATGCCTCACATGACTATGGACTATGAACTTTGAACTATGAACTTTGACTTTACCTTGAACCAGAATGTTACCGATACTGTCACTCCCCCATGTAAGAGAGACTCCACATGATGCCACCTGTAATCAAGTCAACAAATGGAATTTTGTTATTCGGCGCCAAGATGATATAAAACAGTCTCAGAATTAATTCTTTCAAGTTGACCAGCCTAGCCCACATATCAAATTTCTAGTTCCCAACTATTTACAAATTCGAAAATAATATCGCTAGTGATATTCGTTTGTCTCGCAATGTGGTCAATAAGGAATCTAAAAGATCACGACGTTTCGTATGCTACTGCAATACTTCGTCAGGTGATGAAAACTATTGTAAGCAAGGGTCTTTTATACTTTACGGGAGGACCGTAAAGCGGTCTAAAATTCGATCGATAATTGGAACAATAACGCCCAATGCCTATTGGTCGACGCACACGGTGATCGACCAATCACCAAGGCCGCTGGTTCGGCCGCTGGTTCGGCTGATGCACCAGGCCTATTGGCCGACGCATACGGTACTCGACGAATATCACTAGCGATATTATTTTTGATACTATATCCGCAATGAGTAATATATTTAGCATTATTTACAAATTTTTACTATTTAATGAGTACTAGGCCTAGTTAAGATGACATCACAATGATTGACCAATGAGAAAGAGACATTTGTCACATGGGTGTCCATACTGTACAATACATGTATGTCTACTCAGTAGCATGCTGGAATATTGAAGACTGAACTACCGTATAAGAAAGAGAAATAACTTGTGTGAATGGCCATACAGTATAACATGTCTACTCACCAGTACATTGGAATGTAAATAACATCACCAGGACCCACTACTGCTTCTACTGCTTTGGCATCTCGGAACTTTGGAAACCTTTCAAAATCAGGATCGTCAAAGTTCACCTGAAAGAAATATGATTGATAGAAAAAATGATTAGCATTTAACAATTTGTAAAAACAATCTACAAAGATTATTGTTGGACCCATGATGGTTTAAATAGAAAGCAAAGAGAAATTGCAATTATTAGCATTTTCATCAAAATGTATGTTACGTGACAAAATCATAATCACCATCAGTATGAAACTCACATTCATCACCACCGCCATCCTTATAATCACCATCAGCGTCACCAACATCATCAGCATCATCATACTAATCATCAATTACACCATCACTAATGCTGCCAATATCATCATCCCTAGTTAGCCCAGTATCATCTCCAGCATAATCATTATCCTTATAATTACCATCATTATCATCAGCATCATCATCTCCATCATCATCATCACCATCACCATCACCATCAACTTCATCATCTGCATCACCATTATCTTCATCTTCATCTTCATCACCCTCACCATCACCATCATCATCATCATCACCCTCACCATCATCACCATCACCATCATTCCCAGCATCTTCATCCCAATCACCATCACCATCACCATCATCTTCATCACCACCACCACCATCATCTTCATCACCATCATTCCCATCATCATCATCATCATCATCACCATCACCATCTTCATCATCAACATCATCTTCATCACCACCACCACCATCATCTTCATCACCATCATTCCCATCATCATCATCATCACCATCTTCATCACCAACATCATCTTCATCACCAACATCATCTTCATCACCATCACCATCACCATCACCATCATCTTCATCACCACCACCACCATCATCTTCATCACCATCACCACCACCATCATCTTCATCACCACCACCACCACCATCTTCATCACCACCACCACCACTCTAAATTATACACTACCTGACTCTGTCTGTCGTTGGGATGATGGACTGGAAAGGGGTAGAGACGATCAAACTGATTTGGAGGGAACATGATGAATCTCTTGTAACCTTTGACCTGAGCAAAGAAGTTCTCCTGCTCATCATAGTGTGCTGGAGTAACATTTCCTGCCAAACAAGTAATACATGAGGACCTTTAAAAAGGTGAGAAATTATTGGTAGAAGAACAACAAATTGAAATCAAGATGTTTGTCAATACAAAACTGACAGTGTTGTAATGTTTAAACACACTTTCGGAGCACAAACATAAATAATTATTTCAAGTGGTAAGAAAAGAAGATTTAAAAAAATGTGAGTTAAATTCATCAATAAACTTTTACAACAATAAATGCAAAGTCTTTTCCTTAAAGATAAAGTTGACACACATTACAATACTCTAGGCATAAATGTAAACAAACACTGAATGAAGCATTAAATTCCTTCGTGATGAAAGATGACAAACTAGAGCTTTTCAAAACTTTCTTCTTCCAGACCTCTGTTATCAAGTTGACCTGATATGTGTTTTAATATGTTTTGTGTGTGGCTATATAGCTCAAACTTTTAGTCTGAAAATTTTGAAACTGGTTCTGGTTTTGAGCTCCAGTACTAGAAACCTCATTACTACCTTCCATGGATACGAGGAGGAGATTGGATGTAAGCGGTCCCCAGCTGTTCTTCTTCTGGTAGTCTGTTACCCAATTCCAGTTGAACCTCACAAAGTCTTCCACAATGCTAGGACCTACTGAATCATTCAGAGCCTGCTGAAGGTATACCCTATCAACAAAATAATAAATGCAGTTTAAAAGCACAAATTTGTATTAAAGATAAACTTGAGTTCTGGTAAAAAAAAGAAAATGAATTCTCACAGAATCAAACGAAACTTACACTGAATGTTCAAGATTACAAATAAATGTCATTTGCCAAACAATTTTGGTAGAAAATGTATACTGGCTGAGTAATGAGCATAGAAAGATAAGGAAATCAAGTTAAGTAGGCCCATCACCATTTCTGTAGTCCCATATACATCTTTCTGTGTACAGTACTTGTTACTTTACCAAGACTGGGCAAAATTTATTATGATTTTGATGACTCCAGAACCTTGCAGTACACACCAATACTTAAATGCTACATAATCAACTGTTTCTGATCCATTCCCTACCTTTTCTCTCACAATGCATCGCATGACCATAACTCAACTTTATCTTTAATAGCGGGAATATATACTGATTTAAACATGAATACATTGAAGTTAAAGACCCTATCTGACGAACATGTATAACTTTATAACTTATATCAATGGAAAGCTGAATGAACGTATAATACAAATATAGGCCTAAAGGAAAATGTTTTCCCAACAGTATTGCACTAATGTACATTAAAATGTCATTTTCTGTAGTGCACCCCTCTAAATTATAGGTCAACAGGGCTCAAATTTGCTGCAGGTACTCTGACAACTAGAAGAAGTGGACCTTCTCAGCTCGCCTATATACATGTAGCTGAGGCAATGGTGTCAAACTTGAGTATTTATGAACTTATTTTCAACTTATTTTCCCAAATTATTAAAAAAGCCAACAACAAACATAACACAACAAAACACTGAACATAAGTGGAAAATAGAAATGCTTATATATATTTATACTCACTTGTCAGTGCCGCCTTTCTTTTCTTCCATAAGTTGGACAAATTCTGGAATGGTCATCTCCGTGAGCCTGGTTTTGGGAGAGAATTCTTTCTGATTACTCGCCTTTTTGTCATCAAAGTACATGAAGTGATGGTTCTTGGAGACGTACACGTTGAATTTACCGCCGCCAAGGTTTTTCTCCAAGTAGTCCAGGTCCCATTTCAGAGCAGTCTCGACCAGATTGGTTCCTGTGATCACTACTGGTTTCTAAAGGAAAAAGATGAGAGTGGGAGAAAAGATGTAAGTTAAATACTTCTTCTGCCCTAAACTCACTACTAATTCAGTTGAACCCAATGCAAGGATAATCAAAGTTATGTCTTTAAATAAAGGAAATCTTAGATCTTGTTTTAACTTTCTTGTTATTTCAGACCAAGCTTAAACCTATTTATGCTTACCGGTATATGCATTCAGAGTAACTCTATTTTACAAGCAAGAACACATACTCGAAACCTAGATGGCAAAACTTTCCATGGGTCTAATTGGAATTATGCTAAAGAAGATAATCTGTGTCAAATAACTTGTGTAGTGTTGAGATTAATTTTACTTGACACCTGAGAAGGTAAGCATGTGACTCCACATACAAAACCAGAGGACATGTAGCTATAAGCCCTACGATCCAAGGGACTTGGTAGCCAGGGGTGTTATTCAAAGGTATATTTTTTCAAAACCTGTCTCACAGACTATAGGCTGTATTGTATAATTTTTGTATAAATTTAAAAAAAATGCATATATAACAATACATCACAATACTATACCAACAAATGACAAAGAACTTTTAAATGACACATGATTTGACATGGTAAATGAGAATCATAATTGACACGAGTCGAATATCATCCAATTGACTAGTTTTCCATCGAAGGGAAAAACAAAGAAAAAGCAAAGGTAGAAGTCATTGAGAAGGGAAAAGGTATACGAGTCAAAATAGAAGTAAAAAAATTAAAGCCTATCTGCACTAGTTTGGCCAGGAGGGATTAGACCTCCCTGCATGGTCACTGACAGGTGGTTATCTCATCAAATCAGCTCTCAATTAACATAAGAAAAAGGGATCCATGGGGGACCATTGGTCACTGATTAGGCATTGTTTGCTATATTTGTGAGTCAAAAAAAAGTTTACCCCTAGAAAATTGCTAATTATTTTTAAATCATCTGTGAACAGTAAATTATTATACATCTCATGAAAGAGTGTTTTATCCCAAATCATTTGGTATCGTTTTTGTGTGGTATGTGTTCACGCTTGGATGAACAGGAGGCATTGTTTGTGAGAGTGCAAAAATCGACTTGCGCCAAAGTGATGCCTACAGTATGTACTATGTTGAGATTAGCGGAGTGAGAGAATGGATTGAATGTATCAAATGAAATGCATTGCATATGTGCTTTTTGCAAAAGGCAAAGTCCCACACACCCACACACCCACGCACACGCGTACAAACGTTTGTTGATATTTGATATTTGATATGTGTGGCATGATTAATTTTGTTAGGGATGTTATTTGGATCTGCAAAGACCGAATTAATACCCAAATCCCAATTGTTTTATACAAACACCACATAAGCAACTTTGGCGCAAGTCGATTTTTGCACTCTAGCAAACAATGCCTCCACCCAGTGAAAACAAATTCATTTGATAAAAATTATGGAAATACAAGCACTACTTGAAACAAACAGAACTTTGTCATTCCTTGCTCATTTTTCTTGATTGAGGTGTCATATGAAAGGGCAGAAACTCAACTTTCTAGAAATGTGATTTTCTCCTTGAAATTCAGAAACCGTCTGCCAAATGACTTTTTGGTTTCCTCTCTTCAAATTCATTGCGTGATATTTGTATTATATGAGTTGCATCAAATGAAAGAGGAGGGTCTAAGCTTTCCAAATATGTGTCATTTATCAATTATAGATGTGATTAAGTTATGATAAAACATCGATAATTCTTGGTTTCGTTTTTCTGGGACGCTCTGTATAGGTTTAATACACATGACTCTGTCTGAGGCCAAGGCCACCGTCTTGAGGCAGGACTTGAATACAATAATGTTGGTAAATAATAATAAGGCAACCGGTACATTATCTTGTTTTTGAACCAAGGACCTTCCAGTTATGAGACCACTACTCTACCACTACTTCTTACTAGAGAGAATATCTCTACATATTGTAAAGACAGAGTTTCGGTCACAAAAAGAAGGAAATGCTCTATAATTGCCTGAAAATGATCACCATATCTGACAATCTATCACATTACATTAATTTTTATTAAGCTAAAGAAAAAAAGTGACAAGTGAAAAGGATGACTTCTATCTACAATGATGAGAAAAATGTGAGCTTTCTCATAATTCTGATTCCCATGTGGAAAACACTATCCTAAAAGTATGAAAAGAGTTGCTCTTATATAGATGGCATATATCATAAGTAGCAGATATCACTCCTGAAAAAGAAGAGAAAAAGAAAGACATATGTGCATAGAAAGGCACCAATATTATCCATTTGCATAGGCTGTAGATTAAATTGTTATCTGTATTGACATACATAAACCAAAGATCTTTCTTCAATTATCAATACACAGACCATCATATCTAAACAGTTCAAACTTCAATGCAATGCTATTTGGGTGTGATATCATGTTAATGTTTGTTTAGTATACACACATTACTGCAGTGTACTTTGCCTCCTATAGGCCTACAGCCAGATGTAAGTTCTCATACATCATGTACATGTTCATGTACATGTACGTAGTATAAATTCAAATCAGTATATATATTTTAACTTTTTAAGGACCAAATATGACCATCAGATAAATATAGATTAGATACAAAAATACAAGAAATAAAGATACCGTTCCGCAGACGTAGAAATTGTTTTACAGAAAACTTGTTCTATAGAGCATCATTATTTCTTGTGTATTTTCCCCGGCCCCCCCACTCAGTGTTATTTAGGGTACGCATATGCTCGTTCCCTCTTTTTGAAAGCACCCCCTATCTGACTACCAACATTTCCGAACCCCCCTTTCGCTGGCTTTTTGCGGGCTTTTCCTGCCTTGTGGAGACCCCCCTAAATTCAGAAAAATGCTCAATGTACCCCCCTAAATTCTGAATAATTTCTCAGGAGTCCAAAGAGATGAGAGAAAAAAAACAAAAACACCCCCTTTTTAAAGAAATCTCTGGGTGAAAAGTCAAATACACCCCTTTTTTTACAATTCTCGGGCCGGACTTTGTCGCACGAAAAGTACCCCTTTACCGTCTTTATGGTTTCATATAAATGTGTTATACATGTGGTTGTGGAAAATACAACACTAACCATATAGATTTTCCTACCATATATGACAAGCTTTATATTCTGTGTCAAGATAAGGAAAGGAGAAAATAACCCAATATTCAATAAGCAATATATTTCAACGAGTAAATCAGCTTTGCCTTTGACATCAAAATACACCTCAACATCGAACATGCCGACAGAAATTTACTTGTACATGTATCTTGACACAGAATATAAAGCTTGTCATATATGGTAGGAAAATCTATATGGTTAGTGTTGTATTTTCCACAACCACATGTATAACACATTTATATGAAACCATATAAACGGTAAAGGCTTTGAAATATATTGCTTATTGAATATTGGGTTATTTTCTCCTTTCCTTTTCTTCAATAATGATTACAATTATAGTAATAGTAATAACATAAACAAAAACAACAATAATAATAACAATAGCAATAATATTAATAATAATAATAACACTTTAATAACAATTTAATCCCTACAACTCCAAACGACTTGTAAAAATATTTTAAAAAACATCATATCACTTCCGGGTGTCTGCTGGCCTGCTCTTTTGCACGTAGACCATTCATGGGTGCCGAGCTTCGGCAACGCTCAAAACGTCACTATGAATTAAACTCACTACTAAACATCTCTTTCAGTCTCATACTTACTCCGTCTCGAACATATTCGCTGACTTTTGGATCTGACACATCAAGCCTTGGAATTTGTTCCGTTGGAAATGTGTATTTTCTATGCTGTAATGGGTCTAAATCAATTCGACATTTTGTATTTTGATCCGCCTTTGAGGTTCCGCATTCACTTGCAGACGACGCCATTTTCTAAGCTCTTGATGATGTAAACATTGAGGAGATGGCGCTATAGTTTTTCGGCCTCGGCATTTACCGGATCTTTTAACTTCTTTATTCTTCGAATTCATCAATAGAAGATTCAAATGAAGATGGTCAAGGTTGGAAATAACTTTTGTGGCCATCGTGCAATACGGCGCAAACCTCAGGGCCAAGGGGGAGGGGGGGGGGGGGGGGGGGGGGGGTAAAGCAGACACACCGTACCACTTATCTTTGTGTATATACACTTTCAAGAGGATATCAATTAATTGAACCTAGCTAATTGAGAGAACATTTTTCAAAAGTCGGCACTCTGATAAACGCAGATAAAAGAGATTATAGAAAGTCACATAAAAAGGAAGGAAGAACAAAAATTAGACACTAAAAGAAAGGAATCATGATTGAGCAAATTGTAACTAGAAATTAATCGGGGTTACATTTCAATTTAGAGTGCTAGGGCATAACATTTTCAGAGGATTTTCAATTGAAATATACTAAACAAGTAATGATATAGGCCTTATAACAATGAAACTTGAGGTTCTTTCGCACTAGTTTCATATCAATTATCAACCATTCAACAAAAACAAAAATTATCATTGACCAAAAATTACCTATCATTCCGTCAATAAGTGATAGGAAACCCAACGTTATACTGGTGCATAACTTATGTCATTACTTTGTAGATTTTTATGGAAATTTATATATTCTTTATTGAAAATGCTTTTAAAATGTCATTCAGTAATGCGTTTGGAACTGACCACCATAAAGCTTACAATCGTCTGACAAAACTTCATTACATATTCAAAGAAGAAGAACAAAGATGTGAAGAAGAAAAAAAAAGCAGAAAATGACGACTAAGATCGAAGAAGAAGCAGAAAAGAAAAATGAAGAAAACAAAATCAGTTTAAAAGGGCATACAACCTGAAGTTGATGAAGAAGACAAGAAAGAAAAATATGTTTTAAAAAAAATTTTTAAAAAGGAAGAAGAGACAAGGGGAATAAGGCAAAGTAAGTGGAAATGTGAGGATCAATGAGCCAAAAGTAAAAAGAAGAAGAAGAAGGAGAAGGAGAAGGAGAAGAAGAAAGAGAAGAAATGGATTATAGTTGACGGTCGAAAATATAAGTTCCCTTGTGGGAACTGTGATAAGCCAGTCAAATGTAATCAACACGGCCTTCTGTGTTCTTATTGTAAAAAATGGTTTCACACTAATTGTCAAGCTATCAGTTTTTCAGAGTACCGCAGGTTATATTATGAATGCCCTGATGAGAAGTGGAATTGTTTAACATGTTGTCTGCCATCTTTTTGTGACTCATTATTTAATGACGATTGTTTAGAGAAAGAAAGCCAAAACGAGGATAGACTAAAAGAAAACTATTTTAAAGGTAATACAAAGTTTTGGGAAATTTTGAAAATTGGATGGATAGTGAATCTTTACAATTTTGATATATTTGGATGCCCCTGTGGATTTATTATAAGCACTGAAAAAATTAATCCCTAAAACACTTCCGTTTTCGAGAAAAATTTAATTAAAAAATTTACCGGTGCTCCCGGTAAATGTTGATAAATTTCAAATAGCGCCTACGGCCGTACAATGGTAGCTGCGACCATGAAAATCTCAGAATATGTAGTTGTGATATATAATTTCCAAACGGGAATAGCTAATCGGTCGATTTTAGTCAAGAACCATTGTTTCATAGCTAAATTAATATATTGACCTTGAGAGGGAGCTATACAACATAAAGAGTTTATTATTTATAATTTCATCACTTTAGACTCGATTTCAACCGGGACAACGATCAATGAATATTGAAGGAACGCATATGCTTCCAATATGTTAATTTGAACCAAATTCATGACCCCATACCAAAACTTTGTAATACCTTTAAGGTAACGCGCGTTACACCGGAAAAGCAAGCGATAGCAAGAGTAATTCAGCCAAACCTCAGAGATGAAAACACTTCTCTTTATTAAGAATTTGAAGAAAAGTTTAAAG
This sequence comes from Strongylocentrotus droebachiensis, assembly GCA_035222895.1. Taxonomy (NCBI): domain Eukaryota; kingdom Metazoa; phylum Echinodermata; class Echinoidea; order Camarodonta; family Strongylocentrotidae; genus Strongylocentrotus; species Strongylocentrotus droebachiensis. Next base: position 142,545 of record JAVYIG010002543.1, on the reverse strand, counting down.
TTAAAGGCCTTCATTTGTTACACCTTAATGTGAGGTCTATTCTAAACAAGATATCGGAACTTAGAATTCTTTTTAAAAGAAAAAGGCTGTCTATTATTGCTTTGACTGAAACATGGTTAAACAATTCCATAAATTTCAATTTCAATTTCAATTTCAATTTAGTATTTATTGTCCATTTCTGGATATTTGGTTTTCACTGGTGTAACATATACAGGTTAACATTTACTAATGAGTTTACAAAAATGTTGACATTAACAGTAAATAAACAAGGTTTAACATATGATTAAGCACAGATTAACAGAGGATGTTGTTTTATAAACACTAATTCAGAACAATGGTTAACATAGAACAATGGTTAACATAGTAACATAGTAAAGGAAGCAGAGCTATATTAAGGTAATAAACAAGGTTTAACATATGATTAAGCACAGATTAACAGAGGATGTTGTTTTATAAACACTAATTCAGAACAATGGTTAACTTAAAAGGAAGCAGAGCTATTTTAAGGTAACGTGCGTTAAATGATGAAGAAATTGAAATAGACGGATATAAAATCATACGTCATGATCGATCCTCTGGCTCTGGAGGTGGTGTATGTTTCTATATCAGAAATGATATTGCATTTAATATTATGGATGCTATAAGTACTGGAGATACGGAATCCCTGTGGATAAATTTGCTTATACCAAGATCAAAACCAATTGTTGTTGGCGTTCTGTATCGACCTCCGAAAAACAATTTGTTTATCGAGAAATAATTGTCCAATATTCTTGATACATTAAAGAAGGATGACGAAATAATTCTTTTAGGAGACATGAATATTTGTCTTCTTCGCAAATCGCCACTGGCTAAAAAATATATTGACTTGTTGAGTCTTCATGGGTTTAGTCAACTCATTAAAGAGGCAACACGCGTTACACCTACATGTTCTTCTCTATTGGATCATGTTGGTTGTACCAAAGAAAATTAAATAAGTCAAAGTGGTGTCATTGATCTAGGTATTAGCGACCATTATTTTACTTTCTGTACACGGAAAAATGTTAGACTGGCTATAGGTCATCACAGGACTAATGATATCAGATCCATGAAAAAATATACAGAAGAGTCTTTCAATCTTCAACTATCTGTTGTTGATTGGTCACGAATAACTGACTGTACAGATGTAAATGAGGCATGGTCAATATTTCAACATGTTTTTATTTCAAATTTGAATATGATAGCGCCACTGAAACGGATAAGAATAAAACAAAGATCAGAAACTTGGGTGACTAAAGATATTCTTTCCCTAATTCAAGAGAGAAATATAGTATACAAAAAATGGAGGAAAAGAGCAAAAGATGAGAAGCTCTATAAAAGATACAGAGTATTAAGAAATATGGTCCAAAGAGAGGTGAAAAAGGCTAAACTCGATTACTTACAAAACAAGATAGAAGAAAATAAACAAGATTCGAAAAAACTTTGGCAGAATCTAAAAAACTTAGGATTGAAAAATAAGAAGCGAAAAGAACAAGAATCTGTCATTAAAATTGATGGGGAATTATGTCATGATAAGATGGCCATCGCTGATGAATTCAATTCTCATTTCACAAATGTGGCTGCCAAATTAGTAGACAAACTCCCCCCTTCCAAAGACTTTTTCAGCGCAGACAATGATTGTATTCGTGACTTTTACGAAAGAAAAGGTGTACGTGAAAACAGCTTCGAGTTATTACCAATCAGTGAACAATTTGTTTTCAAAGAGTTACGTAAGTTGAATGTATCAAAAAGTACTGGGTTAGACTTGACTCCAGCTAAATTTCTTAAAGATGGTGCGAAGGTTTTATTTAAGCCTCTAAGTTACTTAATGAACCTATCTATCTTGACGAGTACTTTTCCAGAGGATATGAAAATAGCAAAAGTGACTCCACTTTATAAAAAGAAAGATAAAACTGATGTTAGCAACTATAGACCTATTAGTGTTTTAAGCGTAGCATCAAAGATTCTAGAAAAATCGGTCTGTGTTCAAATTGAAAGATACTTCAAAGAAAATGATATAATTTATGAATTTCAATCTGGTTTTCGACATGATTATTCGACTGAAACATGTCTAATTCATTTGACTGATTATTTGAGGAGAGAAACTTCCCAAGGGCGCTTTGTTGGTATGGTGCTCTTGAGTCCTTGATCTGCAAAAAGCTTTTGATACAGTTAATCATTGCGTCTTATTGAAGAAGTTACAACTAATGGGTTTTGATAAGGCAAGTTTAGATTGGTTCAGATCCTACTTATCTAATCGACACCAAGTAGTGGCCATTCATGATATTCGTTCCAAACTGCCTACAACATGCGGTGTTCCTCAGGGAAGCATTTCAGGCCCAATTCTATTTTCAAGTTATATAAATGATATGTGTATTTGTATAAAAGACTTCAAACTATTATTGTACGCAGATGACAGCGTACTACTCTATTCAAATCCTGATCCTAAATAATTATATTGAGGAAAAGCTCAGTGAACAGCTGTCTACGTGTGTCGACTGGATGACTGATAATAAGCTTTCTTTACACTTGGGGAAAAACAGAAAGCATTTTATTTTGTTCTAAAAGTAGTTCTAAAAAGTCATTTGAATTCAAAGTGACACACAATAGGCATTGAGTTGGCTAGCGCAATTTCATTTTCATCTTTAGTAGAATCAGTTGTAAAAAAAGCAAATTCTCGTCTGAAATTTTTGTACAGATATCAAAGTTGTATGGATTTAAAAGCAAGACGTACACTCTGTTTTGCTCTTATTCAATGTTTATTTGACTATGCTAACCCTGCATGGTATAGTAACATAAACAAGTCAGATCAAAAGAAGTTGAAGATTATACAGAACAAAATGGTGAGATTTATCAACTGTTCTGGTCCAAGAACTCATGTTGGTTACAGCGAACTTTCTAAAGCTGGTTTTCTTGAAGTCGACCAAAGATCAAAACAACTCGTATTGCATCACGTGCATAAAATATATCATGCTAGGTCGAATCATAATATTCGATCCAACTTCGATCTTGTTACTGACGTACATGATTATAATACAAGAAATAGACGATTCAACTTTAACTTACCAGAAAGAGTAGGTAGTATTGGAAATTCGTTTTATTACAATGCCATAAAACATTGGAATTCCCTTCCCAATGGTGTAAAAGAAATAGGAAACTATGATCATTTTAAGAGGAAATTAAAGGAATACCTAATACTTGACAGTCAGAGAAGAGAAGTGAATGACATGTTATATGATTGAAATTTTTATTCTTCTGTCAGTTCATACTTTTTCATGTTGTATATACTTATGTTTTCGTACGTTATAGAAATTCTACAAATTCATCATTATTTTCCTCTTCTTCCTTCTCCTCTTTTTCTTCTTCTCCTTCTTCTTTTTCTTCTTGTACTTAATATCATTTCTATCATCAGTTTAATGTTGTTATTATTATTATTATCTTTAATAAGTAGTTCTTTTAAGTTTCTTATCTGTCTGTAAAGATTACTATTTTAACTTATTAATTGTATACATGTCTGTAAGAGACCCCACTGGAAATAAGCTCTCGAGCTTTCGTGGGTTATCCTGTTCAAGCTGACTTATTTTTGATCTGTTATTATTGTATATTGTTGTATGTTGGAAGCTTGTCGAATAAAAATCAATCAATCAGATGAAGAAGAAAATGAAGAAAAAAAAAATGGAAAAGAAGGCGGGGCATGCAGCAGCAGTAAGTGCGCGGCAAACAAAAGCCAACGCAAAGCTTTGCGCATCTTTGGGTTTGGGCGCGCATATTATTAATCAAAGATTTCAACTTTGCGACTATTGAAAGTTTCAATTTTGTGGAATATCTGCTCTCCGAAAGATTGACATTGCTATATTCTGGAAATAGTACATTGTACCTTCATTGATTGGCAGAGGATATAAAGGTATGATTAATTGGGCCTTGTTCTTTGATTTAAATTTGAACTTACTCGATTCAGGTCAAACAGGAGTCCTTTAATTTTGTTGATGATGACAATGTCATTATGTGATGATTATGATAACTATCAGGGGGGAAGAATGATGGTGAAGATGGGCGCAGGCGCGGATCCAGGATTTCTTAGGGGAGGGGGCCCAACTTTCTTCATTTTTGTTTGCTCCCGAAAATTGGAAAATCGCGCCGGCCGAAAAGTCGCTAAGTGGGGGGGGGGGGGGGGGGGGGGGGGGGGGGGGGGGGGGGGTAGTGAGCACATTTTTTTTTTTTTTTTTGGTCCTCGAAATTTTTTCAATTTGCACCCCCCCCTTGAGCGCCAGGGGGGGGGGGCCCAACCCCCCAAAAAGGTAAAAATCACGTGATTTGACATGATTTTTTTCTCAAGGGGGGGGGGGGCCCGGGCCCCCCGGGCCCCCCCCTGGATCCGCCACTGGATGGGCGTGATGATGGTGATGATGATTGTGAGTTATTGTTTTTTGATGACGGTGATGTTTTGATTATTATGAAGGTAGCTGGTTTTACAAGCGATGAATCTTGCCACAAGAAGAGTGAAATTCCGTTTCGAATACACAATCCTCTCCCGTTCAGAACAGCTAGTCGACATCAAAAATAGGAAAAGAAAAAAAAAATCATTAACAAAAAACATATCCCTTTGATCTCCACTTTCAGATTTCTAGCACTAAGATGTTTCTCAGCTCACGATTTCTTCGCTCCGTCCGCTACCAACCAAATTCAACCACGTTCCTAATCAACGCGCTCATGAAGCCGGTCTGCCTTGGTCGATGTCGACCGATGATCCTGCTTTTCAACCGGCCGAACATCCCCTCCATACTCGGCATAAGCAGCACGCGACAGAGTCACAGCCTTGGGACCGGGGGCAGGCGGCATTCATCTTCGGCATCGGGCGGGAAGAAGGGAGGAGGAATCCAGAAAGGGGGAAGCGGGGGCAATGATGACCAGTTTGGTAAAGGCGCTGCGGGGAACGGGAGAGGGGGCGATGGGAAGTCGGTCAGCGGAGAATCAAAGGATGGCATTTACCAGACCGTCAGCCCAGCTACAATTCAGGTAGAGACATATCAATTCCATGTCTTTTCAGCGATGGGATTTCTGACAACTTCTAGTGTGTAAACAGGGGCACCATCAGACCACTTTTTTTTCCATGGAAGGGGGTAGGATGTCAGACTAAATCTGCAGACAATAAAGTTACAGATTTCAGGAACAGAAATCTTTTAATGCTGGAATGAATATCACATCAGCCCTCACTCCCGTTTTGTGACATCCATTCTATGTTGTGTTTACATTTTTGTTTAAAGAATTCAATATAATTATGCTTTTCTACCTCCCTTTGATCAGTCCATTGACTATTGGATAACTCTGGTATTGGTATTCTACCTCAGTATTCAGCCGTTTATCCTTATACCCTTTAATTTACATCTGCCTCTCATGTTACTTTTCATTAACCTACCTAATTTTCCTCAGAGATGCTGCAATTATAGGAAAGTAATCCTAGCCTTCTGTAAAGGGCTCTTCCTTGGGTATCAGGAAAATGAAGAGCACAAGAAAATCTCCTAAATCAGCCCTGCAAAGAGCGTCATTTGAGTTCCATTTGCATTTGTGTTTCTTTGAAAATCCCAACAGGTATACTCTGATCCAACCCTGGCCAGGACAGTGCGTGAACTGTCGGTTGTGCTCCAGAGGCTCCGCAACCAGCTCAAGAACCTCAAAGAGGATGTTGAAGACACTGCCTTTGAGCTCCTGAAGCAGGGCCAGAATCAGGCCACTTTGGACAAGGTGTTCAAGGAAGCCTGCACGCTGTCTTCAGAGAGCTCAAAGGCAGTCAAGGAACAGACACGGGTCCAGACCGTCATGGAAAAGAACCTTGAGTTCTTCTCCAGAATGTCTGCAAGCCATGACAACCAGATCCGAGATTCCATCCTGCGGTTGAACGAGTGTGACCGCCGCCTGGAGGTGGCTCTCTCCAAGCTGGATTATGTCAGTTCTTCCCTGCAGCGTGTTAAGAGGTTGGTGACGGAGGACGTCAAAGGGGAGCTTCAGGAACTCAGGTTGGCCATCAAGATTGCCAGGAATGAGACTAGGAATATCAAAGATGCTCTGGTATGTGAAGGAATCGTTGTGCATTCCTCTCACCCCATTCAAAGCCGTAAAAGTGAAACTTTGAAGAGTAATGAAGTTGCACTGATCAAACAAGAATGATGAAAATTCATACAATAAAAGTTAAGAACTCAGATTGTTTGATTCATCTTTAGTTTTAAAAAATGTTTAAATTGTGAAACTTGAAAATGTTTTGAACACTTTCAGATGTGTCATTTTGTCATCAGACGACTGATGGCATAATATATTTATTGGGTAGACATGAAATGTAATAGAAAATAAGTATTTCTATAGGGGCAATTCTTGAGCACATGAAATATACATTTTGTGTCTGAGAAGCAGTGAATAGTCTGGAATCAAAAGTAAAATAGAGTTTGTTTTCAAGAATCATGATATACTTGCTAGCAGTGCTGTTAACAGTACAATATTTATCTCACATCGGATAAGTGCAGGGAAGATTAAACATTGTAAATTTTTACTGAGTGAGGTCCCAAATACTATCAGAATATTTTTTTTTGAGCGTTGTAAGTCTTCTGATCAGAAGTTAAGCCCCCATGGGATAGAAATCAGGGGCAGTACTCAGTTTTTAACATATTTGTATGCTGGGCTTTATTACAAATCATCAAAATATTTACACATTTTTTCAAAAGCTTGACCACAAAAAGGCAGTCACATACATGATTGATGTAGATTTGGTCAGTTTGATACAATATAACATCGTCTATCTTGAATCTTGAAGCCAGAAGAGCGAAAACAAACACAGAGTGAATGCCATTATGGCTCCTAACTCCACTGCTGATGTAATTCTTTGACACAAGTCTGACTAATTTAAGCTTTCTTCTGTGTTCATGTTTATAAATGGATATTTCCCAAAATATCAATATTTCATATACAATGCTCAGGAGTATGATTTGAAACACATAAACTACCTCAGAAGCTATGCTTCAGAATTCAGCATTAATTGAACGGTTCCCTACACTAAACTGAACACTGAGGAACACGATGACCCTTTCACAACAAAAAAATACACCAGTAATACATGTACAAGTGATATGCAAATGTGAATTCTTCTTGATTGACATCCTACAGAGTCGCTTTAAATTTAGATCAGACAAAGACCCAGTCGGCTGCTAGCTTCGTTGGAAGTCAGACTAGTCAACTTGTAGCTGATTAGATCTGTCCTCATACTGCAACCTCGCAAAGGCCCAACATATCCAACACTTATTTTTTAATTTTTGACAGGGCCTTGTACACATTCTCATCTTTACAACTTCAATAAAGTTTGAGGCTATGAACATGTGACAATAATTTCTGTCATCAGAACAGATTATACAATTAAAATATTGGACGAGAGAATTACCAGTTTACATACAATTACTCTCAACAGCTCAATGCATTTCACTTTTAAGGATTGTTGAACAGTAGAACTGTTATGTCATTACTAAGACCTGAATTGCTGTTATGTGAATAAACCTAGAACGATTTGATTAAAAACAGTTGTTTCTTGCTTTATTCCTTTAATTGCTAGTTTTAGCTTTTGGTTTTATCTTTCACATTTCATTCCTGTTTTTCTCTTGATAGTAGACAACAGAATGCTCAATTGTTTCTTTATTCTTTCGATTTTTTAATAACATAATTATCTCTAAAGTTCAGTTAGGATTTGACTTAAGTACTTTTCCTAAGTTATGAATAATCCTGTATAAAGGACACAGCCAACAGAAAATTTGAATACTGTTTTTGCTAAATTTACTTGAAATCACCTTGACTGAGAAGCTGAACTGAAAACTTGCCAAATCTAGGTATCTGAAGTAAAAATATTAATCCTTGTGGAAGTAAATAAATAAATATAGTTACTCAAGTCATGCTGGCTGTATACACCAAATATTTGCCAAGTTTTACCAGAAATTCATTCATGAAACTTCTACAGCTACCCTAACACTAATTGTAAGCAATTAATAGCGAGAAAGATAAGCATTGGAAGAATGTGTATGTTCATATTCACAAGAAATATCACCTTGTTATGGATCACCAAAAAGCTGGAAGAAAATTGTCAATACTAAAACTTGCATCAAGCAAGGATTTTTTCTTTAGTAAGACAAAATAAATGCAAATAAAATCTTTTCCCAAGAGAATCTTTACAGAGTAGATCTCCACCCAAAGTGACATCGTAATAATAATAATAATAATATAGGATTCTTATATAGCGCATGTATCCACCATGCAAGGTGCTCAAGGCGCTCCAACATTACCCTGCTATGCTCACAGCATTCAAGGAATTCCTTCCTACTGGTACCCATTTAACACCTGGGTGGAGAGTGGCAAGTGTAGATTAATATCTTGCCAAAGGAAATTAGTGCCGTGTTCTTCTCCAGTGTAAATGTCACTGTGCAGGTTCAGTGGCAAGCACCTGTTAAAGGTCACTGTGCAGGTTCAGTGGCAAGCACCTGTTCAACATGGACTGCAAGACCATAAGGACAAAGACCTGCAGAGTTTGCAGCTTCTTGATATAAACGTTCTGAAGGTGAATTAGCTTGTTGGATGCCATTCAAGTTTGGAGTAACACAGACTTGGTAGTCAATGAATTAAATGTCAATGAGTACGCCTCGGGCAGCCAACTCGTAGTCCTTTTCATGCTCCACTATAAATAGAATGTCCGATATAGTCTGTTCCACGGCCGACAGGTAGGCCAGATCGCTGATTGGTCTGTAGTCTTGGAGCGATATTGGCGGGTACTTGAAATCTGGCCCAAAGTTAACAGTGACCTGAAAAAAGATGATTAACAAAAATGTTTTTATCATGCAGAAAATTCAACTGCTGAATTTATCTCTTCATTTGAAAATAAGCTTTAAAAAAGAACCCTATTTAGATCATGAATGTGAATGAATTTCACAATTTTAGCAAACAGAATAACAAATAGTACTTGATGAAAGTACATTACACAAATATTGGTATAAACTAAATTTGACATATTTTCAATCCCAGATCATTCTCTCCTTTCGACTAAAATCTAGTGCCAGTTAAATAAGGAATGTGATAATTCACTTGACTAATTCACTAACATATATGCTATGTGACGAGAACTGTATTCTGTACTGCTCTGTGTGTACAAACCTATAGGTAGATACTTGGTTGAAATTCATTGAGAAAATCTCACATTATTATGAAGGACATTGTGGTAGATAAGCCAGCCTCGTGCTAAACAAGTTATCTAATAAAGTCAACTACTACTACTACTACTTATCACTGGTGTTTCCGCAGATGTCTCTTTTTTGACTTTTTTTGTTCAATTTTGATTTGTTATGACAATTAACATACTTTTGCTAACATAAAAGATATAATTTTCAGAATATTATTCTGGTTGGTATAGAGTACCAAAGTGCTATTCCGCCATATTCGCTTGTCGTCCACATTACTGGTCCACATTACTAGATGGACCTTCGACCGCACGCAGTCGAAAATGATGCCTCCGCCATGGAGCAATTTTACAAACCAAAACAGGAGCGAGCTATTTTTGCATACATAATGATGCCTGTGACCTTTGACCTCATTACCCTCAAAATCTAATCAGTTCATTGGCTCTGCAAGATACATACATGACCTAAGTTAGGCGGGAATCCATCAATGGGTTCTTGAGATATCGCGATCACAAGCTATTTTTGCATACATAATGAGTCCTGTGACCTTTGACCTTGGATCTCATGACTCTAAAATCTAATCAGTTCATTGGCTCTGCAAGATACATACATGACCCAAGTTTGGCGGGAATCCATTAATGGGTTCTTCAGATAACGCGATCACGAGCTAGTTTTGCATACATAATGAGCCCTGCGACCTTTGACCTTGGATCTCGCAACCCCAAAATCTAATCAGTTCATCGGCCCTGCAAGATACGTACATGAACAAAGTTTAAAAACCTGTGCATGAGATTCATCGCAAAAACATTCAAGCAACGGGCTAGAGCAGGGCAAATTCATTGTTTGGGGCAGGTGCGATCACCACACCGTTATGTTTGAAACCAGCAACTTTGACAACATGGCCAGTATGACGTCATGCTTCCATACCCTATGGCAAACCAGCTGAACTTACAATGCTCTGTTTATAAAGAGAGACTGCTGGGTGGTATGCCCCTTCATACACATCCTCATAGGCAACTCCTTGGCTCTGGCCATTCTTGAAGAAGATAATCTGAAGAAAAAAAAAATACACAAATATTGCTTTATTTCCAAGCAAATATACATAACTCCAACAACAAAAACAATACGTGGGACAATGGATAACAGTCACACATTGGTGATGGGAGCATCCCCGGTCAAAATAAAATGTTGCCGAAAACTAGTCCAAAAATAATGAAAAAACAGCAAAGAAAATTTGTTTTTCTACTACCTTTAACTTTGAAATATATTTTGTTAATCTTTTGTTTCAAATCCTTACCCTAAAAATATGTTTTTTCATCTATTTTCTCTTTCATCTATCAGAAAATTGAGGAGGAAATAGTCTAGCTTTCGTGAAAAAAGAATGTTGCCATCACATAGAATTGGGTCTTACTTCAAAACGAGCTGTGAATGATCAAGAAATGATTGAAAGTCTTCCAGTCAACAGCAAATTTACAAATCATAACTCTTTAGTACATAATCATGCTTTGTATTCCTTGGTCAGAGTAGCTGTACACAAATTTACAACGATCATGTTTCAGAGCTGCCAACCTCCAGAACAGAAAATCAGTAATCACAATCAGTAATTTTGGGTATAAATCAGTAATTTCCTATCCGGCGCTATGACTCTAATAAAAACGGCACGCCAACATTGCACAGACACATGATTATCTAAATTTTTTGGTGATTTTACTCACACAAAGTTGTTAAATAATGAGTTTCATATCATCACAACACAGTCTTCCAGGAAAAATGGGGGGAAATTTTTTTTTTTTTTTTTTTTTTTAAATCCGTAATTTTAAACAACATCATGATCATGTTTCAGAGCTGCCAACCTCCAGAACAGAAAATCAGTAATCACAATCAGTAATTTTGGGTATAAATCAGTAATTTCCTATCCGGCGCTATGACTCTAATAAAAACGGCACGCCAACATTGCACAGACACATGATTATCTAAAATTTTTGGTGATTTTACTCACACAAAGTTGTTAAATAATGAGTTTCATATCATCACAACACAGTCTTCCAGGAAAAATGGGGGGATTTTTTTTTTTTTTTTTTTTTTTTTTAAATCCGTAATTTTAAACAACATTCCGTAATGGTCGTTAATTTCCGTACCAATTACGGGAAATCCGTACTAGTTGGCAGCTCTGATCTTTATGGTATTCAATATTTCCTTGTTTTATACCTTTGTGCCTGTGGTAGGAACAAGAGCCTTTTCTGCTTCTGATGTCTGGTCTTTCTCCTCAAAATACAGATGACTCTTGAATTTAATCAGGGCCTGAAACAAAAGAATAGCAAAGGAAATAGAGAATTACCTATTACTGTAAAACCAGACTCACCAGTTTCATGCTGCAAACTTAACAAATCACAATGGACACAACTGACCTTCTGTAGTGGTAGTCAAAAGGCCTACAAGATGCACAGGTGGCCTTCTGACAACTGTTAATAATAATATGAAAATAATGGTCATTTGAACTAAGCTATACACTAAGAAGTACCATAGACGGTGCATACCAAAACAAAAAATTAAACATGGGAAAAAAAAACTCAGCTCTGTGGAAAAGATGGATCTTCAGCTGTTTCTTGAATGTTGACAGATTTTCTATTGTTCAAATTGAGTATGGTATATTATTCCAGATTTTAGAAGCAGTTACACTATAAAATCCTTTATTGTCAGCGAAAAGAGCTGATATGGGCATTACAAGTCTAAAATATCATTTATAAAACAAAGATTACGTGTGAGTAAGTAAGGAACAATCATGTCAGTAAGGGGGTAGTATTGTTGAGCATTTGAGGGTTTGCAAGACCAACTTAGTTGGTCTCATGGGCTATCCCAAATTAGACCAAAAGCTTCAGTTTCTGATGTACAAACAGTTGTTCCGCTGAGACTACGTCTGGCTCCACTGATCGTCTTTATACAGAGACTGAAGTACATCGTAAGGTGTAGTGTAGGTTACACAATGCAGTTTGTATGTGATTGCCATCTCATCGCGCTCAGTAGCTTCACGAAACCAGACAGATTAGCTGAAAGTAAGTCCTCACATTTTGATGCTTTACATTGATAATGAATGTTATTTTAATAGAATATGTATATGAAATTAGATCTATTGTTTTCTAAATCAAACCGTTAAAGATAAAGAAAAACCAGGGACAAACTATTTGCCAGTACATCCCTTCATTTTGCATGGGACAAGGGTTACCGTCTGTGTATAGGGAAGGGTGACAACAGAATTCACCATACCATCTGGGCCCCGTTGCACAAAAATTACCATTTATAGTAACTTTGCCATCAATAGCAATGGAAACCTTGGAAACCTTGATTTTGATTGGCTGTTGAGCCCTGTTACCATGGTAGTTGCCACTGATGGAAAACTTACCATCAATGGTAAGTTTTATGCAACAGGGCGCAGATGGTTATTTCTCTATCCCTAACTTACTCTGTCCTTGTAGGTCGGAGGGATAATTGGATCCTTCTCTGTCTTCTCTGGAAGCTGAATGAAGAATCCTAACGTGTCGCCCTCTCCGTAGCCTTCACTGTAGCGCTTCCCCCGGCTCTCGTGGAACTTGGTCCCCTTACGGCTCCTCCAGGAATAGGAGAACTTGTCGTAGCCGAGAGGAGCTTGCAAGTTACCTAATGAATGAATACAGAAGTGTTTCAAATGCTGAGGTATAGTATCTCAAGTGCTTTGAAGTAGTTTCAGTATAAGCTTAGTGAATTGTAGGGGCACAAACAAGGGAGTGTTTCACAAAGACTAAGATCAACTGAAGTTGGACTTAACTATGGCAGGCCGTTCATGCCACTGTTTGCTCTCACCATGTACGGTCGTAGCCAAGAGGAGCTTGCAAGTTACCTAATGAACGAATACAGAAGTGTTTCAGATGCTGAGGTTTCGTATCTGGGGGGTGTTTCCCAAAGACTAAGATCAACTGAAGTTGGACTTAACTATGGCAGGCCGTTCATGCCCCTGGTTGCTCTCAGCATTGGTCTCTCAAGGACGTCACAAATCTACAGAATTAACATTTTTTGATACTTTATTATTGAAGGAAACTAGATGGAATTCGACTGCGCGCAGTCGAAAATGATGCCTCCGTCATAGAGCAATTTTACAAACCAAAACAGAAGAAATTTTTCAAATTCAAGTTCATTTGTAATCCATTAACAGGTTCTCAGAATATTGTGATTACAAGCAATTTCTCATATACATATATGACCCTTTGAACTTTGACCTCATGACCCTAAAATATACTCAGTACATTGGCTCTGCAAGATGTCCTGAGTTAAATAGTAATCCATCTGTCAGTTCTAATGAGAATGCGTTCACAAGCTATTTTTGCATACATAATGAGCCCATGACCTTTGACCTCATGACCCAAGAATCTACTCGGTTCATTGGCTCTGCAAGATTCATACATGATCTAAGTTTGGCAGGAATCCATCAATCTGTTCTAATGATAATGCGATCACAAGCCATTTTTGCATACATAATGAGCCGCGTGACCTTTGACCTTGACCTCATGACCCCAAAATCTAATCAGTTCATCGGCTCTGCAAGTAACATACATGACCAAAGTTCGGCAGGAATCCATGAATCTGTTCTTGAGATAACGCGATCACGAGCTGTTTTTGCATATATAATGAGCCCTGTGACCTTTGACCTTTGACCTCGTGACCCCAAACTCTAATCAGTTCATTGGCTCTGCGAGATAAATACATGACCAATGTTTGGCAGGGATCCATCAATCGGGTCTTCAGATAACGCGATCACGAGCCGTTTTTGCATACATAATGAGCCCTGTGACCTTTGACCTTTGACCTCGTGACCCCAAAATCTAATCAGTTCATCGGCTCTGCAAGATACATACATGACCAAAGTTTGGCAGGAATCCATCAATCGGTTCTTCAGATAACGCGATCACGAGAACGGGACGTACGGACGTACGTACGGTACGACGGACGTACGGACGGACGGACAACCCGAAAACATAATGCCTCCGGCTACTCCGTAACGGAGGCATAAAAACATTATCTAAAGATCATAATTTCTAAGGTTTTTTTCTTCTAATTTTACCTCTGGTTCAAGACTTTTTAAGGGCATAAATCGCCTGCCATAGTTCAAGTCCAACTTAAGTTGATCTTAGTCTTTGTGAAACACCCCCCTGAAGTGCCTTGGAGTAGTTCACTAAGGTAGCTTGGTGAAATGTAGTGGCATGAACAGAAGCGTCCGGAACGCAAAATGCTTAATTGTTGAAAATCACAATTTTATCAAACAGAGGTAGAATCACATGGTTAGGATATGAAGTATGTCATACAGTATGTTATTAACTTGATGATCATCACAAGTGCTTACCTAGTGGTTGAGACCATCCTAACCTTGTAGCACTGCCCTCTGGCATCTGATCTATCGTGACCTCAAAGTACCATGACCCCCTGCTGATACCATGGGTTGCCCTTGTCATACAGTAACCTCTGTCCCCGGTCACCAAGAGACGATCCTCAGAAATCTTCAGCTGTGGGGCTTCAGAATGGAAACAAAAAGTCTGCAAATTATCAGCACCGAAAGGGATGTGTTTTGTGGTAGTGATCTTTTGTGAATCTGAGACACTGGCAAAATTTGCGAACATTTAACGCACACGATTAATGGTAAGTTCTATAATCAATCATTAATTTACAATTTCTCATCTCAAGTACACAGTTGGTTCCAACAAATTTTATCAATTGCAATTCTTTGCGAGATGATGCTGTGGTTTTAAAGTATTCTTAAGTTGTACTCTCTATGGTCTTACCCCTATCATGAAGAGCTAAGAGCACATCCTTGCTGAGAGCCATCCTGTAAAGATGGGCTGGGATGGGCTTGCCTATCCATTGGTCCTCCTCAAAGGCACTACTAGGGGCATGGGGATCAGACTCTGTCAGGACATACCGGTAACCATCCTTGTTGAACGGGTGCTCTAATGGGTAGCCGTGGGCAGGCAGCTTTTGAGATGCAGGTAATTCACTGAAAACGGAGTGGATATGAAATTTAGACATTAAAAGCAACTGAATACTTTTGATCAATCATTTGCATTTTTGTTTACCTAATTCACTTTAGCTGTTGTATTATTACTTTTACAATTTGGTTTCAAATCATTAAATTGGGGGTGTAGGTAATTTTGAGATGAAATTGTTTTAGCTTTTAAAGTACCAACATAAATTAGTGTCTGACAGTGAAGTCTAGAAAATAAACGAGTTTCCTTGCATAATTTGAATATTAGGACACTGCTAACATTTAAATTTCACAGATAGGACATACATGACATATTCATAGCTCCTGCAAATGTCTACAGAATTTGATGTTGGCTGCAAATGGGACATAGTACCTTTAAGGCCCCTCTAAAGTGTTGGGAGTCCCAAATTAGCCAAAATGCTGATGGCAAAATTTCACTTAAATTGTTTCATAATGTAAAAGAGGATGTCATTTAACCCTATTTAGCCTGGGCTATTTTGAAACTGCATAGCCCGGGTGGGGGGGGGGGGGGGGCTTTTAAGGCCCCCCCCCCTATGATCTTGGCCGTGAAACGACCGATCATACATGTCAAGTGAAGTGTATAGAATACTATGGTAATTTCAATTTTTTGAAAAATTCACTCATTTGAATATTTATGGTAATTTATGCTATAAGGTCATCAAATTCACATTTTTGCCCATAAATCAGACATTATTCATATTTAAGCATTCTTTCTCACTACATATATTTGTTAGACCATTTGGAATAATAATACAACACAAAAAATTGAAAAACCAGGTTATTCTTTATGTTATCTATTGTTTTGATAATTTCTTATGTATTTCTTTGTTTTTTTTAACTTATGTATTTTATTGTTTTTGTTGTTTTATTTCATTTCCAACTATAATTCAACTATTTTGACCCCAAAATAAATACCTTAACTATAAACAAGACCAAATAACCAATGTTTTATCTCTTTATTTGAAAAATGAGATTTCCATATGTTTTGTACACAAATCATAAAAATGAGCGATTTTCGGGCTGACATGCAAAGACAAAAGGACACGTGACTTTGTAATGGTAGGTCCGATTTTCGAAAAATTTCTTTCAAAAGATGCGCAAGACTCGAAAGAAAAAAGTCACAAAATTTCAGTGCAAGATTTTCTTGCGTTAAAAAATTATCGCGAAAAATGTCGAGGGGGGGGGGATTCTAAAGCCCCCCCCCCCCCCCCCCCGGGCTAGATAGGGTTAGGACACAATTCTGCAAAGATTCTCCCCCAAAAATGTGTTTGAAGACAAATATTGATAAAAGAATACATAATTTGGGTTTTCTGTTGTACACAGAAAATCTAAATTTTGTATTCTTTCATCAATATTCGACATCAAACACATTTGTGTTGAAAATCCTTGCAGAAATATGTCTTAAATGACATCCTCTTTCACATTATGATACAATTTAAATGATATTTTGCCATCAAATTTTTGGGGCTCCCAACACTTTAGAGGGGCTTTAAAGGGAGATGGTAGACAGTTTCATAACAGTAGGTCATAATTAACTGACACCAGACTTGCTGGAAAATACTATTAATGAGTGTACAAGTCTACACAGTAAACCCACGGTCCCATCAAGAAATATTCCCTAGTCTCTCAGAGAGACTCTTTGGGTGAGGGAAATTTAAGAAAATGACCTTTACATATGGAGTTATTATTGAAAAATGCAGAGTATTATATAAGACCTATTGGTCATAAAACTGAAGGCTAATCCTGGTGATTAACAACACACACTTTATTGAATTAACAACTGAATGGTGTCAAATTCCCCATGAGAGCCCACAACTACGCGTTTTTAAGCATCGTTCACATATAAACACATAATTACACACAAACATATCTGAAAGGCACATAATGAGCCGTACCTTCTGGTTCTTTTACTTGACGTCACTCCCTGGTTGCTATCAAATCCTTTCCTCTTGGCGCTCCTGCTTATCCTCTGTGACGATACCAGATTGGAGTTACCTAAAAGTAATGCAAGACAAGAGGTGGTGTTCTTAAAGATAAAGTTGAGTTCTGGGGGGTGTTTCACAAAGATCCTAAGTCGAACTTAACCCTAAGTTGGACTTAAAAATTATGGAGATCCATTTGTAGCCTTGAAATAAAATATATTCAAAAGTGAAAATTCAAGTATTTTAGAATTTTTATAAATTCCACATCAAGAACATGAAATCTCCTTGATAATAGAAAATATGAATGATTTGAATCAACATTTTGCACCTTTTAAAATAACTCTTACCAAATATTTTCATACATGCTAACGGCTTTCCATAATTGTTAAGTCCAACTTCGAGATAAGTTCGACTTAGGATCTTTGTGAAACACGTACATGCGATTGCATTGCGAAAGAAACGGTGTGGAATCGATCAGAAAAAGTTGATCATGTAGCATATAAGAATTGGTGTGTACTACAAGGTTCTGGAATCATCAAAATTATAAGAAATTTGGCCCAATCTTGGTAAAAGTAACAAGCACTGTAAACAGAAAGATGTATATGGGATTACACAAAAATTTGGCATGAAAATGAGGTTCTCATTTTTAAACTGTTACTTGTCATATTTAGAATATGAAGGCATTTGAAGAGCCATACTTTTCAGGGAACATTTTTTCTCTGATGTTCTTCCACACTTGCATAATAACAATGCAAATGCTCACAAATTATTTTTTTCACCTCTCCCCAGAACTCAACCTGCTCTTTAAGACTATGTTATACAGCGGAACTCCATTAAAACAAACTACTATGGACCAAGGAAATTACCTTTTTAGCAGGGCTAAGACATAATACAATACAACAAAGTGATACAACAAATTACCTTGTTTTAATATGTTTGATAAAACAGCGTTCTTTATAATGAGATGCCACTGTAAATGTGTTTCATGTGATCATGTGAGAGGTATGTTAATCATCACTACAATTCTATATTAATCATGTCATCAATTTATAACTCCATAAAATTGACTAACCCATATAGTTTTCGATATCTAAAAATAAAAAAAATTCATAAGTGCAATCTCAATGTGTTACGTACAAGTGCTATTAACTAACATGAAAGGTAACACAGTTTTCAGAAATGGCTGTAGTTTATTCTGACAAGGCAAAAAATCTATTAAAAGAAATTCTTTAATCTTCAGTTATGCACATTCTTTGTGAAAGAACCTGAGCCATCACTCTGGAAATCATCTTCTATTTGTTCATTTCAATGGAATAAAATGAAACTCCAAGTCTACCTGCATTTTCTAGAGGGTAATTGTGCTCGGGGTGGTTGTCCTCGGGGGTAATTTTCAGAGGGCTAATTGTCCCTCTGTTAATTGGCCGGGGGTGATTTGTCCGGGGGGTAAGTGTCCTAGAACCATTTTAACATGATAAGTACTAGACTACATGTAAATCTATCTCTGCAGTGATTATAAACCCTGGAACTTGAGATAACTCTTTTATATTTGGTCATGTGTTCCACTTTATTTCTTTTTTTTCTCACCGTTGAGAGAGCTTGAGAGAGATGAGCTGAGTTTCTGAGAGCTGTCCAGTTTAAGGCTGCTTCCTAACTTGGATTCAGAGTTTGGCGTTATCTTGGAAAGATCCTACAAAGAGAATAACAAATAATAAGGATTGTTAGGTTGGAGAATCTCACTCCCCTAACTACAAAAAAAAATCATTATAAATGAACAAAACTCAGCACAAAAGAGACAACTGATTACCTCAATTCAGTATATGTTTATTAGCTCCATGAAGACCTCCAAATCATTACAAAAACATGAATATTTAAAGCGTATTTGTATATTCATGATACCATTGTGAAAATACAAAATGCAACAGATAATAAAACCTGTAAAAGCTGAAGTTCTAAATATTACTGCACATCGTAAAATCCAACTACAACCAGATTGTATGAAAACACTGCAATAGACTCGAATACGGAATGTCAAAAATCTTTAAAGCCCCACTGTACTACTTGTACCTACTTGATCCCTCTATATAGAAAACAACGCCTAAGCGGTGCCCGTTGGTCCCCCATGATCCTCTTTTTCTTATGTTGATTGAGAGCTGAGTTGATGAGATAACCACCTGTCAGTGACCACACTAATCCTTCTAATCCCTCCTGGCCAAACTAGTGCAGAGGGGCTTTAAGACACCTCGGCGCATGCACTAACAATATATGCTAACCCTGCACAATTGCAGTTGGTTATGACAATTAACGAAAATTTCTATCAACATAAAGGATAACATAGTTTCTCTGACCTGATCAAGTAGGCCGAAGATGGGGAACTCTGCATCGGATGCTTCAGGGTCGTCTGGCTTCTCCTTGCACACAAACACATCATCATCTTTCATCTGGCATATTACAATGAAGGAAAAAAGAAAATAAGTACTGGTATTAAAGCAAATTTCAAATGAAAGAAAGCATTAGATCGTTAAGTTAACATGACAAATACCTGGGCCGGTATTCAATTCAATATTTATATTATAGAGTATCTGGCTTCGGTAAAATAGTTACCATAGCTTTGACGATTGTGCCATGCCACGTGATGGTGGTGCGTCGAGGCATGGGTGTGAGTTGTTCCCAGTGGGTATCGATGAATGGAATGAGGTCGGTCTCTTTAGAGAACATGGTCTTGGGTGGATCCTGTGTCTTGTGCTGGGCCTGGAGATTGGCTAGGGCACACTGGCAAAGCTCCTTGAAGTCTGTCAATATAAACATAATAATAATAATAATATTCAGCCGTTATATAGCGCTTAATACATCTCGGACGTCTCTAAGCGCTTCACATATATACTATTACCCTGTCATTGGATTCAGTGCTTGCCTGCACACACTGTGTGCACAATCTCCACTCCCTGGGGAGCATTCTAGCTAGGCGTTACTTGACGTTCAAAAATTGTTTGACCAACAATGACGGTTGCATCCTACCGGGTACCCATTTTTAACACCTGGGTGGAGAGTAGCAATTGCAGGTTAATATCTTGCTAAAGTATATTAGTGCTGTGTCGGGATTCGAACCCTCGATCTTCGCATTTCCAGTCAAGCGCCTTAAACCACTCGACCACGACACTCCTCAAATACAAATGAAAGCAGAAATCTCTTCAAAAATTGTATATACAAGGAGTCTAAGCTGAAAAATGATTTCAATGCTGAAGATACCCATAAGAATACAAAGTAATCAAGTGTCATATTTCAAATTCTTTAAATGGATTTTTCTTATTGCTCTAGCAATTTTTTTTTCATTGGACTCATATGCAGAGCTGCCAACCTTGTGCGACCAAAAAAAGGAATCATGATGGAAAAAAAAAGGAATTCATTAAAACGAAACTTACAACAAGTGCAAAACACTTCCAATGCAGAAATGTCCATTCCTTATGCTATTTGTTTCCATACAAGCAGGTTTTTTAATATTTTTTTAAATTTTGGTATTATCAGTACCCGTATTTCATTCTTTTTGATAATATTTTTCTCTTCAAGTATGTATTAAAGTAGGTTTTAAACTTAGTTTTCTATTGAATTTGTGATCAAATCAACATTTTAGGGCAGTTGTTTGATTTGCGGTATGTAACAAAATTATTTAAAAAAAAAAAAAAAAAAAAAAAAAAGAATTTATGAAGAAAAAACGTAATACCGTAATTTGGAGGAAAAAACAGAATGGTTGGCAGCTCTGCATACCGGTATGTAATCAACTAAATGAGAAATTTCAAATAAAGTTTTACAACACAATGTAGGTGGCTCACAAATATATTACTTGTCTACAGGGCACCAAGTATATCACTCATGATCTGTAACAGAATTAGGGATTCTCCAATGAGATCAATCTTAGTCTCTGACGTTGTTCTTGAAATCAGTCTTAGGACTGATTATGTCCCAAAAATCAACTTGTCAGACTTATTTCGTAACAAAATGATAGAATTTGATGTAAAGGAACGACAAGTTCCACTTGGCACCCCATAATCAGCATCCATGTTTTATATATATATATTTTTTTCCCACTTACTTACTTGCAACTTTTCTGCTGAAATTCTCCAGTTTGATAAAGAATTATAGAAGTTTCACTTGGCGCCCTATAAACAGCATCAATGTGTTGTCATGGTTGTTGTTTTCTTGTTGTTTGTTTACTTACTTGCAACTTTTCTGCTGAAAGTCTCCAGTTTGCTGACATTACAGTTCTTACAGCAGAATGTGTAGGTGGTCATGTATGGAAGAGTATTTCTGTGGAACATATAAAGAGACAGAAGGAATAATAAACTTAAATACTATCCAACATAAATGAGTACTGAGAATAATTTGTGGTTAAAACTGGTAAAACGAAGCCATAGAAAGAGAGAGAGAGAGAGAGAGAGAGAGGAGCAAAAGACCAAAGCTGAAGATCAAAATTAACCCTTTGCTTACAATGTACTATCATTGTACTGGGGATTAACCCTCAAGCAAATGTTGCTTTGTTTTGGCATACATAATGAGTCCTGTGACCTTCAGGGGTAATAGTGAGCACTAAAAAAAAAATAGGTTTTTTGTTTTGCTCCCCTGAGTAAAAAAAAAAAGAAGAGGATTCGCTCGCGGGGAAAAAATGGCGTCTAACAACATTCCCCCCTTTCGAGTAAGAAAATTGGGAAAATTGGGGGAAAAAAAAAAAAAAGGGAAAATAAGGGGGAAATCGGGATACCAGGATAAAATCGGGAAGAAAAAAAATATCTGGTAAAAAAAAAAAAAAAAAAAAAAAAATCTGGATATCCACATACATGTACTAGTTTACCACCTTTACTCATTATTTTCCCATTTTTTTTCAATAATTTGTATTTTCTTGTACACTCTATGTCTGTTTCTTGCTGTTTTCCTTTTATTTTATGAAAGGTATTCGGTACATAACTTTGTATTTTGCACATTTTTCTTTGCTGGTATGTGGAAAATAAATAAACAAAATGTAGTGAAAAATGAACGAGAAAGGCATTGATAGGAGTCATCACTTGGGTGCAAAGGAAGGAAGACAAATCTTTGGGAGTGATCCGAAATTAAAGTAAAATATTCAGGAAACCCCTGTATATATATATGGGGCCAGTCACCACGAAATGAGTCCAGTGTCGCATTAGGCTCAATCGTATGTATAGTGTGTATGTACTGAAAATTGACCCACCTACCACATTTAAGATTTTTCCAAAAATCGACTTATTAATGTCTTGTAGTTTATGTCCCCAGAGCTTAGGTCACGAAAATATCTCCTTCTAACATTTTTTGGCAAATAATATAGGCTATGTTACGCATCATTAACTTTACACCTAATTATCTAAAAACTGGGTAATCCCATTGTTTATAAAGTCCAATTAGGTTTTTGTTCATATTTCTGGATATAATTTATCAATTTTAATGTGTGACCCCTTAATTTAAAGCTTACTTAATGTAGATTCATATAATACTTAAAAACAGGAATAAAAATTTTGACCAACTGGACTCATTTCGTGGTGACAGGCCCCATATGTGAGAGTATGACCAACCAACAAAGTGATCTGCTTTGGTAGGTAAAATAATATACAGTGATATAAGATGGTCGCAAGGAAGGCATAATTTATGTGGCATAGTAAACTGAACATGAACTTGAAACTTAGACACACTTACACAACATTAACAGTCGTAATGCATGCCTTGTGGAACCATTTGAAGCACTGGTTGCACTGAAGTTCCACATCTTCATAGTTTCTTCCTTCTCCACTGCAGGCAAAGAACAGTTTGGAGAAAAAAATAAAATATTTTGAAGTTGACATAAAGAAATACAGCTCAACAGGATTACCAGCATTTCATGAAAAGGACATTTCCCGAGTTTCCTTGATTTGTTTTCCCCTGAAGGAGTTTCAAAATAGCAGGATCATTAAAGGAGGCATTTTACAGTGGCGGCCGAGCCTGCCACTGTAAACGCACAAAATTGCGGGGCCGAGTAGGCCTGGCTCGGCCACGGCCCGGCCCTGGCCCTTTTCTCACTGTTAAGGGGGTCTAACTTACCAATAGCAATCTCCAGAGGGCTCCAGCTTCTCAGTGTCTGTCTTATCCCCGCTGTCTTGGGATGAGACCGTCACATCATCAGAGATGTTCTCCTTGCTCTCCACTTCCATCATCACATCTTCCACCATGGATGCTGCCTCCTCCTGCATAGACTCCTGCTCCAGTGTTGGCTCCTCCTCCTCGGTGGTCGTCGTCATGGTTTCCAAGATGCTTGTTTCCACTGTCTCCTGCACATGGACGAGAGCAAAGAGGAGATGTGCAATTTTAAAGGGACTGGTAACATTGTTAAGATGAGAGAAAATGGTGTTAAGGTAGTGAATTCAATGAATGCTAGATGTACAATTAGAGATAATCTGAAAGTTTGAGTGGAAACAGACCATTATTAATGATACAAATTGGGAAAAACTGATATGATCGATTCTTGAATTCTCCCAACTATTTTAATATAATTTAGTTAAATTTGAGGGTGAATGTAAATCGTCACAAAGCAACGAATTGGTACTATATACCATTCCAGACATATCAGTGTTGAAATTTTTTTAAAAGCCTGTTTTATGTCTGATTTTTCTTGGAAAAACGGTTGGAAAAATTCAACCAGAACGTCAATGCATAGCGCTCATCCGCATCTCGCAACAACAAATATCGTAAATTTTATGTGGTAAACTTTTGAACTGGTCAAAAAATAAAAATGTTATGCCCTGTACAAGATTAAATAGAAACTAAAGGAAATGTAAATAGAAACTAAAGGAAATGGAATTTTTGTTATTTTTGGAATAAATTTGCATAAATTACCATAATTAATTAATGGAGAGCAATTTCAAAATTCTGTGTAGAAGATTAGTGTACCAAATTTAGCTCTACGATATAAAGCAAACCAAATCAAAATCGGTTGAAATATGAAGGAGAAGAAGCATTTTTTGTGATTTTTAAATTATTTTTGGAATAAATTTGCATAAATTACCACAATTAATTAATGGAGATTGGAGAACAATTTCAAAATTCTGTGTAGAAGTTTAGTGTACCAAAGTTAGCTCTACCAGATAAAACAAAAAATAACGAAGAAGAAGCATTTTGAAAATTGTGGACGCATGGATGGACGGAAGGACGGACGGATGGACGGACGCCACGGCATGGCATAGAGATTACCTTGACAATATTTTTGACCATGCCTGTCCAAGCAGTCAATATTTATATATTAACTGACTCCAAAGTGCACAATTTTTCAAAGAGTTGCATTAATATGTCAAATAATTTGTTGATAAATAGGTGCAACTATGCATCATGGTCATTCAGGGTTTCTCTAAAATTCCCAGTTACAATTCTTGCTATCACCACTACGTTATTTGGCTGCACTTTGGCCGTAGAGGGCAGCACTGGCCATGGGTATATATATGGCAAAGGCACTTCCGGGTCCCATACAAATACAATGTGCCGAGAAATAATAGTTTTAGAGCCAATCAAATATAAGCAAGTGAGCAACAGTTATGATGGTGCCTAAATGCAAATCTTAAGAAATTATCATTGGAGTTCATGAAACCTGAACAACACTTTCGGAAAATCAGGAATTTGTTGACACTGTTGTAAACTCTCAGTGGAAGCCAGAGTAAACCTTGTCTCATCATCTCCCCCAGAATCAGTAGGAAGGTCACTCTATACTGTCCAACATCGTATTGGCAGTAGGATGAATTGATAGTTGTCATTTCTAACCGTCAGTCTCTTTATTAAGTGCATGGCCCTATAAATGGTTGAGATCAATCACAACTTAATTTAAATTTGATCTAGTGTCAGTACCTTTGTGATTTATTATGACTGATTGATTTAGCTTCAGCACCCACATTTCTACCCAAAATAATAAACTCGCAATGAATTTTAAAGATAACAAAAATGTAAAGCCCATTTAAAACTTGCTGTGTTAAAAAATATAAATATACTTCATTACAAAAAGGATGATCTATTGATGATTCTATGATTGATATCGGTAATAACAACCAACCTGAACCGGAATAGCCTCGCTCTCTGTCACCTCCATCAGTTCTTCTGGGGCTTCATCCTTATCACTTGCATCTTCTTCAGCTACTGGCGGTGCTGGTGGTACTGTCAATGCTGGTGGTGCTACTGGTGGTGCTGGCGGCGCTGCTACTGCTGGTACTGCTTCTTCACTTGGTTCCTTTGGTTGGTCAGATGGTACAATCCCCTTGTCTTCGTTCTCATCTTCCTTAGGAGCTACTTCCTCAGGTTTCTTCTCAGCCTCTAGCTTCACCTCACCCTCTGGTTTCACCTCAGTCTCCATCTCCATCGCTTCACTCTCGGCTAGGGCTGCTGCCGGCTCCTTATCACCATCTGGCTCCTCTTTTCTGTCCTCCATCAGAGTTGGTTGTTCTGGTGGTGCACTTGGTGCCTCCAGCACCGGGTCACTAACAAGCAAAGAAAAGAGAAAGATTGCTTTGATTTTTTGTGCAGCAAGGGGCTACTGTCTCTGTATCAGGTAGATTGAATGACATTATGACATATTTTTTTCGTTAAAGAATTCCTTAGAGCAGATGGTTAGACTTCGAGTATTTCCGTCTAAAACAGACTTAACTGTATTTTTTAAATATTTTTACTTAAATGTTGTTCTGCTTGCATTTAATGTCCATGGCCATGACATACAGGGGAATATTTTTGATCTTGCTAATAATACATGATCAAAACCTTATAAATATATTTATATTTTAAATTTTAATAAGTATTTAATAGGGAAAAAGACAAAAAGATTTTGCCTTCTTAGCCATCAACCCAACCCATAGAAAAGTAGCTTACATTTACGTGCATGCGCTTTACGTTCGGCCGGTCTCAGCCATATTTGGGAAAACGCTGCAACAAGAAGGGCCCTTCTGATTGGCTATCGCTGGCTGCCATTTGTTCAACGTCATTACATATTACATATTAATGCGAGGAGAAAGCTTGCAATTTTCTGTTTGATCTGATTTCAAAATCATTATACTCCAATCAAACCTTGATTTTGTAAGCATCCTTAGAAAATTAAGTTATTTTACTTAAAGCCTTGGTCACAAATGCCATTACGAACTGCTACGAACGCCGTACGAATGAGTTTCAGACAATGGAAATTCGGGAAGACAATGGAAAAACAGGGAGATTCATACGAAATTATCGTTCGTACAAACCTTTGTGACCGTAGCATTAGTTTGATATTAAATTCTCATTTTCGTCATAGACCTATTTAAGGTACAAACTTGTTAAATCATTGCACTGAAATGTTTGTTGATTTTTCTATTGTATGTGTAGGGTGTCTGAACGATTTTTCAATTTTTTTAAATTTGGGACCGTTTTTCACCATTATGGTTGAATGATTAAAAAACAAATGTAATAAGAATGATACATTTCAAATTTCAAGACTCACAAATGTTTCTATCAAAAGATACAGCCCTTCAAAAACTCTGCAATATTCATCCA
Organism: Strongylocentrotus droebachiensis; assembly: GCA_035222895.1. Lineage (NCBI taxonomy): Eukaryota > Metazoa > Echinodermata > Echinoidea > Camarodonta > Strongylocentrotidae > Strongylocentrotus > Strongylocentrotus droebachiensis. The sequence goes on along the minus strand of JAVYIG010002543.1, from coordinate 115,849 downwards.
ATTTTTGTCAGAATCGACGAAAAAGACGTACATGCAGAGTTATGTTGTTTTGCTAAATTTAGCGAAACAGCTGCATTGCGCAATATGCAAGCTTATGCATGTTCCCAAATTGAAAATTGAAAAATCGTTCAGACGCCCTATTATTAGGGTGTCTGAACGATTTTTCAATTTTCAATTTGGGATTGTTTTTTCACCATTTTTGTTGGATATTGGAATAAAAAATGTAATCAGAATAATACCTTTCAAATTTCAAGACTCACCGATGTTTCTATCAAAAGATACAGCCCCTCAAAAACTGTGCAATATTCATAGCATTTTGGTCAGAATGGACAGAAAAGTGGTTCACGCAGAGTTATAATTTCTGCTCAAAAGCTGCACAGCTAATGCACAGCACGATATGCAAAGCGTGGAGCAAGGGAATTTTCAAACTGTTGGAACAAATGATCCCTTGGGACTAGAGAAAAAATAAGTGCATGGATATATTCTTTACAGCTGGCCCAACTTATCCCTCGGGGGGGGGGGGGGGGGGGGGCAGTTCGTGAAATTGGTAAATCTCTGAGTAACCATGGAAACGATGTTTAAATCGCTGTTTTTTAGAATTCCGGGGGTGGCCCCCTATGGGGAATATGGAGAAAAACCTGCTCTTTCATATGACACCACATTTATTGAGTTTCACCTTCAGGATCATTTGTTATAAAGGTTTGAATTTCAAATTTTTTCATAAAATCATTGACCATTTAGCATGAGCGCGCAATGCACATGGACTGCATAGGGATGTGTGCAATCTCTATAGGATGGATTTTAGCACACAAAACTGAGTGCGCGATCAGACACCCTACTAATAATTGCAGCAGTTATGAGGATGTAAAGAGTGAAAATCTTGTTGCATATCTCATTCATCGCGGTCCGGTCGAACCGAACCATTTGTTCCGTACAGTCCCGATAGGCCATGGAGCCAGACACAGTCTCAGTGGAACAACCGACGATTAGAGAGACTGAAGTTTTCGGTCTAATATAGGCCCAGCCCCAGCAGGTGATAATCCTGTTGAGTCTTCCCCGGCCCCCCCACTCAGGTTTCGAAATGACCGCATGCGTGTTGCCAAAATGTCCTTTTCGTAACAAAAGAAAAAGGTCGACCCGTATTGACTTTACACACCAGACTTTTGCTGAAAAGGGGGGGGTGCTGAAAAAGGCTTGTATACAAAAGAAAAAGGTCAAGCCGTATTGACTTTACACACCGGACTTTTGCTGAAAAGGGGGGGTCGGTTGGAACACGCATATGCGTACCTAACTCCGGGAAGCTCCAACACCGGCGCGCAGCGTCGGAGCTTCGGTAAAAATGTGCGTGGGGGCTTCTAAAAAATCCGTTTCGGTAACATTATTGTTAAATCTGCAAAGGGAGTACTTCCAATTTTTACATCATAGGGTGCACGAATTCTCAGGGCATAACAATGATGTTATCGAAATGTTACCGAAACGGATTTTTTAGAAGCCCCCACGCACAGTTTTACCGAAGCTCCGACGCTGCGCGCCGGTGTTGGAGCTTCCCGGAGTTAATGCGTACCCTAAATAACACTGAGTGGGGTAAATCTCTGAGTAACCATGGAAACGATGTTTAAATCGCTGTTTTTTAGAATTCCGGGGGTGGCCCCCTATGGGGAATATGGAGAAAAACCTGCTCTTTCATATGACACCACATTTATTGAGTTTCACCTTCAGGATCATTTGTTATAAAGGTTTGAATTTCAATTTTTTTCATAAAATCATTGACCATTTAGCATGAGCGCGCAATGCACATGGACTGCATAGGGATTTGTGCAATCTCTATAGGATGGATTTTAGCACACAAAACTGAGTGCGCGATCAGACACCCTACTAATAATTGCAGCAGTTATGAGGATGTAAAGAGTGAAAATCTTGTTGCATATCTCATTCATCGCGGTCCGGTCGAACCGAACCATTTGTTCCGTACAGTCCCGATAGGCCATGGAGCCAGACACAGTCTCAGTGGAACAACCGACGATTAGAGAGACTGAAGTTTTCGGTCTAATATAGGCCCAGCCCCAGCAGGTGATAATCCTGTTGAGTCTTCCCCGGCCCCCCCACTCAGGTTTCAAAATGACCGCATGCGTGTTGCCAAAATGTCCTTTTCGTAACAAAAGAAAAAGGTCGACCCGTATTGACTTTACACACCAGACTTTTGCTGAAAAGGGGGGGTGCTGAAAAAGGCTCGTATACAAAAGAAAAAGGTCGAGCCGTATTGACTTTACACACCAGACTTTTGCTGAAAAGGGGGGGTCGGTTGGAACACGCATATGCGTACCTAACTCCGGGAAGCTCCAACACCGGCGCGCAGCGTCGGAGCTTCGGTAAAACTGTGCGTGGGGGCTTCTAAAAAATCCGTTTCGGTAACATTGTTAAATCTGCAAAGGGAGTAGAGTAAAGTACCCGGTAATCGGTCAGCTCCGGTTTTCGGCCAATTGGTTGGATACATGGTAAAATCACTTTAAAATACATCGCATAATAGCATAACACATATCCCACACATACCATACCATGCCAGTGTCACTGAAGAACCACATTTGCAATGAAAAATATATCCTAAAATATCACATTTTAGCGATGTAATCGGCGGTCCCGCTACCCAAATCTGAAAAATCGAGTTTCTTACGCGTGTATGTAAGAAATATGGGTACCATAAAATGAGCTTTATTTCAAGTATTTTTCAGATATAGAGCCCGATTTTGTGCTGGTCGCAAGCTCAAAAGTATCTCATCGCATGTATTAAATCAATGCAGCCGCACACCGCGACGCACACACGATATGTCCGTCTAATTCAGATTCCAACTTCCGATCACCGCTGTGCCTGTATTCGGCCAGGCGAGCACCCGGGAGCTCCGGCGTGGGATACCTGCTCCGCCCGCTTGTGCTATACATCAGCGCAGAAACGCACGCGCGCGCAAGCGCTTCCTATTGACTTTGTACATGCGGCCGTAAACTGAAACGCTCGGCCGATAACCGGCTCCAAAACAGTGAAAATTGAAATGAATATTGTCATGGCAATTCGTGATTTTTTTTGGGGATTCTTTTTTTGTTTAAATAATAATAATATTTGCTTCATGATTTGAACAAGAAATGATAATAAATAGGAAGTAAAGAGTCCAATAAATAGGATTTTGTCTTAAGTGGCCGAAAACCGGGTACTTTACTCTACTTACAATTTTTACATCATAGGTAGACCGAATTTTCCGTCTCTTTCGTTCGTTAGCCTCTTATTGGGGTAGGGTCGGCCGGCTCTCTCTTTAGAGACGGAAACCGTCTAATCACATGTCGTTGATAACGCCACGACCAACTCTGGTCGTAGCGTTTTGCCCCCAAAATCCCCCTAAATGTCATTTTACCTCGTGTATATCCAAATGTAAATTAGGCCTAGGGTATAATAATTCGGTTCCACTTACTAACTTGCTTGAAATAATCCGTTTAATGGTCCCTTTTAAGGAAATTATGGGTCTAAATTGACAGCCGTGTTGAAAATCTTGCAAGTCGTGTTAAACTCTCGCTGCCGGAGTCATCTAAATCAATCTCATCCCTTCTAGTCTACGCCGAAGGCAAAATGATTATGAAGGAAAAACTGTGCGCCGTCTACACGTTCGTAATGGCGTTATCACAGTTTTTCTTTCATAATCATTTTGCCTTCGGCGTAGACTAGAAGGGATGAGACTGATTTAGATGACTCCGGCAGCGAGAGTTTAACACGACTTGCAAGATTTTCAACACGGCTGTCAATTTAGACCCATAATTTCCTTAAAAGGGACCATTAAACGGATTATTTCAAGCAAGTTAGTAAGTGGAACCGAATTATTATACCCTAGGCCTAATTTACATTTGGATATACACGAGGTAAAATGACATTTAGGGGGATTTTGGGGGCAAAACGCTACGACCAGAGTTGGTCGTGGCGTTATCAAGGACATGTGATTAGACGGTTTCCGTCTCTAAAGAGAGAGCCGGCCGACCCTACCCCAATAAGAGGCTAACGAACGAAAGAGACGGAAAATTCGGTCTACATCATAGGGTGCACGAATTCTCAGGGCATAACAATGATGTTATCGAAATGTTACCGAAACGGATTTTTTAGAAGCCCCCACGCACAGTTTTACCGAAGCTCCGACGCTGCGCGCCGGTGTTGGAGCTTCCCGGAGTTAATGCGTACCCTAAATAACACTGAGTGGGGGGGGGGGGGGGGGGGGGGGGGGGGGCGGGGAGTCTTCCCACAGATCCAGCAATGGACCTATTGTATTAAGGAACGAACTCTTTGCAGTGGTGTACTGATGAACTATGGGAGGGCATTACAAGACATTGTCTTACTAAGGAGCCCGAAAAGACAGGTGAATACAGGTGAACAACCCTAAAAATAAAATGTATTCATCACCAGCACAACCTCATACAAACTTACACAAGTCGGACTGAGCCTCATTCATGACATTCTTATAATCAACTTAGACTAATTGGGTATAAGACATGTGTTTAAAATCCGTTATAGATCTAGAGAAGTTTATATTACGAATATTATCAAATTAATATTCAAATAACTTGAAACCCATAAATACAAAAACAATATTTTAGAAGAAGAGAGTAAAATTACGAACCTGTCTTTGTTTTCCGCCATCACATCTTCCAAGCGATCGCGAATCGGCTAGCACTATTCAAATCTTGGCCACCAAGAGGGCAGCATACCACATGCACAAAACTAATTGTTACTACTTTCTGCTGATACCTGTTACAATTTGGTTTAGAATTTTATATTTAATGATTTTTATTTTTTTATAACCGATTGAGACTTATTGAGTACAAAACACAGAGGCGCCCCCCCCCCCACTTTTTCAAGCACCCGAAAAGTGCCCCTTTTTACATAGGAATAGTGCCTCTTTTACTTTGACAAGTGCCCCTATTAATAGGTAAAAGTGCCCCTTCCCCTTTTCAACTCTGATATGTGCCCTTTTTATTTGGACACGTGCCCCTTCTCCTTCGACAAGTTCCCATTTTTCTTTGCAATAAGTGTCCACGCATTTTCTATTCTCATAAGTGCCCTTATTTTATATTTAATGATTTTTATTTTGTTATAACCGATTAAGACTTATTGAGTGCAAAACACAGAGGCGGCCCCCCCCCACTTTTTCAAGCACCCGAAAAGTGCCCCTTTTTACATAGGAATAGTGCCCCTTTTACTTTGACAAGTGCCCATATTAATTTGTAAAAGTGCCCCTTCCCCTTTTCAACTCTGATATGTGCCCTTTTTATTTGGACACTTGCCCCTTCTCCTTCGACAAGTTCCCATTTTTCTTTGCAATAAGTGTCCAATGCCTCTTTTCACTTTTGATAAATGCCCCCTTTTCAACTCTGATAATTGTCCAATTTAAATCTGAGAGGTGCCTCTTTCACTTTGACAACTGCCCCTTTTCCTTTATAAGAAGTGCCGGCCCTTCCCCTTTTAATAACTAACCCCATTTTAACTCGGATTAGCGCACCTTATATTTTCACATGTGCCCTTTTCCCTTTCTAATAAGTGCCCCTTTACCTAATGATAAGTGCCCCATTAAAAAAGAGCCCCTTCCTCTTCTCATAAGTGCCCCTTCTCTGGTAAATGGCCCTTTTAAGGTACGAGAAGTTACTCCTTTTCACTTCAGATAAGTGCCCCCTCACCTCCGATAATCGCCCCTTTAAATGTGATTGGTGCCCATTTTCTTTCAACTAATGCACATTTTCCTTTATTACAAGTGCCCCTCTTTTATTCACATTAGTGCCCCTTCTCATATCTGGTCATTGCCCCTTTTCAGGTGCGATAAGTGCCTCTTTTCGCCTCTGATAATTTCCCTTTAAATTTAACAATGATACGTACCCCTTTTCCTCTTTAATAAGGGACCTATCCCCCCTTTCAATAAATGCCCCTTTTCACCTCTTATAAATGCCCCTATCAAAATCTGATGGGGCCCCTTTTGCGAAAACAAGTTCCCATTTCTTATTCTCATGACTGACTATTTTTATCCCTGGTGAGTGCCTTTTTTTGAGGGTGTAAGAAGTGCCCCAATTCACTCTTTGTACTGTGGCACATGCTCCTTTTCTTTCCTGATAAGTGCCCCCTTTTCCTCTCATCATTAAACGCGTCCTAGCTAATTTCAAGCGACTAAGAGCAATTTCCCCCAAAGCTCGCTCGCACGCATTTATAGATGATATACTTATCAAAGGTCTTTTTAGTCCTCGGTTACGAAAATGTGCTTTTAACCCCATTAGGATTGGGTTTTTTCCTCTTTATAAGATGTAATTTTTCGCACTGCGACCTCACACATCTTAAACATTTTCCTCGCTCGCAAACAATTTTTTAGACAATCAAACCCAACTGCAAAGCATGATGCTTAAGCAATAATCTCGTATGTCGTATATAATGAAACAAATATTGAAATCATCCCTGATAATTGTAATCACAATGTAGGGGTATACACCAATGTCTACAAAATTGTATATTTTCGCTTTTTAGGTTTTCCCTTTGTGGGTGCCCTTTTTTTCCAGAAAGTGCCCTTTTTTCTTGGTGCCCCCCTCCTAATTTGGAAGACGCTCGGCCGCCCCTGGCAAATCACCATTCATCATATCCTTGCAAAGAAAAAAATATTATTTAGCTCTATAGACCCTTCATCAAAGATTCATCATACACTGTAAAAAAGAATTTGTTCATTGGTAATTTTTACGTATTTTTTCCATGTAGAATTTACTTGAAAACATTAGTTTTGCCACTTACGCACTAAATTTAAGTCTCGCTAACTCAAACTTTCAATTTAGTAGAACATACGTGGAATATTTAAGTAAAATCAAATACATAAGAACTTTAAGTAATTTCAGCTTGTATTAATTTAGTAATTTTAACTCAAAATCAGAAATTATACGTATTACTCAAACAATTTAAGTTGATTATTCTTATCTTTTTAAAGTAAGGACCGATGCAGTGCGTAATAGAAATATTTACATAATTTATGAATATTCATTAAGACCAAATTAAACTCTTTTTTAAATAAAACAATTCTTTCTTTTGTGGTTGAATGAAAATTTAAGGACTTTAAAACATTTACTAATTCATTTAACATGGCTAAGCAAAGACAAGACAATTTTTAATTCTAACCCAGTTCAAAACAAATCAAAACTTGATATTTCAGGAAATTGTCAACCAATTTTCCTTTTAAGATGCTACGATCAAGTATATATAAAATTTGGAGCCTTTCAATATGTGTCGAATTGCTATAGGTTGGTATAACATTTATACCATTCAGTGCCCTGTAGGTTGGTATAACATTTATACCATTTAGTGCGCTGTAGGTTGGTATAACAACCATTTAGTGCCCTGTAGGTTGGTATAACATTTATACCATTTGGTGCCCTGTAGGTTGGTATAACATTTATACCATTTGGTGCCCTGTAGGTTGGTATAACATTTATACCATTTAGTGCCCTGTAGGTTGGTATAACATTCATACCATTTAGTGCCCTGTAGGTTGGTATAACGTTTATACCATTTAGTGCCATGTAGGTTGGTATAACATTAACCCTGTACATTGGTATAACGTTTATACCATTTAGTGCTCAGTTAATAGATGCATTTATCATATCCTAGAAATGTTCATACAATAACAAGTCATATCTTGTAATTTTTTGTTGTTGTATTTTTAACATTATCATATCCTTTGTACTATGCATATTTTTCAATACTGAATGCCTTGCTTTACAAATAAAAATAAAATTACCAAAACAAAATGATTGAAGGCCTTTAAAAAAAATTTATTTGTGGCTCTTAATGCATTAACAATTCATGTGTAATTTATAAATTAATGATTTTGCAATTTATGAACTATTTTAAGATTAGGCTGAAACATCATTAAAAGGGTAACGATAGATATGACATTAATTCTGGCTACTGGTATCTTCAACATAAGCATCGAAGAAAATTAAAAGACAAAAATCCAGAACCTGAAAACTAAACAATTTTGGTGTAAATCTGGATTTCTGCTGTCCAGATTGAAAAAATGTGTTGTTATAATGCTATTGTTATGCCTCATGTATTGTAATATTGCTTGGGGTCACACATTTAGGACCCATGTACATAAGTTGCAAGTACTTCAAACAAAGTTGTTAACAAATTTAGAATATAGTTCACCTAGTACTCCTTTGTTTTTGCAACTACATATATTGCCTTTTGATAAATTGGTATCTCTTAATTGCTTAATATTTATGTTTAAATGTCAATCTCTCCAGTATACATTTTTGACTAATGTGTTTGTGGAAAACTCTTCCATCCATCATTACCATACTCGTCAGAGTAACCTTATCCATCAGTCATACGCCAGGACCCATACTGCCTTAAAATAATTTAGAACTGTCTGTGTTAAAAAGTGGAATAAGTTACCCCATAATATAATTAGTAGTAGGCCTACTACATTGTCTCGTTTTAAAATATCTTGTAAAAAACACCTTTTCGACAGATTGCTATCAGATACATGAATGTATAAAACAAGATGAGGTAGCCATGTATGAAGTGTACGTTATGTGTGTGTGTGTGTGTGCGTGTGTGTGCGTGTGGGTGCGTGTGTGTGTGTGTGTGTGTTTGTGTAGTGTTTATGTAAAAGCAACAATTTATGTAAAAGCATCAATTTATGTTTATGTAAAAGCATCAATATTGAACACGTTTATTTTATTCAATTGTATGTTATGGTTGCACATTTGGAGTAATAAAACAAAATTGTTAAAAAAAAAAAAAAAAAGTAGTGTTGTAATTGGGGGGTGGGGGGGGGGGGGGGTATACTCAACTGCATAATTTGTTTTGTTGTTACATTGTTACATACACATGAGTTATACTCGTAAATATGTTACTCCTTGCCATTATAATAGTCTACTGTGTAAAGGGGCCCCGTTCACAAGCTGTGCTTCACTTGGGTCCCAAACTCCTATCATTCTTGTGTTCCTTGCTGTTATATCTTGTACCATTTTATGTTTGATTTGGTTTGAATAAATTTGAACTTGAACTTGAACTTGAAGTAGTTTATTACTGCTATTTTTATGAAACAAAAACAAGTGAATGTTTAGGGATGCATGTTGAGAACTTGTTGAAAATCTTAATTTGATACGAGTCGTGTATGCTCGAGGGGCGAATATTTAGAATCTATACCGCATTTGCGCTTTTCATGTTGACACAGGTCTCTTGGGCGATTCTTTTACACGTTCTCTCTTATCATATTTATTTCGCTCGACATCTAACTAGCTTATCATATAATCCACGCCTATGTCGGGCCACTGAACGTGGAATTTATTCCACAACCAGTCACAAAGAAACTTAAGTTGTAGCTGATCAGATCATATCGACGTGTGGATGTATTTTTAAAGACTACATGGATAGAGCTGTGAGATTGATTTACTGAGAAAGGAGTAAACTGGATTGAGATCAGGCATGAAGAAGAAATTTTCGTCGCTGCTCGGCCGTTCTTACACGGTCGGCCGATTGCAAGTCTCTGTCGAGGAGGTGATTGCAGAAGGTGTGTATTAACCAAAGACAATGGAGAGCAGTGTCATGAATGTGTAGGCCTACTGTTGATTGGATGGATGTGGTTGCTTTGAATTCTGGTATAGATCTTTGTCCAATTCTTTAATTAAGCAAGGCCAAGACAGGCAAGAGATTGTTGAGTTGTTGTGTTGCTCCTCGAACCGATGATGATGATTGATGTGGATGTTACTTGTAATGTTATTTTTAGACCATGTTTTTTAAAATGTTTTATTAAATTTATTATCATTTTTATTTTTGCTAAATATAGGCAAGGCCTATTCGCACACGGGTGCTCAACCAATCAACGGGCCGTTATTGTACTAATTATTGATCGATTATTTGACCGCCGGTCAACCTGTACAAGTATAAAAAGACGCTTGCTTTAATACAATATTTATCACCTGACGAAGTGTTGCAGTGGCGCACGAAACGTTACTAGCGATATTATTTTCTATTTTTATTTTTAATTTTTTTTTTATCGGACTTTAAAAATAAAGAGTTGCTATTAATCGCAATTTATGTGTACATTAGAGATGGGAGACTTCAAACTTGTGATGGATTTGAAGAAGACTTGCGATTGATTTGGATCAATCGCAACTCTTTAGGCTCCATCATATTTCTTCCTTTAAATACAACTAACGCTTATGTATTATCCTTTTTGTTTGTATAAACGCATCCTAAAATGAGTACAAAATGTAACATGCCAAATATAATGATGTATTATACAACATGTGAAATATGAAAATAAACTGAAACTGAAACTGAAACTGATGAGCTCAGGAAGGGGATTTTCTCTTTGTAAAATCTAGTTATAATGTTAATGCCCTCTTGACTCTCAGCAGGCTACATTGATTTGTGTTCAATCATCACAAGAATACACCCGATGGTGGCCTGTACTTACAGCAAAGAAGAAGAAAAAGAAGTGTTTCATGTATCCCTGTAATTAAAAAAAGTAAACGATAATCGGACCGGGGGCCGATCAGGTGAAATCGGATTATAAATTCTGATCGCTGATTAATGAAAATAATCAGTAGAAAAGAAGAAGAAAAAAAAAAGCCGACAATTTTCAAGTTTTCAAGTAAAAAATTAAAAAATCATCCCAGCCTTGCATGTTTTTTTAGTATTTGATAGCCCAAAACTTTCACATTTTCAAAATTGTTCAATTTTTGACATTTATCGGCATCAAAATAGTTTCAAACATTATCTACGGTACAACAACTTCAAATGAAAGAATTATCCAAGGTATGAGTGATTTTAGGTATGAGTGATTTTAGGTATCAGAGTGCTCAAAATTTCAAATTACAACGGTTAAAAAAAAAGATTAAAAAAAATAATATAATAATAATAATTTTGAACCTAGATACTGTTTGTCGATACTGATCAAAGGTGCCAGGGTGTCGCTCCGATCTTCCGATCCGATCAAAGCCCCAACTTTAACAGGGTTTAGTTTCTGTACATGAACATACAGTACATGATGTACGGATCAGGCCTTTGTGAATTTTTGAGCGGTGAGAAAGGAGAGTTGCCATAATTTGGCCTTAAACATATAGGTCAGTAGACGATTGTCATTATGGTTACTGACATACATTGTAACAATTTCCTGAGCACTTCCAAGCTTATTTGCAGGCACAAATCTGTTATATTGTATGGCTGCGATCAACATCCTCATGTACATCTGTAATAGCTGGATAGGCCTAAACCTGCCTAGACTTTGATACATTTTCCAGGGACAAGCTTCTCTTTCCTTCTTGTTCTTTTATAGTGGACTCCAGTCCATGTCTATGAAGCGACACATATACATGCTAATGAAATATATTTATGTAAATTGTTAGTTTAAATTGTATCTGTCATCATTTAGGAAGAATAATATTCTTTCATCAATTTTTGTCCCCTGAATGAAAAATTGTCTGAAAGTACATATACATGTATGTACATTGTACATGTGTAATTTTGTAACTCATGTGCATAAAATTAGTGCTTTAAACTTTGTTTAAGGAATGGACATATTCATCTACATGTACATACATGAACATTGTCATCGTTTATGAAGTTAAGTACTTTTAAAGGTAATGACCAGTATTGGAAACGCCCCAAATTCAAAAAATGAAATGGAAGCTCTCATTACCAATCATGTGAAAGAATATGTTTTGACTAATACATAATGATAACAAATTTGCCGGGAAACCGCCTACTAATTCATATATTTGGTAAATTTGTTTCTCTCATGGACTGTGAGAGATATAGGGTACATCTTTCTGTGTATAGTGCTTGTAACTTTACAAAGAATGGGCCAAATTTCTTATCATTTTGATGATTCCAGAACCTTACAGATGCTAGATGCTAGATGATCAACCTTTTCTGAACGATTCCACAATGTTTCTTTCACAATGCAATCGCATGACCATAACTGGTCTTTACCTTTAAAATGCATGTAGTATCCATCCAACAAAATATAGTAGTCAACTGGTCAACATTGAGCTTTTTAAGATCAAAAGTGAAACTTATATAGATTGTAGACCTACATTGTTTTACTTGTTCATGTACTGCACCTTAAAATGGTGTGAAAGTACTTCTACACATACTGTATGTACATTGTTGACACAGGAAGTTCCAGTCATTGTTTAATGTTGAGAGCCTTATCAAACCTATGTTATTTTTCACACCCCTAGGGCCTACTTCGGTGACTACATGTTAGTTCAAAGGGAGAGCAGGATGCAGTCCTTATCTCAATTATACATGTACATGTACCTCTATAGTGCAACCAGGGAGCTGTATTACAATTCCCTGGTGCAATGTTGTTTGTGAAATGATACATACATGTACACCTGTATTGTATAAATTTCACTGACCTTTATGAAATGTAAATGTTAGCCATTTACAACAATGTAATGTAGGGATAACTTAGTTTCATCAAACATGTCATGCTATTCCCTGGCAGTCTGATCTTATACAGTACAGTGTAGGCCTACTGGACATGTAGAACCAGAGAAGGCATTTACAACTATAACTGATATTGTGTATATTTTTGTCATGCCAAATATCCAAATACATTTACATCGATATCAAGTTATGAGCAGCTGAATATATTTTGTATAAAAGCTGCGCTATATAAATTTATTATTTATTATTATTATTATTAACACTTAGTAGTTTGTATGTGCTTGCGCAGATCAAATCCTTTCAAAGAGAACACAAACAGGGCTGAATTGTGCTAAATAATTTGTTTTAAATTATAGAAAAATTACCTTTTTTAATTATTTTTTTTAGCAGATGTTTCTGCATTTATTGATAAATCAAATATAAAACATTCAAATAACAATAATAGTATATAATATAATTGATTTACATAAAGAGTGACAACTTAATACACATAAATAAAAAATGCATACATGTAATTGAAAGCTTTAAAGTATGGAGGTAAGTGAAAATAATCAAGATAAATGCAGAGGCCAACTATCATAAGCAAGGATGCTTGAGTCGATATCGATATCAGCCGGGAAGGGGGGGGGGGGTACATGGCGCTGTTTTAGGAGAATGTAGGGGAATAGAGAGTCACGTATAAAGATTTTGTTCAGAAAGTATCTGAATAAAAAGTGGAATGAGCAGCATGAGGTCATTAAAATCTTAGAACAAACTGACCCTTTAGACTAATATGAGGGACCTTAAATCCACAAGCCTTGCTTTCAACCAAGGTCACCTCATCTTTCTTTTGTAACGCCATATTCTGTAAACTTGTTATATTCATGTCATATTTGTAAAGTGTGTTATGAAAGAAAGATAAATAAAACTTGAAACTTGAAACTTGAATATGCAAACATCACAATCATAGAATATTACAAAGTGCTTTATACATGTAAGCCTGCAACTTTCCAGGAAATTTTTTAGTGTACCAGCACATAAGCATATCCGTACAGAGTATTGATACATTGGTATTGCAACCAGAGTGTAAGGCAAAATAAAAACAAGATCTAGTTTATTGTTCCCTCCTCCTCCCCTCTTTTGGCTTGCCACATTTTTAGCTTTTTAGTGACTCTAAATTCCATAAATTCTTTTAAATTTGATTGAAATGTGGTAAACAAAACAAATCATTTACCGGTACACATTGCAATTTCTCCTTGTTTTTAGCCTCTAGTATAATTATGTACTGGTATAAAAATTTAAATAAAATAAACAAAATTTGTTTTGAAATTACTCAATAACATTCTTGTGTACAGAAAATCTATCAAATAACATGGAACCCCTTCTCATTTTTTTTGAAAAATCCAGACAAGTAATTAGGAATATATTTTTACTTAGCCTAAAATTTTATTTGTTAACTATATATGTACATGTCAGGCCTTAAATTTCAACATTTTTAGGGCAAGGCCACTTTTCTGTAGGGCACATTCCTATATTACAGCACCAATAGGAAGAATTGGAAAGGGCACACAAAATCTCCAAGGCCAGTGGGAGGGGCATTGAGGCCAATCAAAGGGGCATCCAAGGCCATGGCCTTGGTGGCCTTGGATTAATTTTAGGCCTGACATGTACATACAGAAAATACATTAAATTTACAGAAATACAGAAAATTACATTTTTGGTTGAAATACCAAGTTGATTGAACGACAACAAAGTAAACATCTGTACACAAAAGTGATTGAGGCTGCATCCACTAGCCCCTCCCCCAGTTCATCAGAGTCAGGTGACCATATTACTACTTACTATGAATCAGGTGATGTACAGTAGTACTCAAGTACAATACACTATAAACACAAACACCTGTTTATGGTTCCACTAGCAAGTGCATTGACCTGTGGAAACCCTTTTCGTGCTATGGAATTAAATATCATGCACAATCAGTACTTTCTTTTGTATTTTTTGTGATTCTAAATTCCACAAATTCTTTTTAAATGCATCATTTTACTGAAAGAAATTCACTTCAAACTTTCTACTACATTGTATACTGAACAGTACATACTAGGATGGACTTTACACAGATTTTGAAAAAGTACTTTATTTTATCAACTATTCCATTTAGCAGTTTTTTGTTGTTAATTTTGTTGCTATTACAGTTTTGATGTACCTGTACGCGTAGGCCTACAATGTGTATGTAGCCACAGGTGTACCAGCACATGTGTAGATGCAGTAAATTTTGTTTTGATTAAACACTGTATCATGGGGAATGAAATTAATTTTTGATGAAGAAGTTCAATCTCCATGTCTGTAGCTCTAGTGGAAAGGACATGATTGATTCATCATAAAATGCTTGTAAGTCTTAATTCAATAATTTACACATACCTGTACAATGGATTGTACGGGCTAATGTGAATCTCAGAGAGTTGTATCTATAGGCACTACATGTACATGTACATGTAGGAACCTATAACCTGACATTTACTACCTTAAAGGTAAAGACCAGTAATGGTCATGCGATTGCATTGTGAAAGAAACGTTGTGGAATCGATCAGAAAAGGTTGATCATCTAGCATCTAGCATCTGCAAGGTTCTGGAATCATCAAAATGATAAGAAATTTGGCCCATTCTTCGTAAAGTTACAAGCACTATACACAGAAAGATGTATACGGGACTACCCTATATCTCTCACACGACCATGAGAGAAACAAATTTACCAAATATATGAATTAGTAGGCGGTTTCCCAGCAAATTTTTTATCATCATGTATTTACATGTACTGTATATAGTCAAAACATATTCTTTCACATGATTGGTAATGAGAGCTTCAATTTCATTTTTTGAAATTGGGGCGTCACCAATACTGGTCTTTACCTTTAACAAGTGAATTGAATTTGATCCAGAGGGCTTGTGACATTCATTCAAATCTGTTGATCTACGTGTACGTGTACATGTACCTACTCTCAATTACTAAGATATTTGGTTTCGTCATTAACTAAAATTAAATCTCATGTAATGTAAATATGAAGGGTTGGATGATCTTGAACATGAGTTAATAAGTTATTAATTTACAAAATTGTAGCTATTTACAGCTGCATTGATTTTATGTGCCGAGTCCTGCAAACTATACATGTACTGTACAGTACAGTACAGTATGTACTTGCATGCCCAGATAATCATTTTCATGACAGTGTAATGAGGTACCCGAGTACACTCCCAGGCTTATAAGCGAATACTCAAATATTTGGACGCCATGTTTTTTTATAATTTTTTTGACTTTTTTTTTGTTGTTGTTTATTTTTGTTTATTTTTTGGATTTTTGGATTTTTTGGATTTTTTTTGTTGTTGCCACCACCTTCACTGGTGCAGTATCCCAGTATCGCCCAAAACGCAGGCAATTTTACTTCGAGTTGCAGTTGAAGGCGCCGATTTAATAATAATAATAACAGTAAACATTGCTGTTTTAAAAACCAAAGATGGCAGAATAATCCATTGTCCTCCGAGTCCAAACAGAAATCCGGACATCTGGTCCCAGTTTCCGAGTGGTGAGTTTGACAGTGCTTGAGTTGGGAAACATTTTTACCAACGGTACCATGGCAGCGGCCCCCGCTCTCCCTGGCACGGGTAAGCGTCGGCCTGGACAGTTTTTTTTTTGCGGCCGACTGTTCAGATACGAGAAATCGTACCCGAGTTGTCGACCGTGCGGGTACTCGAGCATTCGACTACCCGTCGCAGCCTTAGTACAAAATGTATGTACAGGTGCTGTACACGTATGTATTTTTATGTACCGTATTCAACACAAGACATGCATACATGTACATGAACATTGCATGTATGTAGTATGTACAGTATATGACATGTATATTCTTTTCCCTTTTGTAAATTGTGCTCCAAGAAATGAGAGGACAAGACTTATTATTTGATGCAAAATGTACATAGTTACAAATGTACATTAGACTAATATGTCTACATATGAATTACTGTAGGTTAATAATGTGAATACATGTAACTGTGTTCGAAGAAAGGAAGAGAGGGTCAACAATCCAGGTCAAAAAACATTATTCATCACAAACAACACATGCACTGTCAGTTGCATACATGTACCTCCTTATTATAACTTTGTTGTGAGAAAGAAAGTGATGGACAAACATTAGTACCTGCAGAAGTATTTTATTTGTTACAAATTCATATTTCACTGAAATGCCAAATATATTCAAACTTGGTTTGATGCTTTGCTTGATGCGAGTGCCTGAAGATACATGTATTAATGTGGTCTACAGAAGTATCTGTTTATAAATTATGACGAAACAGCTTGTACCGCTAACCCTGAAGAGATGTTAGTGCTGTAATTTCAACTCAGTTTGATCTTTGGCTTGCTTGATGCATACCTGAACTCTGAAGTAAAGCTGCTCCTGCTATACGGTGTATGTACATTGATGAACACATTGTACATGTGCATGTACCGTATTTGCCGGCGTAAAGGCCGCAGTATTTTCAGAAGAAAAAGTATCAAAAAGTCTGGGTGCGGCCTTATCGCAACAACAACAAAATTCAGCGGTCAAAACAGCACGTCCATTTGAACATCTGGGACTAAACCAGTACAGGACATTTCTAGAATAATTCCACACAATTATGTTGCATTTGTTGACATGAAGACGAAAATAAACTGCATAACTTATTTTTTAAATAAAAATCTGAAGGGACCGGTCCGTTATAGAACGTAACTGCGCATTTAGCCGAAGTCGCAATTTTGTATTACACTGCACATCGTGGTAGGGTACATTGTAGGATACCAAATCTGCCTGCGATACAGTACTAGCTTAAAAATCGATGAAGATCTTGTTTGTTTGTTTGTTTGATTGATTTTATTTCTGCGTTCAAAAATATACAATTTCAAAGTCAAAGTACAACATTTCGAACAATAACAAATACAATGAATACAATGAATACAATGTTTACAAAAGTAATTAAATGAAAAATCATGTACAATTATATCATTCGATAAACATGTACGAAGCATACAATAACATAAGAAATATGAAATATTTTCAATAAATTAGAGAGGTAATTTGGAACGCAGGAGACCACCATCGTGAGCGGTTAGGCTGGAGATGGATGGCGGCCTCGATCTGCTATTAAAATTAGTAAATTACGATCATTTATGGGGTGAACTTCTTGTAAATCTATAAGAATATTGATGAATGAGGTATCAGTTTATAAGAAAAATAGTGTTCTATGAGAAAATAACGATTTTTTTTGTTTGGTCAGTTTTTTTTTTTCTCTCTACAAAATGTCAAAGTTGGGGGTGCGGCCTTATCGCCGGCAAATATGGTACATTATATTGTACATAAAGAAATACTGTACATACAATGTACATTGTACAGTGTATGTAACTATGTAAGTACATTTACGGTATAATAAGCCTTCAAACAGTGCAATTAACATGGCATGATGATGGACTTGCTGTTTTATAGTTTAAAGAATACGGTAGTACATTTATTTAAATGTTTATTCATTCATCATCTTATAGCTGAAACATTTATTCAGGATGAAAACATCAGTTGTGTGAGTCCTGTTCCATTTTCATCCTGGTTCTTGGTTTCACAACACATCTTTCTGTATGGATTCACTCATATTGGACAAGGAGGTGGAACGAGATATTGGGCAATTTTATTTTCTTATTTCTAAGATTTTTTTTTTTTAATTTGTTCGTTTTTTTAAGCCTTCGTAGATTCACCAATTCAGTTTTGAAATGACAATTGCAAAAGTCAATGTGGCTTTCAAGAAATGTTTTTGTTTCTGTATGCTATTTCCTCCAAGTTTGGATGTGACCTACTGTAGATGTACATGTAGATGTAGATCAAAATATCAAGTGGTACTCAAGAAGACAAAACTTGGTTACCTGAATCCATCGCTCCAAGGTTCTTCTCTTCATTTCAGTAATGAATAATACATTACCCATAATTCAGTGGAATAAAAATCCTTTGTGATGCCCCTCATCATGTGACCTGGAGCCTTGTATTCAAGAGAAGGTTGAGGTCTGGTTAAGAACTAAAGAAGATGAAGAATAATTTCTCTGCCTTTTTTTGTTTTTTTGTATGTGTCGGTTGGGAAGAACATAACACATGTAGAAATGTCTCCCAACAAGGATTACTCTTCAAATGCCGGCATATTAAAAATATGCTGAGAATTACCTGCAAAATGTGTACCAAACATTCATGTGTAGTCCCATATGATCATTTCTGTGTGCAGTGTGTGTCATTTTTAGAAAGATCAAGCCATTTTCTCTTCATTTTGATAATTCTGAAACCTCCAGTAAGCAGGAATTCTTAGGAACTTCATAATCAACCTTTCCCAATTGCTTTCAAACAGATTCTCTGACAATGTAATCGCATTAAGACCCATACCGGTACTCAATTTTACCTTTAAAGACGACAGGAAGTGAAAAGTATTTTTTGTTATTCGGCTGCTTCAAGAAAAATGCAGCAATTTGCCAAATTAGAGGTCTTCTTTCATTCCTACAGGCAGAAATTAAAATTTCACGAGTCCACCGATGGAAGGTAAAGATGGATGCTGTAGTAAGAGAATCTTTTTTTATTGACTGTTTATAGAGAAATGTGGGAAACGTGATGAATAAAGATGTATAAAAGCACACTTACTGTAGTGAACATGGAATGAAGACAGGAACAAAGTAGAGCAATAATTGAAGAAAGCATGACTTCAAGTCATTTATTTGTACATGTACATATATTTGAAGAAGAAAAACAATGAAATTACTATAAAGATCAAGTCTGTAGCCCCTAATTGTAACAAATGCTGGCAGTAAAGAACAGAACATTTGGCAAGAAGAAATGATTGTTGAAGAAGACAAACTTATTATTGAAAATCGAGGCCTTTTAGCATAAATTTGGCAAATGAACAACTTAAAGGCACACTGCCATACTTGTAGCTACTTGCTCCCTCTATATAGAAAACTTCCCCAATCGGTGCCTGTTGGTCCCCCATGATCCTCTTTTTCTTATGTTAAATGAGAGCTGAGTTAATGAGATAGCCACCTGTCACAGTGACCTTGATGGCTCTCTGTGTGGTCTAATCCCTTCTGACCCAGTAGTGGTGACGGTCTTTAATGTACACATTGGATCTTAAAGCCCACATGCAGATGATGACCACCACCCCTTTCATGAATATATTGTACATTGTAAGATTTCTTTGAGGACAATGGATTAATGTTTCTTTATTAATTATTAAAGTTTATAATGATTCATTCAAAGCTGCAAGCACTGTTTGTACGTCTTCTAAAGCAGAGTAAGAAATATGAATAAGTTGACAAATTACTGTCACTTGATGTATTCAGATGTCAAGTGTACATGTAGTTGGAGGCAGGAAGATGGTTTGAAATTGTACATGTTAATTTAACCAAGAAGAACCTGTATGTACATCTGTCATACAGTATACTGGGCTGCAGTAGTCTGTATGGGCGTGTTCATGCTTCACTTTTTCTGGCCAGAATCAGGCATCTGTTACTCGTTTAGTTTAAAACACGGTTGCGTCCATGCTTACTTTTGTAGAATCACCGAAAAACGGCGATCACGATCGCCGATCACGATCGCCGATCGTAAACTCACAAAAAGATGCGTTTACAATTTGTAAACGCGTTTAAATGGGGTCAACGCACTGACCTCTAGTGGGTCTACGTAGCATGCACAGTGAAGGTTTGCGAATTCAGCTGGAAGACCAATTAAGGCCACACAAGGAGAATTGCCTGGATGAGCCAGAGAAGTAAGCATGAACAGTACACCGTGGAACTGCGATCACGATGAGCGTTTACGATGAGCGTTTCAGATCGCTCATTCTACCTTCAAAATCAAGCATGAACGCGCCCTATGATGGATTGGGATACTTGCATACACTGTACATGATACTTGTGGCCAAGGGCGAAGGCATCTGTCTGCATAATTGTCCACTGGACAAGATCAATGTTGGAATATATTAACTTTGACCAAATGATACCATGTTCAAGTTGACCTGCGGCATGACAAGGGGCCCTGGTTAAAGCCACCCTTCATCCTTCTTTGAGTGAAGGCTTGTTCAGATACAATGTATACGGCACGGTAAACTGCAGAGAAAAAGGTGCCACCTCGTTGTTTTTTTTAAAGTGTAAATGAATGGCAACTGCATGCCACAAAGGACTTGCACTTTAAAGGGATCGTTTAACAATGTTAAATCTGAGATACACGGCCCTACGTGTTATCAGTGTCTTTAATATGGTGTAATATTGAAGCCCTAAAAAAATTGCGCTTCAAAATGATCAAGAAGTGCCTCAAAAAAGTAAAAATCTTTGAGTGACCAGTTTTACCATACTCGTTTTCCCCAATAGACTGTAGTGTTATGAAAACCGTCAGGCGAACGGTTTTCAAAATTTGTAAATCCAATCATAAATATCTTGATAATCAGACAGGCGATCGGCTTGTAAAAGTCATGGGGTTCCTGACTGACCTAAAGGTTTATAATTATCATTGCATCATGAGCTAAATCCAGAATTTTGTTTCAGAATCTGAGACAAAGTTACCGGATCCCTTTAATATTCACTGACCTTGGTATTATACAATACAGGAGTGTGAAGAATAGTAGTCTTTAAGACCCCCTTTACAGTGAGCAAAAAGGCCGGGCCGGGCTGGGCCGCGGCCGACCTAGCGACCTAGCACTGTAAACGTGCAAAAGGCCAAATGCGAGGCCAAAAGTGGCCGTGCATTTGGCCCTGCTGGCCGCAGCCCGGCCCGGCCCTGGCCCTTTTCTTACTGTAAAGGGGGTCTAAGTTATCAAAAAAAAACGATGCTTTTTTGCCACATCATGTTTGAACAAGGCCTAAGATTTACATGTATATTGTATTCAACATGGTAAACACTGCTACTTAGCCTGAACAAGTACATGTTCATGTACATGTGGGCTCACACATGCACAGAGAGGCCTACAAATGTACAGTATCAAGCCTCCACACTAAAAAGGGTCCTAGAGAAACTTTCCCCTTGAAATTCAGGAAGACTGCCTCCTATCAATATTTCTTCATTTGTTTAAAAACTTTAAAAGAAATCAAGAATATTGTAACTTTCTCTGATTAAAAAAAGGGAATTTTTATGTTACTGGACGCAAAGTCTATTCCTCCATCTATTTCTAAGAAATGTAATAATTTGATAATTCTCAATACAGAACAAAGGGCGAACCACATGCACTGGAGGTTCTTCATACAGTTTATATATGTAGGAAGAAACTAAGACAATGAATGCTAATTCTTGACTGAACTGGTGCGACGATTGTAGATATCTTACAGTGATTTAGGCTAAACTGTAATACTGTAGGCCTACATGTTGGACATGTAAGCTGTAAAAGTGTATGTGCTTTGCATATTTTCTAAATAATGATGGCCTACACTGTACATAAATCTGCACATGTGGTAGGATCAAGAAGTTACCTTGTAGGATTGCAAGCATGTTGCATAAGCCTGCAATTTGGACGCACTATTTGCATTGCAAGATCCCATGCGTTTGATTACCATAGACAATCAGTGTCTGAAGGTCACACACTGCACTTAGTAAGAAGATATTGAAACAGAACATTGATCTGGTTCAGGAAAACACCCAATGTGTGACATACGGTTATGAGTCACAGTCCTGCGATTGTACAGGGCTTTCAATAGGTCTGTTTTCATCAGCTCAAGATTGCCAAATAGCCCAATATTTCTGATGTGGGAAATAATCCTGAAGTTACAAATCGTGTCTTCATCAACCCGAGACTTCATCAACTCGAGACTTGACCTCGAAACTTGAAACTCAAGCTCGAGAAATTAGCTCAAGATATTTATAAACTTTATAAATTTGCATACTAGCCCAAGATATCTTGGGATGATTGTCCCGACCAAATATCCCGCTAAATGCAACTTTGGGCTGATGAAGACGCAAATTAACTGGATAATTTGCGATCGGGATAGTTCAAATAGCGGGATATTTGGCAATCTCGAGCTGATGAGGACAGGCCTTATGTGTCACTGAAGAATGCTGAGCACACACTATCAAGGCCAAACATGGAAGGCTCTCTCCAGACATGGTTCCAAGATAAACTGGGCCCCCATATCAAACACAAAGCTTAGCTATTGATTGTAAAATTGATTGCATTGATCACCATGTGCCATTGCAAAAATCAATTTTACTCTCATTGCTAAGCTATGTGTTACAGGGCCTCGTTCTTCTAATTTGTTTGGTTGATACAGCAGAACCTTAAAATAAACCGTTTTGTGAGAAAGACAAATAAATTATCACCTGGCAAGAGCCAGAAAGGCATTTATTCTGTGTCAATGTATATATAAGTTAATCCTATTCTGGCTCCAAACAGACTATATGATGTCTGAAGACTGGTGATTGTGGAATCAGAGCTGAGCTTTAGCTTTAATGTACCCCGGTATGTTCATCAGTTTTCCATTGGGATTCGGTTGGAATTCTGCCAACAAAACACAAGTCCTCTCTTCCCCAATTTCCCTTTCCCATCTTTTTAAAAAACAACTGACTAATGACACTTTTTTTCATTTTGTTGATTCTGCAGGTGGGTTTGCCCTGGTCTTCCTGGTCAAAGGTCGCAATGGAATGCATTACGCTCTCAAGAGGATGTTTGTCAACAACGAGCAGGATTTGGTTGTCTGCAAGAGAGAGATCAAGATTATGGTAAGGATTAAAAAAAAGGAAGAGTAGGCTGGTCTTCTTTAGCTCAAGTTTTCAACAAAATAATTATGGTGAAGACACATTAGGCCTGCCGTTATCAGCCCAAGTAGGCCAGATACATGTAGCTCGCTATATCTGAACCGGGAAATTAGCCAGACCACGAAATAGCGGGCTATTTGGCAGGTGAAGATGGAAATAGCGGTTATTTGCTTGGGAAATCTACCCAAGATATCTTGGGCTAGTTTGCAAAATTGCCTGCTATATGCGGTCCGGCTTCACCAGCCCTGAGACTCGGGAAGATCATGCGCCTTAATGTGTTAGCTAGAAGGGTTGTTCTCGCACTACGCATTTGCGAACACTGATCAAATTTTCGAGCTCGAGTTTCAATTGATGAGGACGCGATTAGTAAGTACCGTATTTGCCGGCATAAAGGCCGCAGTATTTTTGGAAGAGAAAATATCAAAAAGTCAGGGTGCGGCCTTTACGCCGAAAAAGTAAAAATCGCAAGTCAAAACAGCACGTCCATTATTTGTAGGCAACTTCATACAACAAAATATATTAACAAAATTGACTTGAAAACACATCGGACAAGATCTTTTCTGAACCACGTCAGCAGCAAATTTGAAGAAGTTATCTTTTTAATCGTTGTGCAACCAAAGAAATAAGAAGAAAACTGACCAGAAACTCGTACTTGTAAAGTTGTAAAAATGTCCTTAAGAACACCGATGATTGCGCGCTGTGCATCTCTGAAGGTGCGTTGGATTTGTTAGCTCCCCACCACAGAGTGTGTGAGTAAGGTATGATTTTGGTACCTTACTCACACACTCTGTGGTGGGGAGCTACGGGGCTGGAGTTGCTAACAAATCCAACGCACCTTCGGAGATGCACAGAGCGCAATCATCGGTGTTGTAGGTTGGCCATTCAGGTTTCTGTATGCATGCGAAGCGCCCTCTAGTGTCCCATGAATGTGCTAATCTGCCTAAAAATCGATGAAGATTTGCTAAATTACGATCATTTTTTAGGTAAACTTCCTGTAAATTTATAAAATGATTGATAATTTTGGTATTAGTTTGTAGGAGAAATAGAGTTCTACGGGAAAATTACAATTATTTTCTTTGGTCCGTTTTTTTTTTTCCTTTTTTTTTTTTTTTTTTTTTTTTCCTTTTTTTTTTTCTTTTTTTTTTTTTTCTCTACGAAATGTCAAAGTTGGGGGTGCGGCCTATGCGGGGGTGCGGCCTTTACGCCGGCAAGTACGGTACTGGTAGGGGGTAATTTCCCGGATCACAGAATAGCGGGCTATTTGGCCAACTCGGGCTGATGAGGACAGGTCTATTTAGACTTTCATGCTGATTCCTTGAGCAAGCAGGGATCACTTAGTCAAGTTTATAAAGATGGGGAACTTGGAACTCGTACCTTTTTCTTAGAAATGCTGATTAGTCTAATGACAATGTTAAAGCCCTTCTAAAGTGTTGGGAGCCCCAAATTTGCCAAAAATTTTACTTGAATTTTTGTATCATAATGTAAAAGAGTATGTCATTTAAGACACACTTCTGCAAAGATCCCCCCCCCCAAAAAAAAAGAGTATTTGAAGACAAATATTGATCCAATTTAAGTGAAATTTTGCCAATCAGATTTTTGGGCCCCAACACTATAGAGGGGATTGAAAGGCCCACCGTACTAGTTCGGCAAAGTGTGGTTGATACAACGTTAATCCTAGAAACAATTGCAGCACGAATACGAGCGGCCGCTATTTCCTACTCCTAGCGGAGAATGGAGCACACAATACAGGGGATGTACACCACTCAAAGACGAGAGCATTTCCCCAGCCCAGGCCATGCATACACACACAAATGACATCAGTGCTGTACTGCAGTACACACACAGTGTCAGTACAAGAAAGTCTCGATGTAACTTCCAAAAATCCATCCGAAAAGCCAAATTTTGCTGTCAAAAATGCGGAATCGGAGCCATATTTCCAAAGCTCACAGGGGTTAAGCCCAGTTTTAAGAAACAGTTTCATCAAAATAGCGCTAAAAATCAAGAAATCAGCGATTTTGTTACCAGTTTTTTTGCCTATCGCATGCCCTTCGAATGTAATGGTATCTTCAAAAAAGCAAATGAAAATCAAAACACCGGATCTGCTGATGCATGGACTTTATGTACAAAGTTGATTGCAACTCCAGACTTGCCTTGATTCAGCGGCCCTCGTACTCATTGACTAAAATTCTGTGATGTTTTGAATAATGGACTTTTCTGATAAAATAGATAAATATATTTATCAAATCTTTTTTTTTAAATTTTCTAATTATTATTATATTATTATTATTATTATTATTATTATTTTTTTTTTTTTTTTAAGTGACAGGTCGGTTGTTCTCAATGATTAAATGCGTTTTTATTCAAAGAAACATGAATGCAATAGCATTTTATAGGGAAAATAACAAAAACGTAAAACAGGCATACGGTAATCTTTTTTTTCTCACCTAAAATATGTTTTTTCAAGCTGAATAATATGTTTTTTTGAAAGCGACAGGTTGGAAGCTCTGCATTGTCATTATAGATCTGGTTTTTCTTAAATATTTTTTTATAGAAATAATTTAATTCCCCCCTTCCCAACATTTTTAAATTTTTGACATCTAACGGCATGAAAATAGTATTAAACATGAACTACAACAACTACAAATGACAGATTTATCTAAGGTATGAGTGATTTAATATTAGAGTGCTCAAAATTTAAACTAGAAATTAAACTACCGTATGTATAAATAAAAGGTAACGTTTAACAAATAATTTAAAAGAAAACGGTACATATTTTCATCAATTTTGGAAACGGCTCCTGGTCCTGGAAAACGGCTCCCGGTTCTCTAAAAAAAATAAGGACCGGGAGCCGCTTTTTCAGATATTTGGCTCCCGGTCTGCTTTGACTTAATAAAAGGCTTGATTGCAAGGTCACGTGATTCGTTACCTCAAAACGCCAACAAAAGAGCGCTTATTTTGATTTGTGAATAAATGTGGACAGAAGTCTGATATTTGTTGACCATATCCCTTTTTTTCACTCATTTGTAAATATCATTCCATAAGTTTCCTGAAACTTTGAAGACGAAAGCTGTTGTCCTTTGTCCGTAGCGTATATGTGTGTGACAATGTAATGATATAAATGTTAGTAATTTATTACTTCTGACATACGCACCCACTCAGTCTCACTAACAGAGTGAGACAAAATTATTTCTTTGCTCGTTTCAATTAAACAAAATAGTTTTACAAGCATACAAACAGGGCCATAAACGTACACACAAGCAAACAAACCGACACAAATACATACAGATTTCCACGAAACATAATAACATTTCGCAAGAGGCATCAGTTTGTGAGTCTTATCTCTGTTTATTATATCAACAGCCTGAGATGTCAACATCACAAATTGAATAAACAATAACAAGCAAAACATGTCAGTCTGAAAATTCTTGTAGTAGTACAAACAGAATTACAAGCAAGAATACAAAATAAAGTCAAAGAAACACTATTTCTTCATGAACAGAATAAATGTGAGAACGCACACATGTAAACAAAAATAGCATTTCCCTTCAAAATAATGATCAATACCTGCCAAGTTTACATCCAGGTATATACAACAACAAATCTTTATACGTTTTTAATGCTTCGTCGGACTGGCGTAGGGTAGCGTATTGTTGCGTAGGCTTGGCGTACAGTTGCGTAGAGTTGGTGTACAGTTGCGTAGGCTTGGCGTACAGTTGCGTACGCTTGGCGTACAGTTGCGTAGTTTCTGCGTAAAAAGTCTACGCCGAAGGTACGCGAAAAAAATTAAACATGTTTAATTTTGTGCGTTCATCTCGCGTACCCATTTGCGTCCCTCCGCGTACAGTTGCGTAGGGTTGCGTACGATCGGCGTAGTCGCTACGCAACTCTACGCAACTCTACGCAAGGCCCGGTGTGAAAGCCCCTTAAGAAAAAGAGGATCACGGGTTAACAATGGTCACCGATTACCGGTAGGCATTGTTTGCTATTTAGAGGGCGCAAGTACATGTAGCTATAAGTAGTGCAGTGGGACTTTGTAGCATGTTTTTTGAAAGGTCATGTTTGTTTGTGATATGGAGATGCACCTATTCACTGTGAAGGGAAGGTTTGTGGGGAAAACCCAAAATGTGCTGCTTGCACTATTATTAAAGCAGCCTGAAATTTCTCTGACAAAGAAAGGGAGGTTTTCCCTTTCTACATGACGGTTGGGTTATTACACTGTAGGGTCTAGAAGACTCACACCCCCCCCCCCCCCACGCCCCTTCTCTCTCCTAATAATAGAAAGAAAGAGATGGAGTCAATTCTATATTCTACAGAATCGATAGCACTTATTTGATAATGATTGATAAATCTATCCAAAATTGTTGAACAAAATCTTTACAGAAGAAGAGAATTATATTGTGAAAGATTAGATATTTGCTTATAACTTTTCAATATAATTGCTTCTAATTTTGACAGGTATCATTTTAAGACACACAACAACTGGAAGGTAAAGATATGTGTAATGTCGTTATGGGACTGCCTCTAACACTGTTAAATATATGTACACAATGATAAATAGTTTGGGATTGAAAGAAAAAAAGCCTGCCTTCAGGAAGAAAATAAAGCTTAGCTTTGGTGAATCTTGAAAAGTGAGCCTTCTAGTTATGTGTTCCTATCTCAAATATCTATTATTTGTCTATTTTCTGTTTTATATTGTATTGCACAGAAGCTCTACAAACAATGTATACCATGAGGCCTTTTTTTTCCTCTTCCTTTTTTCATTTTTAAAAACATTTATTTATGTATTTATTTATTTATTTTGTTTACTTGTTTCTCCCCATATCAAATGGGCAGAATTGGACTAAACTATTTTATTTTTTCAATTCACTCACTGCAGCAGTATTGCTCTCAACTCTTTTGGGATTGGTCTATTTTTCATGATACTGAGTTTAAATCTTCTGTTATTCAGCTGAACTCCTTCTTGGCGAAAGAAAATTACGGCAGGGCTTACATGTAGGCATCATGGGACTATTCCTTTCATCACATCACTCTCCCTACTTTCTCTCTTTGTCTCGCCCATTCAGACTTCCAAAAATTTATGTTCGTAGCAATTAAACAAAAAGGTATACCAGTAGCCATAGGATAAATGATTATTTTTTAAATAATGTTTAAAGGTAAAGACCAGTATTGGAAACGCCCCAATTTCAAAAAATGAAATGGAAGCTCTCATTACCAATCATGTGAAAGAATATGTTTTGACTAATACATGATGATAAAAAATTTGCCGGGAAACCGCCTACTAATTCATATATTTGGTAAATTTGTTTCTCTCGTGGTCTGTGAGAGATATAGGGTAGTCCCATATACATCTTTCTGTGTATAGTGCTTGTAACTTTACGAAGAATGGGCCAAATTTCTTATCATTTTGATGATTCCAGAACCTTGCAGATGCTAGATGATCAACCTTTTCTGATCGATTCCACAACGTTTCTTTCACAATGCAATCGCATGACCATAACTGGTCTTTACCTTTAATGACACATCAAATAGCAAAAGGAACTTGGAGCATTGTTTCAAATTAACTTGATGAAAAATCATAGTCCACTTTCAATGATTTCCATGTATTATAAATACGAAAAACCATTAATCTCAAAGGCTCGCCCGCGATTCTACAACATTTATAGGCCAGCTATCATCTAAGCTGACTTGAATATCAATTAACCTCTTTGAAAGTTGAAACTATTTTCTTTATACAATTCC
This sequence comes from Strongylocentrotus droebachiensis, assembly GCA_035222895.1. Classification (NCBI taxonomy): domain Eukaryota; kingdom Metazoa; phylum Echinodermata; class Echinoidea; order Camarodonta; family Strongylocentrotidae; genus Strongylocentrotus; species Strongylocentrotus droebachiensis. Next base: position 86,890 of record JAVYIG010002543.1, on the reverse strand, counting down.
TTTTTTATGTGTGTATGCCCCCTTTGCCATACAATAACTCTTTCTTTAAGAGTTCTTATAGATTTTCGTGAACCGGTATGTGAACAGGCTAACTATATACAGGTGTACATGTATTTTGCAAATAGGCTAGTATGTGCTTCCAGGCGATAAGAACATTGTACAGCTTGAGTACAGTGCATCTTGGGAAATGTCTTTTCGTGAAACCTGAACTGTTTTTCTTCCCTCCCCCCTCTCTTTCTCTCTCCCTCTCTCTCTCTCCGTCTAGTCTACGCTATCAGGGCACAAGAACATCGTACCCTACGTAGAATCCAGCATCACGCGCAGCAACAGTGGAGTGTACGAGGTCCTCATCCTGATGGAGTATTGTAGAGGTAAGTCCAGCGTTTTGCTATCATATTCGGTTGAGGGAGATAAAAAAGTCCCCGTAAGTTAGAGAAATGTAGGTACTGTACAGTGAAACCTGTCTACAGCGACTGCCCAAGGGAAACACAATAAGTGGTCTTTGTAGACAGGTTCCTTTGGTACATGTTTCAATGAGAAACCATTTTCAAGGGAAACAAAAAAATGTGCTTGTTGTAGACAGGTGGTCACTAAAGCAGGTTTGACTGTAATTGTGTGGTCAAAATTAACACTTTGCCTACTGTACCAGACGATCCCTGTATAACGTCTAGGGGAATAAGAGACTTCAGTAGTCAATGGGTTAAAGGTAAAGACCAGTTATGGTCATACGATTGCATTGTGAAAGAAACGTTGTGGAATCAAAATGATAAGAAATTTGGCCCATTCTTCGTAAAGTTACAAGCACTATACACAGAAAGATGTATATGGGACTACCCTATATCTCTCACAGACCATGAGAGAAACAAATTTACCAAATATATGAATTAGTAGGCGGTTTCCCGGCAATTTTTTTATCATCATGTATTAGTCAAAACATATTCTTTCACATGATTGGTAATGAGAGCTTCCATTTCATTTTTTGAAATTGGGGCGTTTCCAATACTGGTCTTTACCTTTAAAACATGTCTTTGGGTCGTGTGATCATTGTTGTGATACTACATTGTAGCTGGTGCATGCATTTGACTACATGTACGTTATGGAAGGTTTTAATCCCCTTGGTAAGAAATTTTCTAAATGATTGTTGCCATCCATGGATTATAATCAAATGTGAACGTGGCGTAGAGACATCATCAGGCTTCATGACGATCCTTTCAGCATACAGGGTGTCAGTTCATACATGATATACATGTAACCTAATGTGTAGGATTAAAGAGGAGTGTGAACAGCTCTTGATACGTCATTGCAGGGATCGGATGGCTTAAGGAGATCATGATTGCGATCTTTCTAGTGTTCTGTTACTAAGTCATTGGACACCAGACACGATTCATCCGAGCAAAGAACAATACATTTACCTAAGTGTGAACAATATTGCACCCAGAGTGGACTTCAATCCCACTTAAGATGTTCATTATGTTCATATTAAAGTGTCTGTTAAAGGTACTACACTGTATATCCCATTTGCAGGCCCAAAAAATGAAAAGGTTAAATTCCAACGGCATTTGAAAAACAATACTAATTTAGAACTTCCCTCAAAACAGAAGGGCTTAAAAATGGCTTTCAGTGGGAAAATAACGACCAGTAGTTGACGAATCGACTTTGGTGATTGCAATCACATAAGTAATAGTCTGATTTTCAGACCCTTTCACTGAATGGTCATACTCGTACATTTTGTGCTGCACAAAGATTCAATCCTTTTAATTTTAGCTATTACAAGAAGTGGGTTATAGACGTACATGTACGTTGTAAATGCTCATGTACCTGTTACATCTCATTTTATGTATGTTACTACCAAAGAAAAAAAGATGTCAGTCAGTCTCTCAATAGTGCCTGTAGTCTAGAAGGCAAACAGATTTCCTTGCATAATTTGAATACTAGGACACTGCTAATGTTTAAATTTCACAGATAGGACATACATGTACATGACATATTCATAATTTAAGCAAAGTTCTACATAATTTGATGTTGACTGCAAAAGGGACATAGTATCTTTAAGTAGTACTGTTAGGAGTTTTGTTTTTCATCACAGCTCTGTAGAGTGTATTTATATTGTAGCTGCCCCATATATATTGATCTTATTATTATTATTATAAAAGTAAACTCTCTCTCTGCGTTGGTAATATGACGTAGAATATCCTAATCTTGGTTACTACAAGTTGGAAAGAAGGCTTACAAATGTATTTCAGTTGATTAAAACTCTATGTTTGGGAGAATTACTTTTGGTTTGTTCAATTACAAATGTTGTATACCGGTAGTAATTTGATAGTCATGTCATATACATCTTAGAGATGAAGGATACAGTGATCACAAGTTCACAACCCATTTTACTTCAATAGCTTTTCAGTGCAATGGATCATGCATAGGCTTCTGCATAAGTACATCAAAGGAAAGTTTGTTGCCCTTTAGGTAGTCTTGACTCCAAACTTTAATGCCTTGGAAAGAGACGGCCTATTTTCACCTTCCAAAGATTCCATGCATTTCATAGTGAAGCACACTGTAGTGCCTTGTTCATTATTATTTTGAAAGTCTTTTGATATCAGGAATGACCTTTTATTTTTTCACTTACATGTACTTCCCCTCTTGTGCATGTACCATCCTACATGTATGTGTTATTCCACCACCAGAAATCCATGACGCAGAAGTGATTAGGTGGGGCACGATGTTACGTTTTTTTCTGCATTGATTTTCATCAGTTTATTCAGCTTGCATCTTCACTGTAGATTAGTCTCTGCAGACAGACCCTGTATTGATTTTGTTTAAATCCAACTAATTTGAAGTAGGCTCACATGCACATGTAAATTAAAGATAAACTTGAGTTCTGGTAAAAAAAGAAAAATGAATTCTCACAGAATCTAACGAAACTTACACTGAATGTTCAAGATTACAAATAGATGTCATGTGCCAAACAATTTTGGAAGTAAATGTATACTGGCTGAGTAATGAGCATAGAAAGATAAGGAAATCAGGGTAGTACTAGCCCCGACACCATGTGTGTTGTCCCATATACATCTTTCTGTGTAAGTGATTGTTACTTTACCAAGACTCTGCCAAATTTATGATGATTTTGATGACTCCAGAACCTTGCATTACACACCATTACTTACATGCTATATGATCAACTTTTCTGATCCATTCCACACCTTTTCTTTCACAATGCAATCGCATTACCAGAACTCAAGTTTATCTTTAAGCCTCACTTCTGGGGGAGTATGATTATCTTTCTATCATCTTTTTATCATGTCTTGGAATGAGTTTGATCCTTAGATCTATACCATCCCTAGATTCTCCCAATGTAGAACATGAGAGAGTCTAGTCTTAATCCCCAGACATACATCTTCATTTATAAATGAGGTTTTGGGGGCTTTGGCAGTTTAGGCTAGACCATTAATGGCTTTCATTTTCTTGCCAATTTGAGGATCCAGGTATTCTTCCTCACCATGGTTGTTATGCGATCAACGCCACAGACCTGGGGACCTGTGGTGCGATTGATCAGTGATGACTGACGGGAATGAGCGAAATCGGATCGGGAGAAACATTGAACAATTCACAGAAATATAAAGGGGCGAAGGTCAAGAGAGAAATCGGAATGTGAGAAACAAAGGTCTAGAGAGGGTTCCAAGAATGGACCTGAGGGGGGGGGGGGGGGGTGAAGGGAGATGTGTCCATGTAGATGAATATAGACAGTGTCACAGGGAGAGGGCAGAGTTGTGGGGGGGGGGGGGGTGAAGGGAGATATGTACATGCAGATGAATATGGACAGTGAAAAAGGGAGAGGGCCGAGGTGTGGAGGGGAGGGGGGGGGGGGGTGAAGGGAGGTGTGTCCATGTAGATGAAAATGGACAGTGTCACAGGGAGAGGGCCGAGGGGGGGGGGGGTGGGGTGAAGGGAGATGTGTCCATGTAGATGAATATGGCTTTCATCGAAAGGGTGCGGTGCGGCGCGGCGCGGTGTGGTGTGCTCAACGCACCCATTCGATAAAAGAGGGGGGGCTTTTCTCGAAAGGGAGCGTTGAGAGCGGAGTACCGTTTTAACACACCCTTTCGATAAAAGCGGGGGGGCTTTTCTCTAAAGGGTGCGTCGACTAGTCTTTCGCATCAGTCGTTTAAAATGAGGATCTCGGACAAAAGGTAATAGTTGCCAATTTAAGTATATCGAAAATGTATTAAATAAAATGGAATGGTCTTGATTACAGAGTGGTCTCTTTCGTTATTACTATGTTGATGGGGGAGACAGAGAGAAGGGAAAAAGGGAAAGGGAAAGGGAAGATAAAAGGAAAGAATAAGAAGAAAAGATGGAAACTGGGGGGGGGGGGGGGCGAAGGGCTCTTGCCTCCTCACCCCCCCCCCCCCCCGCCATAAAATAAATAAGATAGAGAGAGAGAAGGGAAAGGGAAAGGGAAAGAAAATATAAAAGGAAAGAAAGAAGAAGAAGAAGGAAAGAGGGAAACGGGGGAAGGGCGAAAGGCTCTTACCTCCCCCCCCCCCCTCCCCGCCAAAAAATAAATAAGAGAGAGAGAGAGAGAAGGGAAAAGGAAAGGGAAAGAAAATATAAAAGGAAAGGGAGAAGAGGAAGAAGAAGAAAAGAGGGAAACGGGGGAAGGGCGAAGGACTCTAATTGCCCCCCCCCCCCCCGCCAAAAAATAAATCAGAGAGAGAGAGAAGGGAAAGGGAAAGGGAAGATAAAAGGAAAGAAAGAAGAGGAAGAAGAAGAAAAGAGGGAAACGAGGGCAAAGGGCTTTTGCCTCCACCCCCGCCCCCCACCCCCCGCCAAAAAAAAATAAGAGAGAGAGAGAGAGAAGGGAAGGGGAAAGGGAAAGAGAAGATAAAAGGAAAGAAAGAAGAGGAAGAACAATAAAAAGAAGGAAACCGGGGAAGGCGAACGGCTCTTGCCTCCCCTCGCCAAAAAATAAATAGAGAAAGAGAGAGAAGGGAGAGGAAAGAAAATATAAAAGGAAAGAAAGAAGAGGAAAAAGAATAAGAAGGAAAGAGGGAAACGGGGGAAGGGCGAAGGGCGAAGGGCTCTTGCCTCCCCCCCCCCCCCCGCCAACAAAATAAATAAGAGAGAGAGAGAGAAGGGAAAGGGAAAGAAAATATAAAAGGAAAGAAAGAAGAGGAAAAGAATAAGAAAAGAGGGAAACGGGGGCGAAGGGCTCTTGCCTCCTCCCTCCCCCCCCCCCCCTCCCCGCCAAAAAAACAATAAAAGAGAGAGAGAGAGAATCTGTTCTGATCCTGGTCCTGATCCTCAAGAGGGATATATAAAGATGACCAATAAGAACGTTATTGTTCGAGAGAGAGTGTTTGTTGCTTCTAGAACATTTTAGAATTAAGTCCCACCACATTGCAGTTGTGGGGAGGGACTATGATTATATTACCCCCTTGGATGGCTTCCCAGAGTCTGGCTTTGAAAGTTTCGACTGCGTCGCAGGCAAAGATGCTGGGGGGGGGGGGGAAATTTCAGGCCCGTATGATTCTTGGAAAGAAGGTGAGTCGATATAATTATATCCGTCTTGCATCTTATGTTGGAGAAGGAGAGGGAAAGAGAAGATAAAAGGAAAGAAAGAAGAGGAAGAGGAAGAAGAATTTGTGTTCTGCCAGTGTCACAAATAGATATATAAATATGCTCATCTGACGATAATTTGATGTATAAAACCCCTCACCTTCTTGGGGCTCCGCCCCTTGGATCCAACACCAATTTGTGTCCTGCCAGTGTCACAAATAGTCACGTGACCTTTTGTTTTTGCATGTCAGCCCTAAAATCGCTCATTTTTGTGATTTATGTACCAAACATATGGAAATACCATTTATTCTTTTTAAAAAAGAGAAAACATTGGTTATTTGGTCTTGTTTCAAGTTAATGTGTTTGATTTTAGGTCAAAATAGTTGAATTTTGGTTAGAAATGAATAAAACAACAAAAATAATATAATACATAAATACAAATTATCAAAACAAGAGATAACATAGGGATAAACTGGCTCTTCCAACTTTGTTGTCGTATTATTATTCTAACAAATATATGTAGTGAAAAAGAACGCTTGAATATGAATAATATATGATTTATGGGTAAAAATGTGAATTCTCTGACCTTGTTTGCATAAATTACCATAAATATTCATTTTCGCGGCGATCGGCTGTGAAACGGCCGAGATCTTAGGGGGGGGGACCCCTCCCCCCCCCCCCCACCCTCAAGTCTACTCCAATCACATTGAACAAAAGTTTGACTTAAATCATCTCTCTCATCATTATACCGCTATAGTATTCATGTTTTTAATATTATTTATTGTCCATTAAACAAGTTCATAGAGAAAATACTTATCTCTCTGCAACATTAAAAAAGAATCTTCATTAATATGTCTTAATTTGTATTGATAGCATTGTGGTCGCCAACAGTGGCGTAGGCAGGGGCGTCTCCAAAGGGGGGTGTGGGGTGCGACACCCCCCCACCTGTCAGGATATTGTCGGTAAAATTGCGCTGCCGTCGGGAAAAATGAGAGAAAGGGGGAGGGGAAAAAAGAGAGGAAAAGGGAAAGAAAAGAAAAAAAGAAAAAGAAAAGAAAAAAGAAAAAAGAAAAGAAAGGAAAGAAAAGAGAAGAAAGAAAGAGGAAAACGAAAAAGAGGGAGAATAGGAAAGAAAGGAAAAGAAAGAAAAGAAAGGAGGCAAGAGCCCTTTGCCCCCGTTTCCCTCTTTTCTTCTTCTTCCTCTTCTTTCTTTCATTTTATCTTCTCTTTCCCTTTCCTTCTCTCTCTCTCTCTTATTTATTTTTTGGCGGGGGGGGGGGGGAGGGAGGAGGCAAGAGCCCTTCGCCCCCGTTTCCCTCTTTTCTTATTCTTTTTCCTCTTCTTTCTTTCCTTTTATATTTTCTTTCCCTCTCCCTTCTCTCTCCCTCTCTTATTTATTTTTTTTGGCGGGAGGGGGGGGGGAGGTAGGAGCCTTTGCCCTTCCCCCGTTTCCCTTTTTCCTTCTTCTTCTTCTTTCTTTCCTTTTATATTTTCTTTCCCTTTCCCTTTCCCTTCTCTCTCTCTCTCTTATTTATTTTTTGGCGGGGGGGGGGGGGGGGGGGTGAGGAGGCAAGAGCCCTTCGCCCCCTCCCCCAGTTTCCCTCTTTCCTTCCCTATTCCTCTTCTTTCTTTCCTTTTATATTTTCTTTCCCTTTCCCTTCTCTCTCTCTCTCTCTCTTATTTATTTTTGGAAGGGGGGAGGAGGCAAGAGCCCTTCGCCCTTCCCCCGTTTCCCTCTTTCCTTCTTACTCCTCTTCTTTCTTTCCCTTTCCCTTCTCTCTCTCTCTCTCTCTTATTTTTTTTTTTTGGCAGGGGGGGGGGGCTAAGAGCCTTTCGCCCTTCCCCCGTTTCTCTCTTTCCTTCTTCCTCTTCTTTCTTTCCTTTTATATTTTCTTTCCCTTTCCCTTTCCCTTCTCTCTCTCTCTTATTTATTTTTTTGGCGGGGGGGGGGGGGGAGGAGGCAAGAGCCCTTCGCCCCCGTTTCCTTCTTCTTCCTCTTCTTTCTTTCCTTTTATCTTCTCGTTACCTGTCCCTCTCCCTTCTCTCTCTTATTTATTTTTTGGCGGGGGGATGCAAGAGCCCTTCGCCCCCGTTTACCTCTTTTCTTCTTCTTCTTCTTTCTTTCCTTTTATATTTTCTTTCCCTTTCCCTTCTCTCTCTCTCTCTCTTATTTATTTTTTGGCGGGGGGGGGGGGGGGGGTGAGGAGGCAAGAGCCCTTCGCCCCCCCCCCCCAGTTTCCCTCTTTTCTTCTTATTCTTTCCTTTTATCTTCCCTTTCCCTTTCCCTTTTTTCCTTCTCTCTGTCTCCCCCATCAACATAGTAATAACGAAAGAGACCACTCTGTAATCAAGACCATTCCATTTTATTTAATACATTTTCGATATACTTAAATTGGCAACTATTACCTTTTGTCCGAGATCCTCATTTAAACGACTGATGCGAAAGACTAGTCGACGCACCCTTTCGAGAAAAGCCCCCCCTCTTTTATCGAAAGGGTGTGTTAAAACGGTACTCCGCTCTCAACGCACCCTTTCGAGAAAAGCCCCCCCTCTTTTATCGAATGGGTGCGTTGAGCACACCACACCGCGCCGCGCCGCACCGCACCCTTTCGATGAAAGCCGATGAATATGGACAGTGTCACAGGGAGAGGGCCGAGGTGTGGAGGGGAGGGGGGGGGGGGGGGTTGGGGGTGAAGGGAGATGTGTACCGTAAATAACGTTGTATAAACCGCCCTCGTGTATTAACCGCACCCCTCTTTTTCGCCCTTAAAAAAAAAAAAAGAGATTTTTTTTTTTTGTGTGCAAGATCATTACGGTACTGTAAATTAAAAAACAGTAGGGACCTAGGATAGAACCTTGTGGTACACCATGTAATAGAAAAAAAATTGGAGGAATTATTATTATAAACTACATATTGAGATCTATCAGAAAGATTACTTTCAAACCAAGATGACAGACAAATTTGAGTGTTGTTCTAGTTACCGAGTGGTGAGTCAACACACCGATTACCGAGCTGGGAGACATTGCCAGGCATAGCGCCAGGTGGAGGGGCATAAATTGAAACTTTACAATTTTTTTTGTTTTGTTTTTTGTGTACCGTGTATAAACCGCACCCCCGACTTTGAAATTTTTTAGGCGGCAAAAAAGTGTGGTTTATACACCGTTATATACGGTACATGTAGATGAATATGGACAGTGTCACAGGGAGAGGGCAGAGTTGTGGGGGAGGGGGGGGGGGGGTGGCAGGAATGAGGGTGTTGACATTTTGACAAAGTGATCATATTCATGTTGCGTTTAGTCTCCCCATCTCTACAATATACATGTACATGTACACGTATGTACATTGTAGCTCTCTCTCTCTCTCTCTCTTCTCTCTCTGCCTATCTCACTCTGCTCCCTACCCTACAATCGATAGTTCAGAGACATAGCATTGATGCAGTATGAAATTGAGACATAGGATAGGAAATTGAAATTGATTTACAGGATGTCCTCTAAATCATGGAGCTAGAAAAAGAACAGAGGAGCTTCAAGATAATCTTTCAATTTGCCGCTTGATTTCATCATATCTGAGGAAAAGACTTTGCATCTTAATTGTTATCTGCCCCAAAGTAACTGTAAAAAAAACAAATTTGAAAATATCTAAAGATTGCAAAATGTTATTTTTTGTTGGATGTGATCTAGAAATGTTGGTTAAGTACCAGCAAATTCTGCTGTCCGAAATTCCATGAATTGACCACGGAGTGATTGTCACCAGACCACGTTTCATAGAACTTGTAATGCGAGAGCCAGGGAGCACCTTTAACTTTCAAAGGTTATGGTGCACTTTGAGCCCGAGCCTGAGAGGATTCAATCCACTTTACAGCACATTACACCTCATCACTTCGCATGCTCAGAAGGCCTGTCCTCATCAGCTCGAGTTTGCCAAATAACCCGCTATTTTAACTATCCCGATTACAAAAAGTCTTCATCAGCTTGCAGTTGCAATTAGCGGGATATTTGGTCGAGGTAATCATCCCAAGATATCTTGGGCTAGTTTGCAAAATATCCCGCTATTTGTCTGGTGCGTCTTTACCATCACCAGCCCTGAAGACTTGCACTATGCGTGAACGCTGAGCAAAATATCTTGAGCTAATTTCTCGAGCTGATGAAGATGCAATTTGTAACTTCGGGCTTATTTCCCGAATCAGAAATAGAATGGTGAAGTGTGACGTTATCAAAAATATATTTTTGGAATTTCTCACTTTTTCCTTCATTTTCCGAAAGAGCATCTAAAATAATGTTCGAATGTCGAAAACCAATTGAATATGTTAAAGGTGAAATTCAAAGAAGATCACAAATATATAATATCAGAAAAAAGACGTTCCCAAGAAAAAAACTCATTTGGACACTGTTTTTTGGCTCCTTATTTGAAGATATGTAAAAATGTCAGTTTTTCGTGTTTTGCACACTTTCTTAGGGTTTGTGAAATATGTGCTTACATTTTACCCCGTTTCTCAGCAGATATAACTCTAATCTCCACTAAATTTATAAACAATCTTTTTAAACTATACAACAATAGGTAGACAAAATTATATTATTTTATTTTATTGTTTTCAATTATTAATGACGTTATAAATTTGCATATATTTTGATATGCAAATTTCGGTCTCAAAACCTGTCAAAATCACCTGAAAGTTATATTTTGTCTGCTATTATCATGAAATAAGTTTTCAAACCCCCTAAATTGGTGTACAATTATTCATTGATATGTTATCTGATGTTTCCTGCAAAACAAAATCAGTCAACTCATGTAGACATTGTTTTTTCTCCATTATTTTGCATGTAAACATATCAGTTTTCCGTGTATTATACATTTTCTTAGGGTTTGTGAATTATGTGCTTACACTTTACCCTGTTTCTCAGCAGATATAAGTCTAACTTCCTTCAAATTAATAAAACAATCTTTTTAAATCATACAACAATAGGTAGACAAACTTATTTTAATTTATGTTATTGTCTTCAATTATTAATGACGTCATAAATTTGCATATATTTTGATATGCAAATTTCTGTCTCAAAACCTGTCAAAATCACCTTAAAGTTGTATTTTGTCTGCTTTTATCATGAAATAAGTTTTCTAGCCCCCTAATTTGGTGTAATATTTTTCATTGATATGTTATCTGATGTTTCCCGCAAAAAAAAAATCAGTATTCAGTCAACTCGTATGCGCATCCCCCCCCCCCCCCTCCCCCGCTTATTACAACTAGTACATTCTGTATATATAATGTACATTTAATCAAGGTTGGATAGCAACTCCTCTGGTACAGTCCACGAATCACCAAGTCCTGTCAGAGGTTTGACAAATTTGTTGCGTTGCTGCAACAGTTTGATTGGCTTGACTTTGCCGGTTCCTTTAAAGGCGCTTGTGGAGACACAGCCTGAGAAAACATGTAGTCCAAGGAGTGCTGGGCAAAATTAGTGACATCTTTGAGCCGCTGCTTGTTGCCTCTCCTTGTATGGAAGAGTAATGTAATGTCTGAAGTGATATGAGCGTAATGAAGCAATATAAAAAAATATATCGCTGTTTGGGCTTTTGATCTGCACATATGGCACATGATCACAAACTTGCTCCTTTACCGTATTGGCAGTAAAGGATCACGCGTGAATCTGTTTCTTCTTGGGTTGAGTTGAGAGATGGAATCTCAGAACACAGTGTCTCTCTCTCCCATTCTGAGAAGTGAGCAGTTGGGCTTCTCCTTCTTTGATGAATATCATCTTTTTCCATGCAGCCTCTTAGCCCGGCTCTTAGCCACGTCGTGCTTACTCCAGACATCCAGAAGATCTTGAATAAGTTGTTTTTTATTCTCATCATTCGTTAGGAACTGCTTCCAGTATTTTGGTCTTGCCTCCTTTAATCATCATTCTTTGCACACCCACGCCGTGTCCGTTCATTTGACTTCCAAGAGTCTGGCTTGTACATGTCTGTGCTGAAGATGACATCGCATTTGGACAATACTCCATTGTGAATTTTGATGCAAATATCGTGGAATTATGCAGGCATCTCTTTTAGGTAGTAGAAAACAGCATTACCGTCATCCACTACTAAGGAATTGCCAGTGGTTGGAGGTTGCGAGCAAAGAAGCAAAGAAGTTGTTCCAATGTTCCAATTGAGTAGAGAACAGGGATCAAAGAATTCCCATAGATCAAGTTGGCTGCCTGAACTTTGTGCCTTTACCATCAGCTGGATAGCAATGTCCCCTTGTTGCTTGTACTCTTTTACTTTTCGTTGGGATGTTTTAAGCTTGAATTTCTCTTTTGTCTCTGCCATGGTTTGAGCTTCAGTTTCTTGAAGGGGTCAGAGAACGATGTCTTTTTCTCTAATCGCTCTTTGATGAACATCTCTTTCTGGTCTTTCCCTGTGGTAATTGCATGCATGACATCTTTCTCAACCTCAGCTGGAACGTGGGCACCGGAAGAAAAAACATACAATCCATTCTTGTCATCAACATCAACATGATTGAGGAAGCTTTTTACATCATCTATGGCCTTTTTTAAATACACATCCCTCACTTTTCCTCATCTGAGTTGGTTGTTGATCTCTGTGTTTATTTACACGGTGAGCATCAAACGTCATAATTATCTGCATAATGTTTGAGCCCACCTCTGATATACACTGTAGTTCTCAATTATGCCAGAGACACCGACACCACAACCACCCCCACCGCGAAATTTGCCATGCTTCAGGATTATCTCCTCAATTGTCTTGTCGACAGCACATCGGTTCCCTGGAATGAGCGACCTACCTGGCAACACTTATTGCACCTCTTTTGAGCAATGTCATCGCACCAGGATGTGAATCTTTAATGTTTACCAAGAATACATCAAGGTAGGTCAGATACCGGGAGTAATTGTGACCAGGTCAGGCATAAGGAACAGGCAGTGCAAGTACAATGGACAGTCATTTTCTTTCACAGACCTGATCAATGACAGATCAATCCAAACGCAATCAACATATTACGACATCAAAAATTGTGCCGTCTTCCCAAGATATCCTCTTCGAACATCAGCTTTGAAGGTATGACTCTATTAACGCCTTCAGATCTGCATTAGCCACAACCTCAGCAAGCCTCTCCTTTGTTGGTGATCGAATTAGCTCTTGGAAGATATTCTTTGATTCTTCAGCTATACCAACAAGTGCATCATCTTTTCCAGTCATTGACAGAAACTCATAAAAAAGGAGCCTTTCTAAGCACTCCACCATTGTCTTGTGACAATGCAGACTCCTGTTGCAGTTCTTTCCTGTTATGACGTCTTTCATAGACCCAGAAGACATGAGACCAGCTTCCAAGAGAATAATTTCAAGTCCGGATCCTTCCATTTTCTTTCCAAGCATCTTGGAGTATGCACAAATCAAATGGAAAGTGCCAATCAACACAATGTGTTTCTTGTAATTTTATGGATGACTCCAAATGAGAGGATATGCCTTCATGCACACGCCCAAGTCAAATGTTGTTATGACATAGTCTTGGCCAACCTTGCGGCTTGCTTCTTCTGCAGCTCTCGGGCACTCGTGGATTGTATCGAATTCTGTTATGGGGTATTTTATAACAGGATAGTAATCTATAGTCGTCACATTTGAAGGCACCTCCCATGTTACTGAGACAAATCCAGCCCAACCTGGAAGCTCTTGACCTGTCTCTCCACTACTTTTTCGGACAAGCATCCATGCCATATCATTTCTGGCACATTGTTTGAATGCTTTATATCGGTTGACATAACAAGGTGGAAGAGGACCTTCATGTTCAATAGCCAAGGAACGATCTTTGGTTCATGTACGTGCTTCTGAGGGTACTGTGATATTTGAAGATTCAACTGTCTCATTGTTAGAAATCTCCTGCAGCATAATCCCATGGGCTGTGTGGACAGAGCCAGAACCACTTAAGCTTGAAATGTGTTGGTTGAAATCGTCAACGTCTGAATGGAAGACTGATGGCTCCACGGGATGGCGGACTACCTGTCTAGATAGAATACCGAAAGTCTACTGTAGCGCTTGTGCTATGGCAGATTCAAGCTCAAGTGAAAATGAATAGCTTTCTGAAAGAACAAGGCGATTCATGAATGTGATCAATTGAGCACTGCGTAAGAGATGTCTCAGAGTCATCCATACCAGAATATGCTTGGACATTTTCCACTTTCCATTTGTGGCTGCCCTACATATGTCTTGCCCAAGAGATATGACAAGACTAGTCACTCTTTGTGATGGTCGAGATGGATTTCCACTCAACAAATGGTTCAGAAACTTCTCTAGCTCAGTAGGAATCTGGTCATCTATACAGGCAATGGCTTCTGCGGTTGAGGGCCAGGTATTTCATCATCTACAATTTAATCTACATATGCAGGCATATGCTTTCTTGTGGGCTACTTTCATTGTTCTCTGTTTAGCTACTTCATCGTACTTGTCACCCACCAAAATCTACATTGTTGACTTTCTGTTGTCCAAGAGCTTTTCTCTTTGATTGATTTTGAGCCTTCCTTTTTACAAAAAGATACGATCAGGATCGAAGATGATTTTATCAATTGACGATCTGGGTGGACGGGATGTTGAAGGTTCTGTGGCATTAGATAAGATCTCTGACAGTCGATTGAGATTCTTGGTAAAAAGTTGGTAGCACTCCCGATGATAACCGTGCACATCTGAAATGTCTTCAAGAATGAGGATGCATGCTTCTTCCATTGCTAATTGTGTCAAGTGAGTTGAAATTCGTGAAATTGTACCCCGTATACGTTTGATTATTCATTTGTATAAACAACACAACTATATTATAGCATATAATGGGATTAATGACCAACTGCTGAATAAGTTGGCTTTGTCTGACCCCCCCCCCTCTTCAGGCTGATACTATAAAAGGAAACAATGATGTATGTGGTAATATACTGTACTTGATTTAGTTTGATGTTAACAGGCTAGCCCCAATAGTAACTGAAATACTGCTTGTTGAGCTTTTGTTTTTTTTTAAACAGGAACTTTAATTGAATGTACATTATATATACAGAATGTATTAATCGTAATATGCGGGGGGGGGGGGACAAAATTTGCGGGAAACATCAGATAACATATCAATGAATAATATTACACCAAAGGGGGCTAGAAAACTTATTTTATGATATTAGCAAACAAAATACAAATTTGCATATTAAATATATGCAAATTTATGACGTCATTAATAATTGAAGACAATCAAATAAATTAAAATAAGTTTGTCTACCTGTTGTCTACCTGTATGATTTACAAAGATTTTTTATTAATTTGATGGAGGTTAGACTTATATTTGCTGAGAAACAGGGCAAAGTGTAAGCACATAATTCACAAACCCTAAGAAACTGTATAATACACGGAAAACTGATATGTTGACATACAAAATAATGGGGAAAAAACAATGTCTACATGAGTTGACTGAATTTTTTTGCAGGAAACATCAGATAACATATCAATGAATAATTGTACACCAAATTAGGGGTTTTTAAAAACTTATTTCATGATAATAGCAGACAAAATACAACTTTCAGGTGATTTTGACAGGTTTTGAGACAGAAATTTGCATATCAAAATATATGCAAATTTATGATGTCATTAATAATTGAAGACAATAAAATAAAATAATATAATTTTGTCCACCTATTTTTGTATAGTTTAAAAAGATTTTTTATAAATTTGGTGGAGATTAGAGTTATATCTGCTGAGGAACAGGGTAAAATGTAAGCACATATTTCACAAACCCTAAGAAAATGTATAATACACGGAAAACTGATATGTTTACATACAAAATAATGGGGAAAAAACAATGTCTACATGAGTTGACTGATTTTGTTTTGCAGGAAACATCAGATAACATATCAATGAATAATTGTACCCCAAATTAGGGGGTTTGAAAACTTATTTCATGATAATAGCAAACAAAATATAACTTTCAGGTGATTTTGACAGGTTTTGAGACCGAAATTTGCATATCAAAATATATGCAAATTTATAACGTCATTAATAATTGAAGACAATAAAATAAAATAATATAATTTTGTCTACCTATTGTTGTATAGTTTAAAAAGATTGTTTATAAATTTAGTGGAGATTAGAGTTATATCTGCTGAGAAACGGGGTAAAATGTAAGCACATATTTCACAAACCCTAAGAAAGTGTGCAAAACACGAAAAACTGACATTTTTACATATCTTCAAATAAGGAGCCAAAAAACAGTGTCCAAATGAGTTTTTTTCTTGGGAACGTCTTTTTTCTGATATTATAGATCCCAATGAACAAAATGACACCCAAAAAGTAGGATCATAGGGGGGGTGCACGGTAGCCCCCTCTGGCCCACGGACTGTATGATTTCACACATATCAGCAGCGTTCGGAGAGCTCTTCAGGTGCTATGCCGGGGCTGTAATTAAGCGTTTTTTTATTTATAATAATTATTACTTTGAATGTTTCCAAGCATTGCATTTTGATAACCTTGTCAAATCAAAGTTTCAACTTTGCAATAATGAAAATAAAGTTAGTTTTTAAAATCAATGAATATCTACTTTAAGTATTGGCTGAGATATGACTATCTGAATAAATAGATTTCCTATAGGAACTCAGTGTTATATTGCTCTGGTTCATAAGTTACATTACGAGCCAGATCAATATAACACTGAGTTCCTATAGGCCATCTATTTATTCAGATGGTCATAATCTCAGCCATTACTTAACATATTCAATTGGTTTCGAAATTCAGACATTATTTTTGATGCTCTTTTGGAAAATGAAGAAAAAATTGAGAAATTCTAAAAATACATAATTATGATGTCACAGCTTTGGTACTAATAGCGGGCTATTTGGCAATCTCGAGCTGATGAAGATATACCTTTAGAGGTCAACAACACCAAACAGGATACAACCTCACAATTTGGCAAGGGAATGTCTGTCATGCCTGTAAACTTCATATAAATATTGTTTGCCTTGTCAGCTCTTTCCTACTCATAGCTATGATTTTTGTGGAATAACATACTGCCACAAGGTTGCAAAATGCAAATCCATGGCTCAAGTATGTACAGGTATACTGTACTGGCCAGATGGTCTATGAAACCAACAACAAATCAATATCAGATTTCAGAGGGTCAAGAATTTTACTCAGTCCATTATAGCCATATTATTTGAAAGGTCACCTTCCGGCAAACATCAAATTACGTTGTTAGCTGTAAGAGTGTCTACAGTTCATAATTATAGAGAGGTATCACTGACAGAGAGGGGAAAATCCAGTCAAATAACAACAACAAAATAATGACATTTGTGGCTATTTTAGCTGTAAAATATACATGTAGTGTTAATCAAGATTACATCTGCAACATGAATCATTTGAATCGTGCTTTAAAGAATTAGCCTCTGTTAGGATGTCAAAATTGATTTATTAAGTTTTTTTGTCAGTATTTCAAATTTCTTGACACTCAAGAGTAAGGATGTAATTTCATCTCTCTCTATTTTTATGTTTGATACAAACTCTAACAGCATGATATCCGATATGTCAGTACATGACGTTTAGTGCTGTATTTCACACATATTTTGCCTTGTAGGCATGTGTCATCAACCAATGTTGAACATTTGATATTGGAGTCTGTGGTATTTAAGCAATTCGATCAACATGAGAAACTATCGGTGCGTTCAAGCGACACTTTTACACCTTAGAAACATGTTTTTCAAGACAATAGTTTAAAACACGGTTGTGTTCGAGGGATTTCAAGCGATTTTATGTCAGTCATAAAAATAAACGTGTTTAAAAAAACAAACATGAAACGCTGAAAAAGATGCGTTTTGTATCGCTTGAACGAACGGAGTTCGGCGAAGTTGACCTATTCTTCCTGGGTCAAACTGCGCAATGTGATGAGCAGTGGCTGGGCTTGAAATGAGCGAGAATCAGCATTGTTGAAAAATCGCTTGAACACTCTCCCGCAGTAACCGTGTTTTTTAACGGCGTTTTGATTTGTGATTCTAGTTTTAAAATATTGTTTGAACGCACCCTACATGTATATGTCCTGAAATGACTAACGGGTAAAAAGCGATCTTGTAATGAACAACTTTCTCACGCAGCTCAGTGCTTCATGATAATGTGTAGCTCTCATGCTTTGGATTATGACACAGACCTAGACTGCGGCAGGCACTTAACCAATGGCTCCACATTAACTTTGGGGGAAGTGGGCCGGAATAAGATTTTTTAGACTGTATGCATGAGCCCTACATGTATGTTAAAATTTGAGACTTTGGTGGTCCGGACTTAGATTTTGGGAGCCCATGTATCACGGTGCCTTTTAGTGTCAAGCACTTCTTAACCTGTTCACAACTGAATTATCTTAGGGCGTGTTTATGCTTCACTTTTTCTGGCCAGAATCAGGCATCTGTTACGCGTTTAGTTTAAAACACGGTTGCGTCCATGCTCACTTTTGTAGAATCACCGAAAAACAGCGATCACGATCACCGATCGTAAACTCACAAAAAGATGCGTTTACAATTTGTAAACGCGTTTAAATGGGGTCAACGCACTGACCTCTAGTGGGTCTACGTAGCATGCACAGTGAAGGTTTGAGAATCCAGCTGGAAGACCAATTAAGGCCACCCAAGGAGAATTGCCTGGAGGAGCCAGAGAAGTGAGCATAAACAGTACACTGTGGAACTGCGATTACAATGAGCGTTTACGATGAGCGTTACAAATCGCTTATTCTGCCTTCAAAATTTAAGCTTATAAACGCACCCTTATTCACATCTAGGCATAGAGGTTTTCAACTGGACCGTAGGCCTTGCACATGTAGCTTGTAGGCCTATGTCGCATGCAATGTACTGTAGTCATGACTTTTCATGAAGTGCCTCATGATTTTGCTAGTACACATTATCTTTCAGAAATATTTGGCAGGAGATAATAGATATCATAATTCATACATACAGTACAGGTAGTTTTAATTTTGTATCATTACTAACTGGAGATTATCTTAAGCAAATTAAGATGAACTTACATTGTAGTACTGCCAATGGTGTTCTCATGCAGTTTTAATTTAATGCTATCAGTGTATACTCTGGAGTCTGAACTATGTGTTTGTATCTACAGATGTTACATGTAAATCATGTATGCATTCTAATCTATGTAAATGTGGGTAGCGGCATACATGTAGTTTACAGGCACAAACCATTCTTTGTCGTAGTATGCAAAAATATCAGAGCTTAGAGACTATGCCACTAAGCCAACTGCATAGTCTACTGCACCACATAGGCTGTGTACTGTAGCTGTACTGTACTGTGTACTGTAGCTAGGCTCTGCTCAAGAGTTTATGAAATTTTCTCTAAGTGTTAAATTAGAGACTGTGCCAGCAGAGAAGTGCTGGCTCATCTTAAGTGCCTCCAAACCACCTTGGCAAGTTCATCTACTCTGTGTACTTGAAAGATAAGCCACAGCCCACTGTAGGTACATGTATGTCTACATCAGCTCGTGATTGCCAAAATATTCCGCTATTTGAACTATCCCTGATTGCAAATTATTCAGTTAATTTGCGTCTTCATCAGCCCGAGGTTGCAATTAGCGGGATATTTGGTCGAGATAATCATCCCAAGATATCTTGGGCCAGTTTGTAAAATATCCCATTATTTGTCAAAATATCCTGCTATTTGTCCGGTGCATCTTAACCAGCCCGAAGACTCGCATTAAGCGTGAACGCTGAGCAAAATCTCTCGAGAAATTTAAATTCTTGAGCTCAAGTTTTAAGTTTAAGAGGTAAAGTCTCGAGCAGATGAAGACGCGATTTGTAATTTCTGGATTATTTCCCAAATCAGATAAAGCGGGTTATTTTGCAATCTCAGCTGATGAAGACAGGCCTTAAGTGGAAGCAAATTATCTCTGCTGGCCTTCCCAGGGAAATTTTAAAGGAGCTACATGTACACAAAGAAATTTCACTAACAACTCATTATTAGAACAAATTACATATGGATGGAAAGATTTTCTCTTAAAAACACGAACAATTTGCTGAGAAATCTTATAGATATCATGGAAAGGCGTAAAATGCAATTTTTCAAGACCCTCCTTAGACCCCCGAGCGCCCCTGAACGTAAGTCAAACACACAAGCGTAGCGAGCTCTGAATTGTGACGTCACACACTGGACGAAACAGCTCAGTGCCGTGTAGCAGTATGCAGCTAGCCAGCAGTGTCCCGTATGTGACGTCACAAATATTGACGCTCTACAAAGGACCGCTGAAGGCAGAAAATCTGGATCTCAAAACTAACATTTTTGAGAGTTGATTACTGCGGGCCCCTAACATATTTTTAAGAGAAGAGTTGTTGTATTTGATCGGCAAGACTGAGACTTCCCCTTCGCAATGAAACGAGTTTTGCATCAATTCAAAACACTTTTGATTTCTTCGTGTGGCTACTTTAATACATGCAAGAGGGCTGTACTGTGCCACAGAGGTGGTGGGGAGAGGCTGGTTCTATCCCAATCATCTAACAAATTGAACCATTAAATCAATAATCCTTCACTCAGTAGATTGCATTTTATAACGATGGAGAGATTAATGAAGATGGAGAGCAATGACGCTGATTATAAGTTTGCAGCAAAATCATTCAAAGAATTCATATCTATTCCATTTTTAAAACATATTTCAAATTCACATCTTAAAAGTATCTACCGGTATTTGCTTGATCTTAAAGAAGACAAATACAGATACACATTTGATAAGGAAGGACATTGAAGTAACATATCTAGGTATAGTCACGAACTCACGATATACAATCTTCCTTCTAATCTAAGAAGTGAAAGTGTTTGCCATTTTTGTACTAAAAAAATGTAATTTGAGAGAAAAATCATGGAATTACACCATCCATTGTGAACAGAAGAAGGAGGTTATTTGTGAAATTGTATTGTATTCTAATTGATGTAAAGGTCATTGATAATTTGATAGGCTACACATGGATGCAATACTCCATTTGCATTATTTGACACCCTCCCCTTTCCGACTAGCAAAGCTGTGCAATGTTTTGTATGATAAAATGCCCAGCTATACATTAATGAATCTCTTCCCAGAAATTATACAAGTAAGGTATATAATGTTGTGTAATCTGAGATTCTGAGTAATGATCAAGGTCATTCGCACAAGTGAACATTGTATCAAGAGTTCTGGGGAGAGGTGAAAATAATTGTGAGCGTTTTCATTATTTATGCAAATGTGGAAGGACATCAGAGACAAAATGTTACCGAAAAGCATGTCTCTGTATGCCTTAATATTCCAAATATGACATGTAAATGTGGGCCTCTTTTTTATGCCTCGTTTTTATATATCTACCGGTACACATCACTCCCAAGCTAGTTTCGTGGTGCAGCGTTCCAAATGCAATATTCTTATCCTCCAGGCCTCTCGCCAAGAAAAACGCGTGGCGCGGCCCAAGGGAAAATTTGACCCCCCCCCCCAAAAAAAAAAAAAAAAAAAAAAGTAAAAATTTGATTTTTTTTTTTTTTTTTTTTTTTTTTTTTTTTAAATTTAAATTTAATTTTTACATGTATTACAAGTAATTTGATGAATTTTTAATACCATACCTGCCAACCCTTACGAATAATTCAAAATATTCTGTTTTTTTGGATTTCTAGGACCAGGAAATCCGGAATATTCTGATTTTTCAAAATTTCGATTTTTTTTTTTTTTTTTTTTTTTTTTTTTTTTTTTTTTTTTTTTTTTTAAGAAGGCATGGCGCTAGGTCGGGCCCATCAGGAACGCGTGGCGCACGCGCCACGCGTTATCTGTGTACGCGAGGGCCATGCCCGTATGTTCATTGGGCTGCTTTAGCATTACAGTTATCAGCTATTGACTACCGTACCGGTATTGTAATACAATTATTTGTAACAGGTGCATGAAATCATTTGTAACAGGTGCATGAAATCATTTGAAACATTGCACTTAATAAAGATTTATGCATTAAATTTGACCTCATACGAAAATGGCCTATCAGAGTGGTTCTTTGTACATACATGTACATATTCAAATACAGTACATGTATGTTTCCTCTTGTTTGAAAGGGCTATAACTTCTGGGAATAGTCATGGCTAAATTGAGAATTTTGATAATGGAATCAGCGATCACATTACAAACCACTCTAATCGTCTTTACTGTTTCCTTCCCAAGGGAAGTTTCCTTGCAGCAATGAAATGTGATGCATCTTCATTTCTTTTTACACTTACAGTTTATTTTAGAACATAGCTTTTAAGAAGATGCAGGAAGATTTGATGCGTAAATTGGAAGATGACCCTGTATTTCACATGAAATTTCATTGATGCATCTTCAGTCCTCAAATTTCAGATTCTGTAACTTCGGGAACATATTTTTGATGAAGATTCAGGAGAAGTTAGGTGATGCTTGATTGCTTGCACATATATCTTAAGTCTTGTTCACACTCCAAAAGAAATATATGAGATTTAGATGTAATCAATGTAAGGTTCACTTTTCTATATCTTTACAACCCAGAAATCATTCATGGTTTTTACTCTGTTCACCACATCTTTTCTGCAAGGGACTTGAATTATCATATTGACAACAAATTTCTTTTCTTCTTTTTCTGATCGTCACAGATGGCCATGTTGTCCAGCAGATGAACGAGAGGCTTTCGGTAGGGTTCACAGAGCAAGAAGTCCTGAGAATATTCTGCAACGTCTGCGAGGCAGTCTCAAGGCTTCATCATTGCCAGACACCCATCATCCATAGAGACCTCAAGGTAGAAAAACACCCCTCATACTAAGAATGGTTTGGTCCATAAACGTAGAGGTTTGATACCAAGGAGGATTTATCATTCTGGCATAAAGGGGGTTTAGATTTATTTGTTAAAGCAGAATTAAGGCTTCATCATTGCCAGACACCCATCATCAATAGAGACCTCAAGGTGGGAAAACACCCCTCATACTAAGAATGGTTTGGTCTGTAAACATAGAAGTTTGATACAGAGGGGGATTTACCATTCTTGCATAAAGGGATTTTAGGAAAACACCCCTAAAATTAAGAATGGTGTAGTCAAGTGCTGTAACATCTCAATTATTTAAATTCCTGTTTCTCAATTGTCAGAAACTAGGTGGTTAACAGAAAAAGGTTGCGTTTATCTACCAAATTTTTGGCTAGAATCAGGTTTCTCAAACGTCTTTCAGGCAAATTTAGAAGTTGATAAACGCAAAGCCTTTTTTAAAGGGCTTTAGATATGGGCATATCTAAAGACTCAAAAAGGTGTGTTTTGAATGTGACATACAGCCAGAATCACGTTTCTGAGAGATTGATAAACGCAAAGCTGTTTTGAACCTCACATACAAATAGGACCACCCAGGTGTTGTGTACAAGCATGTGTGTGAAGTTGACCTCCGAGAAACTGTCTGCTTCCCGGATCAAAACAGCTGGGCAGACACAAGGCCTTTATTTTGAATCGTGAAGAGTCGATAAACGCGACATCCCGCAAATAACGATCGTATACTGGGGTATGATAGTGGGGTTCAATAGTGGGGTACGATATGTACATATCTAGTGGCAAGCCTTGATAAACGCGCCCAAAGACACACATCTGAATGTAGGGCTACAACAAAATGTTGAGCATTTGGGACTACACCAAATTATTCCGACCTGTGAGGTAAGGTAGGCCACCTGACCATCACAATGTTACGTTTTACTATGACGAAATCTTGCAGCAGTATCCTCTCAATTTTTTTTAGTTTTTAAATTTAAACAAATTGACCGTCCATGTAAAAAAGGCTATCATTCCTATCGTAATCTATACAGTGTCACGATTGTAATTTCCACTAATGATCTGAAGACTGACTTGTTTTCATTGATGTTCGTCTGTGAATACATCTTCCTCCAACCTCAAACTGCCTATAGATGTCTCCTGTGTGTGCTAGAAATACTGATCTCGTTCTCCCAGGGATTTCTCTCGTTTCCCCTCTCCTATCATGTATGTTGCCATTTTTTTTTTTTTTTAAACTCTCAGCTAGGCTCCAAACCCAGTCCTGGTGAAGTGTTATTATTTCCCCAGGTCCATGGTATTACTTTCTTCAATGTTGTACCTTGTCAAATAGATCCATTCAACACACTGTAACGTGGTGATTGAAATCTGGTGAAATGCGGTCATTAAGGTTTCAAGGGGCAGCGCTTGTCAACATCATACCAATGTGAATTACACATTGTTTAATGCCTTCTAATATACAACCCATTTTATGAACATGAAGGGAAGGGCTTTTAGTACAACATTCAATTATCTATTATAACTGACATGAAAGTCTGAATTGCTGTATTAGACAAGTACATGTAGGGCTTATGTATTGCACATGGATGTTCAACTTTAATTGAGTGCCCTTTGTTTATTGAGTACAATACACTATACATGCAAAATGAATTGCTTTCCTAATGGGTTTATTAAAGGTACTATTTACAGTATTTTGTTTTTTGTTGTTCTTGGTTTTGAAATGTCCAAGAGTCATGTTATTCAGGAGAATGGTATATTGAAGGTTTTAAGGAAAAATAATATTAAGTAGGTATATGTTTGTTACCATTCAGTATTTGCCAAGATCTCTCTCTCTCTCTCTCTCTCTCTCTCTCTCTCTATCTCCCTACCCTGGTTTTATGTTTCCCTCTTTCTTTCTCTCTCCCCTCTTTCTTTCTCTCTCCCCTCTTTCTTTCTCTCTCCCTCTCTCTTGATATCACTCTTTGTATTTGCTGCTTATTGTAACAATTTGTGTTAAATATATCTCTTAGGAAGTTTCTTGATTAGCACCTTTAACTTGACTGAAGGGAAATCTTCCCAGGTCTGCTCCTCTTACATGTACATGTATTGATGTGTTGAGACCTCTCAAGTACTTATAATCGCTTATTAGTTGAGCTTTCAGCATCATTCTGGACACTAATTGTTGTTGGTATAGGAATCACAAGTCATAATATTAATCATGATATAATTCAACTTGTGAGATTTACATTGTAAACTCTACAGTGTGGACAAAAATCACCTTTCTTTCACATGAGCTCTTTTGGGGGTTGCTCTAGTAAATTTTGATGTATTTTTAGGTGTTTTCTGTTAAAGTTCCATTCAATAATAAATAGTTTACTGTACCAGAGTTAAGCTTTCCAGATCTAAACTACACAAAACTTCTTGTGTGTATTGTTTTTGCTGCCCTTAGACAAAGCAGTTTGGTATTTGCAGATAATTAAATTATTGGTTTCATTTAAAGTCAAGTCAAGCTCATCAAACTACATATAAAGGGAAATTACTATTTTTTTTGTGTACAAAATCATGTACTTATAATGTACAGTTATGCAGGTGCAGTACACACAGGTCTACAAGTCTCTTGCCTAAAGAACTATTTTAATCTCTCTGTGGGGAAAAGATAAAGAATCTAACTAGCATAGGAAGAAGGAAATAGAACCCTTAAGTTGACTGTTTGCATGTAGCAAACTAGGTTTTATGAGACAATTTGCATAATGGACTAGCTCAACATCGACTACTACTTTGTGGAACACATTGTACATGCAGTTATAGGCCTGCGTGTTGTAGTATAGGAGAATCCATTTCCCTCAAGTATCGGGATAGAAAATGAAAGAAAAATTCCTTATAATCTCATGATATCTGACATTCGGAGTGCGATCATAATGGGGTTCCATGTACATGTAGTATATGAGGTGGACTATTCATATAGAAATGCATTTTGATGTTTCTGGGGAAACAAAAATAGGTGTTGATTTGACATTTGCTCTGTTACACTGTAGGATGTAACTAGGCCTAGATGTATTAACAGATTTGATTATCAGTCTATGTAGTTGATGACTTTAGAAGTGCTCCTACATGTATATACATGTTTCCAGCTTTAAGGCCCTACATGTACGGTATTCCAACAAAAGCTCTTGTACGATAAGGGGTTTCAATCCTCCCCCCCCCCCCCATTTCTCTCCTTTGATGTAGGTTGACAGATTTTAGTTTTTGAAGGATATTTTATGACAATTAAATAATTTACATAATATATATTCCGCCCTTGTTGAAAACATTTGTCGCTCTTAAGAGTCAACTACAGATTTATGTTGTGTGTCTCTTTGTACGTAGGCATTGTACTGTAGAAATCTTGCCTTCCCGTCTATCAAATACCTATGGGTTCCAGTCTCCCATTTTCCCCCTTCCAGTTTGTCAGAGGTTTAGATAGCATTGAATACTGGCATTTTATAGTTGTGATCATACTGATCAATATATATGAAAATTATTTGCTATATAGGTCAGTATAATTCTACTCCCATTTCTCACATCTATTCATCTGTCTGTCTTGTTTAGTTTTTGTCTGTGTTTCAGTCCTGTTGCTCGTAGTATTTTCCTGTTTCTCTTGTTTATAGCCATTATTTAGTAGTCAGTAGATTTTTATTATACTTATTTCTGTTTATATTTTCTCAGTTGTTTAAGCTATGGTCACAAATCAGAGCAGCGACCGACCGATCAGTAGCCTGCTCGGTCGCTGCTGGAATTAGGCATCGCCCAACGATTAGGTCAGTGCCCGGGCGGCGACCGCCCAGGCACCGAGCGTATTTTGGGCGGCGAGTGAAAAGTGAGCAGGCGCCGCCCAAATTTTAACTCCACGCTAAAACTTCAGCGGCGACCGAGCGATGTCCTAAAAACGAGCGGTGCCTGGGAGGCCGCCGCTCGGTAGCCGGGCAGCCGCCGGGCAGAATTGGTTAAAAACTCGCCGCTCGGCCGCCGAGCAGGCTACTTTTGGGTAATGTGACCATAGCATTAGTAAGTTTAGTTTGTAAGCATTTAAATGTATGCATTATTCTTATCTGACGAGTTTGTTCATTTAGGACATACTCATAAGCTACTCATGAGGGACCTTAAATCCACAAGCCTTGCTTTCAACCAAGGTCACCTTGTTTTTCTATTGTAACGCCATATTCTGTTAACTTGTTATATTCATGTCATATTTGTAATGTGTTTTATGAAAGAAAGATAAATAAAACTTGAACTTGAAGTACTGTTGATGTAAATTCCACCCAAGTTAAAAAACATCCTGCTCCACCGTCCTGGCGCCCATATCCTGTATGACTTTCTGCAGTGTTACTATCTATGACCTTCTTTCTACCCTATCCTTTCTAAAGTCCAAGAGTACCAACCCCCTCCACCCTCCACCCCCTCCACCCTCCACCCCCTCCACCCTCCACCCCCTCCACCCCCTCCACCCTCCACCCCCTCCCCCTCCACCCTCCACCCCCTCCCCCCTCCACCCTCCACCCCCTCCACCCCCTCCCCCCTCCACCCCACACCCCATACCCCATATTTCTCCCCTCCAATTCATCAGCTTTTTAATAAAAATTGTTTCTTTTACAATAATTTGCACCGTCGTGGCAACTTTATACTGTGTGGCTTTTGAGAGTGTTACCATCTATATCCTTCATTCTATCCTATACACTCTAAAGTCCTTGGGTGGCAGCCCTCACCCCCAATTTCTCCCCTCCAATTCATCAGCCTTTTAACTTAACTTGTGTCTTTTTCATTCATTTGACCCAGGTTGAAAACATCTTGCTGCACCGGAGTGGCAACTACATGCTGTGTGACTTTGGCAGTGCTACCGGACGTGTTCTAGACCCTAAGGTACACAGCATAAACGACATCAAGGATGAGATTGAGAAGTAAGTCTTATACCGGTAATTCAACGAATTCATCAGTATGGCTCCAATTAAGGATAGGTGTAACATTTTTATTCTATTTCTGTTTAATTGTATGTAAACAGTCAGATGGTTTTGGGTTAACAAACATCATTACCAGCATGTGGGACTGATAGAAGAAAAAGTAGTTGCTAAAACTATCTTTAAACCCCCTGTAAATCATGAAAATGTGTAGATATGTACAAATAATTTAAATAGTAACTGTTCAATCTGGCTCCAAACAATGAGATGGTCAGGTCCTTGCGACTCTTTCCTGTTATTCCCTGTAGAGCAAGTGCTGCCTAACTTTAATAGAACCAGTTTCCCCGACTTAACCAGCTTTTGTTGTGGTAAAAATACAGGAACGGTTACAGCACATTGTCCTGTTGCAATCGTTGACCGTGTCTAGACATAACCACATGTTATGCAGTTCAGGAAGTTCTTCAGATATATTGTTGGATTAATGACAGGGGTTATTAGACTCTAAATCATTGTTCCAGACTGAGGACTTTATTGCAATCAAACCCAGAGTACAAACTTCCCAATAAATTGCTCCATCTCTGCTATTAAACATGCAAGGATTGCAGTCTACCAGTCAACATATATGTTTTATACATAGCTTCTTCACATGCCCAAAATAGTATCAACCAGTGCCTGCAGCCTTCTCTTTCAATCAATTGAAATTCAAGACCTCATAAAACATGATACTGGAAAATGAAAAGCATCCTGATTTTAATCCAAACCTTTGTGAAGTGGTCTGTTATTTATTAATTTCAGTAGACCGACCGTATTTTCAGCATTTAAAGGAATTGGGTAGCTTTGCCTCAGATTCGAAACAAAATTCTCGATTTAGCTCATGCTGCAATCATAATTATAAACCTTTAGGTCAGTCATGAATCCCGTGACTTTTACATGCTGATCACCTGAGTATCTGATTATCAAGATATTTATGATTGGAATTTGAAATGTCAAAAAACCTTTTTCCAACGGTTTTTATAACACTATAGTCTTTTGGGAAAAATGAGGTATGGTAAAACAGGTCACTCAAAGAATTTTTACTTTTTTGAGGCACATCATGATCATTTTGAAACGCATTTTTTTTTTAGGGCTTCAATATTACACCATATCACAGACACTGGTAACACGTACATGTAGGGCCATGCATCTCAGATTTGTGAAACTGGAAACGTGGTTAAACAATGCCTGTAATATTAACTCTGTGGCCATTATCATCACAGCATTTCTAGATCTTTTCACGTGAGTAATGTACTCTTGTATATTGCATTTTCGTCATATTAATTTTTCAAGCCCAACACCTTAGAAAATAATATCTTTTGCTTAATATTATAAAAGATTATGGGATATATGTGGAAAGGATATGTGGAGAAAATGTTTAAAGGGACCCCCACCAAAAAAACAAAACAACAACAACAACAAACAAACAAACAAAACATGTACTGTAGGCGTGTTTGTTACCTTGACTGGTGTGAAAACTGAAAGCGAGAGTGACAGAGGATCAGTTCCAAAATCTGAGATTTGATCCGGACAATAGGCCTGTCTTCATCAGCTTGAGATTGCCAAATAGCCTGCTATTTCTGATTTGGGAAATAATCCTGAAGTTACAAATCGCGTCTTCATCAGCTCAAGACTTGACCTCGAAACTTGAAACTGGAGCTCAAGACATTTTGCTCAGCATTTGCGCACAGTGCAAGTTTTCGGGATGTTGAAGACGCACTGGACAAATAGCGGGATATTTTGTAAACTAGCTCAAGATATCTTGGGATGATTATCTCGACCAAATATCTTGCTAATTGCAACTTTGGGCTAATGAAAACGCAAATTAACTGGATAATTTGCGATTGCGATTGGGATAGTTAAAATATAGCAGGATATTTGGCAATCTCGAGCTGATGAAAACAGGTCTAATGGTTCTTTAGAATGGAAGAATGAAGTGGAGAAGGAAATCCTTAGCTTGTTTGGCCCATTTTCAACTTTTGTTGACGCTTATTACCAAGGTTGCACTATTGAGTTTTGTATCTGAACAGGACTTATGATTTCCCATTCAACAATGTACCTGTAAATGTCTTACACTTCAGATCAAGAGCTACCAGTATTTTTCTAGTGTTGTTTTGCAAAAAAAGGCCAGAAATACCATATGCTTCTTGCAAAAGCTATCTGAATGCCATGCTAATATAACCGTACATGGTTGTGTGTAAAAATGTGTTTGTGCTTAATCATATAAACTTAATAAGGCACAGGAGGTTTTACTGCAATGTCTAGGGGGGGATTCTACCCCTATATTCAGTCTATCAGCGTGTTTCCACAGAAAAAAAGTGGGACACGGATTATCTTTTCCGGAATTGAAATACCGTGTCGCGGCGACACGATATTAAACCAATCTGTTTCTACAGAGCGCAGCATTCCGATTCGCCCCGATTCCGTGTTCCAAGTCAGGAAAATGCCGTGTCAATCGGAAGTCAAGATTCAACCTTTGACCTCGATCGTGGATTCAGATCTACACAGGATTCCACGCTATTATAATGTTACGTGCAGCACGCTCTGATGCTCCGTCAGACACGGTTTGTCGCTGTGTGTTTCCACAGAGATTTTACAGGGAGTTCGTTGGGATCGACACGTCAAGATCCACCTCCCAGAGGTGGATCTGATAATCCGCATCTCGTTCGACTCGACCCGACAAGCTTTTGTTTCCACAGGAAAACTGACACGGTATGACACGGATAATACCGTGTCGATGTTTTCTGTGGAAACACGCTGTATGTGCATTCATAACATCATAACCTGAAGTCCTGGACTAATACATATATCTTGTGATGTAAACAAAAATATATAAAATGTCAATATATCAACCAGCAAATACTGTACCATATTGATAAAATACTATGCAGAATTGTCACTGTATGAATGTACATGTATGCATAGTGTATCGTAAATAATCACAGATAATCCGCCAGGTTTGGACATTTAAATGTATTCCCTCTACTGGTTAAAATATAGATTTTTAACATCTTTGTTTGTTTTCTTTTATCATTTGTTTTAACATAGGTACACCACAGTGTCCTATCGCTCTCCAGAAATGATTGATTTGTATTCAGAGAAAACTATCACAACCAAAGCAGATATATGGGTAAGTAAGCAGTAAACCTAGTTTAAAAGTCGATTACAAGAAGTTTTCTTTCTAAAATAAGTGTCAGAGAGTGTGTTTGATTTGCAAATATACAATTTAATTTAAACGTTTACCGGCAGTTAATCTAGCAAAAGGAATTGTATAGCTATACAAAACCGTATAGCTCCATGATAACTACAAACTGTAAATGTAACTTTTTCTTTTCTCATATAACAAATAATAATAATAATAATAATAATAATAATAATAATATTTAATTTTTATATAGCGCTTTATACAAATGTCTCTAAGCACTTTACAAATATACTATTACCCCGGTCATTGGATCCAGTGCTTGCCCGCACACAATGTGTGCACAATCTCCACTCCCTGGGGAGCATTCCAGCCGGGCGTTACTTGACGCTCACAAGCTGTTTGACCAACAATGACGGCCACAACCTACCGGGTACCCATTTGACACCTAGGTGGAGAGTAGCAAGTGCAGGTTAATATCTTGCCAAAGGATATTAGTGCCGTGTCGGGATTCGAACCCTCGACCTTCGCATCTCCAGTCAAGCGTTGTATAACAAAAGAGTGTATAGTGAATTGTAAGTTAGAGAGCCAGGGTCTACTTCTAATATGCATGTTGTTGTCTCAGACGAAAACTATATGAGCGAGCACAGCTTATTGTGAATGTATGCTTTATGAAGTGATTAAAATGTGATCTTCAAAGTAAAGTTGGTGCTTATTCACATATATAATTATAAAAATATCATTTCCATCGCTTTGATTTCATTTTCTGTCTTGCAGGCACTAGGGTGTATGCTGTACAAGCTGTGTTTCTTTACTCTTCCATTTGGAGAGAGTAGTCTAGCAATACAGAGTGGAAACTTCACGATACCGGACAATACTAAGTACTCCCGAGAGATGCATGCCCTTATAAGTGAGTATCTTACCAATTATCAGTTACAATTCTGGAGTATTTTGAAAATTAATTCTTTCTTTTCAAGCAGTATGAAAATGAATGGCCTCCCTTACATATATTATATGCACTGAAAGGGACACATCCATGAACAGAGACTTTAATAGGCCAGTACACTTTCTTCATTAGATAATACCATTCTACCACATCGCTGAGCTGCATCAGCAACAGAGCCGTCTACGACATAGGTCTGAAGAAAATTGCAGCACCATGAGTGAAAGCTTACCAAAACAAGTGTTTTTTTCTACTGATTGTAACAAAAGAGAACTAATTATCCAAATTATTCACCAATCAGATGAACCTCTTCGGTGATTTAACCGTAAAGGATTGTTTATCCTACTTTTCAAAAGAATTGATGCATCAGAGTCTTGAATAGTACTTACAAACATTGTTTTAGATGCTGCTTGTAAGTATCGGCTTGCAAGACTACACCAACAGTCCTTTTCAGGTCTACACACCCTCAAGAAAGATTACAGAGCGTCCTTTTCAGGACTCCTCAATCCTCCGTCTCTCTCACATGGTGCATCCGCAAGCCTAATGTATAAACATTGTTTTGTTTTGCTTTCAGGATACATGTTGGAGGTGGATGCAGAGAAGAGACCGGATATATTCCAGGTTTCCCATGTAGCGTTCAAGGCAGCTAGCTCGGAAACCCCTATCCAGAATCTACATGTAAGACCTCCCAAATTGGCAACAATCAATATCTCAGTAAAGGCTCGTTCAAATATGGTGGGGTACAAGGTCACCCCCCAAAAAGTTACTTTTTTATTGCTTCAATGAATCATATGGCAACTGTACGCAACAAAAGTCTTATGTCTCACCTAGCCCTGTGTAATAAAATAGAGATATGTGAAGTGTATTACTCTTTATTGATTATCTATAACAAATTTAAACAAAACACTGAGCTTTACCCCTTCATATCTAAAATAGGCTTAATAGGGTTTTTAAAATATTTTAAAAATCAGCGGAGATATTTTAGTCTTTTGATCATTAATTATTCATGACTTGAAACTCCTATCACATTGATTTTTGTTCATGGTAAAATTGAAGGATGTGAAAAAGATTTTGAGTAGATTTATGACATTTTAACTATTAAAAATGTGGTCTTGAAATGGTAGTTTGGTTTTCACTTTTTGGCAAATATATGCCATTAAGAGTTAAATGTATCAGTAATTGATTCAGAATGCAACTACGCTATTTAGCATCATGCCTTTTTTTCCAAAACAACCACTCTTTGAACCAAAGATAATTGATAATTTGTTTTGAAAACTGAATGTAAGAATCAGTTTTCTAAGACATTATTTGAAAGATACTATTGAATCAAACTTACTCCAAAGGTTTATATTTGTCTCACGCACGCTTTGAGATGATAATAATAATAATGATACATGTACATAAGATTTGTAGGGCGCCAAATCCACTTGACAATCAAATGCTCAAGGCGTGGTGTTATGTTTTCTTCTAAGTACCGGTAATGAGTTACTATTTTCTTGTTATTTTTAGAAATCACCCGTTCCTGATGGCAACAAGCTGCCCCTCCCCCTGACGGAGAGTGAGCAAAGACAGCAACATTCCAGAAGCAAAACCAACAACCAAAATAGGTATGAAATGAGTCAAAGGTTGATTTTTATGCCAACTGTATCTGTATTTTTGTGCATGATCAATATGTTTTGAACTGAAATAAATTTAAAACCCAGCTTGCAGATGAATAAATGATCTGATGGAAGTTATCAAGTCCAGTTGTATTTCTGTAAATCCAGTAAATCTGATAACTAAGGGAACAGGTCACTGTGTTCCCTTAGTTACTGATTAAATTGTCCAATGTAAGTTTTCTTTTATCTTTGAGGTTTACTCTGATGAGTGCTAGAAAAAAGCTTCAGTTTGTCTCTCTCTTTCATTGCTATTCTTCACTTTTGTAGTACCAATCATCTCTTTAATAGCTTGAATCTTATTGTTGGACCAATATTTAAACATCAAGGTTGAAAGAGTAGTCTCTCCCATAGCTAGCTGAGAGACATAGTTATGTCACCAGAAGTAATTTCTGATTAGTCAGTCATTTTGAATGAGCTCCATATAGCTCCCTCCCATAGAGATTGTGCGTGGGAGGGTCCTTTTAAGAGTTCCATGATGTAACCTATGACGGAGCTCGCATACGCACACATGCCTGTGTCACAACTACCTTTCTTAATATGCTATGCTCTGTCACACCTGTAATGCATTTTGCATCTCCTTTCCCATGTTTCCTGAGGGTGTTTCACAAAGATCCTAAATCTAACTTAACACTAAGTTGGACTTAAAAGTTATGGAGAGTCATTTGTAGCCTTAAAATAAAATATATTCAAAAGTGAAAAATCAAGTATTTTAGACTTTTTATAAATTCCTCATTAAGAACATGAAATCTCCTTAATAATAGAAAATATAAATGATTTGAATCAACATTTTATGCCTTTTAGAATAGCTTTTACAAAATATTTTAAAAGATGCTAATGGCTTTCCATAATTGTTCAGACTAACTTAGAGTTAAGTTGGACCTAGGATCTTTGTGAAACACCCCGCGGCACTAATGTCCTTTGGCAAGACATTGATCTACATTTGCCACACTCAACCCAGGTGATGTAAATGGGTACCTGGCAGGATTTAATTCCTTGAAATGTTGAAGCGCTGTATAAACGGCTGCTAGGCTAAAGCCAGGGTAATAATAAATGTGCCTCGGAATAGAATTATCTAGATAGATGGCGCTAAAGAAATGCCTATTATTATTATTATGTATCGGATGACAGGTCTTTCATCTCCTCGCCCCCCCCCCCCCCCACCCACACCCTGCTATCAGGTGACTTCCTTTAGGGGCCATGTGACCAGGTTC
This sequence comes from Strongylocentrotus droebachiensis, assembly GCA_035222895.1. Classification (NCBI taxonomy): domain Eukaryota; kingdom Metazoa; phylum Echinodermata; class Echinoidea; order Camarodonta; family Strongylocentrotidae; genus Strongylocentrotus; species Strongylocentrotus droebachiensis. The sequence goes on along the minus strand of JAVYIG010002543.1, from coordinate 52,683 downwards.
GCAAACTCAACTCTGTGGTTGTGATGCTACAAAGTGTGATATTCACTGTTCTTCATGGAATGCCCAGATTTGCCAATTTAACATCGGCTTCTTGACACTCACTGAACCGAGGATCCTTGTTGAAAAGACAAAAAATGAGAAATAACATGTCTCATTGCCTGAGGAATTCAGGGTAGCTGCATGAAAATGAGAGCCTGTGTCACACCCTTGGACACCCCCCCCCCCCCCACTCACCCAGGCAGGGGTATTACACTTCCCACCATTCCATTCTCACTCATCAACATGTCTTGTCTTTTTCCAGAACCCCTGCTGGGCCGATGGAAGTCAGTACCTCTGTCACACCCAGACAGAGGGCCAAGGCATCCCAACAGGTGGCATTTCACTCCCCCCCCCCTCCACTCAGGCAGGAGTATTACACTTCCCACCATTCCATTCTCACTCATCAACATGTCTTGTCTTTTTCCAGAACCCCTGCTGGGCCGATGGAAGTCAGTACCTCTGTCACACCCAGGCAGAGGCCCAAGGCATCCCAGCAGGGTGTGGCACCTGCTGCAGGGGGCATCTCACTCCCCACCCCATCCTCTATCACCAGGCAACGCTCATCAAAGCAAGGACAACCTCCCACCACAGGTCCAACAGCAGCAGCCGCAGTGCAAAGTAAGTCGGAGAGACGATGTCTTTTGCCAAGACCCACAAAAGCATTATAATAATAATTCCGCTTTTTATAGCGCTTAATACATCTATATATGATGTCTCTAAGCCAGGGTTCGTACGGGTCAGGGAATTTCTGGAAAGTCAGGGAATTTAAAAACGTTTTTTCCAGAAGCAAAAAGTCAGGGAAAGTCAGGGAATTCGTCCATTTCTTCTGGAAAGTCAGGGAAAATCTTTTTTTCTTCAAGATGTTTGTTAAAATGGCATTTAATTTGTCTTGTGAACAAAGGAAAAACACATTTTGTAAAATTTGTGGTTCACATAATAGCTAGCCAACATCACAATGCAGTATAGTACGATGCTAATGTTCTTTTTGAGAAATTTGTGTGTGCATGACTGTTTGTTGACCTGTGTATAGGCAAATTCATGCAATGTATGAGAGTGTGTGTGTACAGTATTTGTGTGTATGTGACTGATCACACCAATCAGAAACTACCTTGTGAGTGGGCGGAGAGTGAAGCCAGCATAAATTAAACTTGTCAGTGACCGCTGGCACAGTACTGAAGAATCATAAATTATGAAGTTTGTTGACCTGTGTGTAGGCAAATTCACCTATTGTGCTGAGCTGTGAGATCGAGAGTGTGCATTTGTTTGTGTGTGTGTTTCTCCTTACAGTAAGCAAGTGATGTGACTGATCAGACCAATCAAAAACTTTCCTTGTGAGTGGGCGGGGAGTGAAGCCAGCATAAATTAAACTTGTCAGGCTTGTCCACGCTTGTTTTTAATTGACAGACAAACGGACCAATAATAGTAAAGCATGTGGGATGGATGCTCTGACAGGGAGTGACTTCTGTATTTTGAGAAGTGGTGAATGTCTAGCCCAGTATATAAAACCCGGCATGCACGCTGTACGATTACTTTTCGATCGAGCTTGTGCTTTGATTTTGATTAAAAGTTTGAATGAAGGTGTTTTACCCCGGGGTTTTACCACAGAATATTCATAAAACAATAATTTAAATGTAAATAACTATGCATCATGAGCCACTCGTGTTTTCTTAAGAACCCCTTTAAAAATCGTGTTGCTCTCTACTCAAATAACCCTGAATCGCATAATTTGATTCCACATTTGGCGTCCATTATGCGAGCGCGAGCATACAGCCAGTTAGCTAGCCTAGCCTCGTGGTTGCTGCTTTCCCCAAGGTCCGCAATTAAGGCACACTTTTTTCCGTCAGCAAAATATTGAAAGTCGGGGGTTCGCCTTATATAGTCAGGTACAGGATATTTGAGTACTCAAATACTACTTTTTAGTGGTTTTCAAAAATCTCTGTGTCTCAACATTAATTACATAATGCAAATAAAGAATAGGATCTACTATTTGAAGTTAAACTACGTTCCTAATTTGAAAGGAAGAGAGTTTTTTTTTTTAGAGTTTTTTTTTTCAGTCTCGATAAATTATGCCCTGTCACAAGGCACTTTGCCGGCCGAAGCTCTCCCGTGTCTTTAGCTCACTCACCTGTATGATGCAGCTCACTTACACAGGGGATAACGAATCACCACGCAAAAACTAGCCTGTCCACATTTCTGTTTGGACTCGGAGGAAAAAATTCTGTCATCTTTAGTTTTAAAAACAACATTGTTACTGGGTCTAACTTAGTTCAGAAGCACTTCAACTGTGCCTCGTAATAAAATGAAAGTATTTTCGAACACTGTCACTGAAATAAGAGCCGATCTGATGTTTACAAAAAGACCAATAGACCTATATGTTGGCTTTGTTTTTGGTGGCTTTTTGTTAACCAAATCAGATCACGTCTTATTTCAGTGTTCAAAAAATACTTTCACTCTCATTATACGAGGCACAGTTGAAGTGCTTATGAACTAAGTTAGACCTTGGTCTAGTTACATGTTGTTTTTAAACTAAAGATGACAAAAAAAGAAATCCAGATTTTTTTTCAGATTTTTTTTTTTTTTTTTTCGGGGGGAGGGGGGGGGGGGGGGGGGGGGAGAATCTTCGAAATAGGGGTGCGCCTTATATAGTTTTGTGATTTGCTTCCTAGTATTGCGATGATATATAGTTGTACCTTTAAATTAAGACATGTTCATCATTGAAAATGGTCATGGAAATTTACATTATCCTGCTCTGGAAAGTCATGGAAAGTCATGGAATTTTAAAAATGTGTAAGTGTACGAACCCTGCTAAGCGCTTTACAGATATACTATTACCCCGGTCATTGGTTTCAGTGCTTGCTCGCACACACTGTGTGCACAATATCCACTCCATGGGGAGCATTCCAGCCACGCGTTACTTGACGCTCAAAAACTGTTTGACCAACAATGACGTATTTGTTCTAAATTAGTGAAACATGGAATAAGAGGATGAAACCTACATATACAGCCCTGAGGACTGGAGATTTTTCAATTCAATTATTTTTCCAGGGGAGGGCGCTTGTGTTTAGTCTTATATGAATAAATTAAACAACTAGTATGAAATACCAGGGCAGAGTTGCCTCAACTTGAACTGTCACTTTCAGTTGCCATCAATGTTGTACAACTGAGCAACAGCATTGTTAACGAGTCCACATCAACCTGTTCATAGTTGCTGCTAGTGTTTATGTGGGATGTGTTTCATTCGGAATACAAGGATGTCATATCCTGCATTATCAACATGAAGCCAATTATTTCCTAATTTTTGTAATATTCTTTAATTTGTAGGATTAAGTCCCCCGCAAGTTCAAGCACAACAAGCAATTCAACAACAGCAACAGCAGCAACAGCAACAACAACTGCTACAAGAACAACAACTTGCCCAGCAGCAAAATAAGCAAAGACTTCTTGCTCTTGCCCAACAACAACAACAACAACAACAGCAGCAACAGCAACTGGCATACAACAATGCTCAAGCCCAGGCTGCTTATGGACCACAGCAGCAACAAGTTGCTGGTTTTGTGCAGGGGCAACCACAGCAAGTTGCTTACGCCGGTCAGCAAGGTTTCCAGCAGCCGTACCAGCAGCCACAACCAACCCCGCAACAGCCCGGGTTTGGGCAACATGGTGCTTTCACCAGACCGCAACAACTTACCTATGAGCAACAACAAGCAAGCATTCAGGCGCAGTATGCACAGCAACAGGCTGCATTGCAGCAGCAGCAACAACAGGCAGCACTGCAACAGCAGCAGCAAGCAGCATTACAACAACAGCAACAAGCTGCTTATCAACAGCAGCAACAAGCCTTATTACAGCAACAACAACAGCAGCAGCAGCAGCAACAAGCAGCATATCTTAGCCAACAGGCTGCTTTAGAGCAACAAGCTGTGCTACAACAACAGGTTGGTATTGAGAATCCATTTGTTGTTCAAAGTTTTATTGCGGCATTTTAGTTCAGTAGGCTCCCCAAAAATGGGTGCATTTTGGTGATAACAAATTACCGTGAATGTTGGTAGAGGGGAGACATCTTATGGCCTTACTAAGTAAGATTGTGGACCCATTTATAAAACAAATAATACACAGGTTTTCGTTCGTGACTTTATGGCGATGCAGCGCTATTCGGTTATTCACAATGGCACAAAATAAACTTGGCTACGCCTCGTGAATTTTATTGCACCATAGTGAATACCCTCATGCGCTGCATCGACCATAAAGCACTCACACCTGTGTATTATTTGTATACTAAACTTGCTGATATTCCTATATCATAATTCAAAGTAACAAAACTATCTTGTAACATTGCTTTTTTTGGTGCAGCAACTAGCATACCAACAACAGCAACAACTCGCTGCACAACAACAACAGTACCAGGCCTCTTCGCCTCCTCCGTTTTCCCAGCAACCACAGTTCATACCACCCGAGCAACAGGCCTTGTATCAACAGCAACAGGCAGCCTTACAGCAGCAACAACAACAAGCACAGCAGCAGCAGCAGTTCCTACAGGCCCAAGCGCAGGCACTGGCCCAGGCCCAAGCTGCTGGAGCAGTAGGGACCTTGGTTGAAGGTAGGCTGGACGATATCAATCAGCCAGTCATGGAGGGCAACTCATGTAATTATCATCCACTTCTCAAATCTGCCTGCCTGCACGATCCCAATCTAACCCTTTGATCTGCACGCAGAAGGGCATATGTGTAGTGGAAACTCGGATGCAGAAGATCATTTGTGCGAACCCAAAAACATTATTGGGCATGTGGTTTCAGTTCAGTTTTTAGTTCAGTTTCATCTTTTCCCTATTTGATTATCCCTGTCTCCCCTTTTTACTGTAGATTTTTGTTGAGAATGTAATGTTGTCTTTTCTTATTACCATAAAACCATTGCATAAATACTCTCCTTGGTCATATTCTTGGTCAGAAGGGTTAGAGACTGTTCTGTCCAGTCTGATGTTGATCCGTGTCAGTCTCATCGGTATCACTGTGGTACTAATGCACACTCTTGGTTAGTTACATTTCCTAGCATGGTAACTGTAACCTTTTTGTACAGCGAGTAAGGTATTCATTCATTGTGCATTTTTATTTGGGGATGGGGGAGATTTCATACATCCTAGCTGTGCACAAAATTTTACTTTTTAAGTTACTAGTCCCCTTTAAGCCATAGATCACCATTATCATTCTTAACACCGTTCATGAAGCATAAATACGTCTTTCGGATGGTGACGTTAAGGTCGGTCCCCAGATGTAAATAATCATATCTGATTGATACACGTCTGTAAAAACTCAATTACACTCACACACATAAATCAACCACAACACCAAAACAGACTTTGATTGTTATCCTCTCTGCTGCCCTCTCTAGTTGATGCAGCAGACCATGTGTCACCTGTTCAAGACCTTGCGAGTCCTACCAACCCGTTCAGTCCTCAGTCTGCCATGCTAGCGTCCCAGCTAGCAGCTCCCCCTGATGATGAAGACCTGGACAGTGAATTTGACCAACTTCGAAAAGTCAGTCCAGGTAAATTTATGACATGCATAATTAACTCAAAGGCCCGAATTCGCAAAGGAGGTTTGTCGACAAACTAAGGTAGCCTTGGTTTGAAACGCGTCAAAACGCACCATACAACGCTCATAAACCTAGGTTTGTGGACAAACCTCCTTTGTGAATTTGGGCCAAAGAGTCTCTCTATGCACTAGTAGTACATGTATATATAATTGTATCATTCTGTTTTGTTGGTTTTATGTTTCTAACAATAGAAACATCAATTTTTTGACTGAAAATAATCATTGTTCCTTATAAGTGATGGTTATGAGAAGGTTTTTGGTGATGATGATTACAATAATGGTTATGATGATGACTTTGATGATGATTGTGATTATGATGATGACTTTGATGATGATTGTAATGATTATGATGAACTGAAGGGGCTCTCCGTTTTACATTTTAATTCATCAGTATTTTCTTTTGTTATTTGTGATATCTTTTTCAGAAACAGCAACCAATGTTGCACAGCCTCAGATACAGGGAATCTCGAACCCTCCCCACACTACAGATGTCTTTGGCGCCGTCCCATTTAATCTCAGAGAAGGTAGACCATAAAATATTTTGTTATCGGTTCATTGGAAAACTTTATTTAAGGGCACTGATATCATGAAATGATGCCATTAATATGTTAAGGTGTGTCATAACTGCTGAAAGAGATTTTTTTTAAAAGTATGTAAATTTAAATGCCCCATTCAAGTAGCCTGTAGTGAATCTTAGTAATTGGAAAGAGGATGTCAGTTTTAGCTTACCCAAGATTCCCCCTGCATAAGAATTGAGTGTTGAACCATGTGCTCAGACTGAATAGGGCTACATTTATATTTTGAAAACAGAAGCAATTACCTCTAGTAACAAGTTGTTATTCATTGAAGATATGCTATACTTTCTTATGAATCAAGGCATCTTAAGTGAAAACTTTACTTTTTAAATTTCATTTATGACAATTGTACAAGGATGAGGTGGTCCAGAAGGTGTATCCCAATACAAAATCAGATTCTAGAAATGAGAAGAGTGGTGTAGTTTATTACATGCATTGCTCTCTCATGACTTACAGGACGACCTCAATCTGGAGGTGCAGCTGAGATGGAGCAGATAGCCAGTGGAGCTGGAGGTCAGCAGACCCTGGTTCAAGGTCACGTCATGGAGTCATCCCCACCCCTTGTAGGAGGAGAAGGAGAGGCGAGGAAAGGGGGTCACATGGATGTGTTTGGTGCTACGCCTTTTGGTCTTAGCGGGGGCGGTCAAGCTGCGCAGCCCTCGCAGACGACGCAACAGCAGCAGCAAAGGCACATGAGCCCCCAGGAAGCAGACCTACTAGGAGTCATGGCTACGGAACCCCAGCCAGAGTCAGCATCCACCCCTCGCATCAGGGTGGGATTTGAAGATGACTTTGTGGGGGAGGGGAAGCAGGAGGGGAGGTCTGAGAGACTGACCAGTACGGGATCTTCGTCGGGTGGTTTCAATTTGGAAAGGTCGATACGAGAGCTGGATGAATTTGGAGCAAAGCCATTTGGAAGTGTCAGGCAGCATCGAGGAAGCGAGTCAAGTAGCGATCACGAGGGGGAGAGGTTGTCAAGTAGCTTGCGTGATTTCAGCTATGATACCTTTGATAGTGATTCTATTGATATTCGGAAGGATGAAGAACATGCTCATAGAGGGTTGCTTGATCAAGAGGAGTCGTCGGAAGATGAATCCGATGATGATTCTGATCACCATGACTTTGATGGAGTTGGTGCTCAGCCCTTGATAGGCGATGATGGCCATGGTCTATCGGACGCAGAGTTAGCCAGTCTGAATCTGCATGAGGACCTGCCTTCTCAGAAAGTGCGAAAATCTGAGCCACCTGTTGCGCAGCTCATCGACATGACTGATGACGACCCCTTTAGCCAAGCTCCTTTCAAAGCCAAGACGGGTAGCCTCAAGCGGGCCACCGAGCCAGTGGGAATGTGCGCCCTCACCCCTCCCATCTCTCCTCCGATGCAGGAGGAGGACCCATTCGGGGAAGCCCCTTTCAATCCTCGCAGTGGATTTGAACGTGAGACCAGCAAGTCATCCGTTGGCTCGACCGGGTCAGATGTCTTCTCAAAGGCACCTTTCTTGGTGTCGTCCAAGAAGCGACAGGGCACCGGATCGGAGGTGAGGCGTGCCAAGACGCAGCATGTCTCTGGGGAGCAGACGGCACTCGGGAACCCTACACCGCCCATCTCACCAACAGAGTTAGGAGCTCAGGGAGTGTCATCTAAGATGGCCAGGCAGGAGCCGGACATGTTTGGTGCTGTCCCGTTCCATGCTGTTGCGTCTCACGGCTCTGATCTGGAGATGAGCGGTAAAGAGGATGCCCAACAACCAGGTAAAACATTCTTCATCAAAGTTAAAATATACCTATCACCTCACAAAATAGTTTTTGTTCAGCTGTGTAAAATCAACAACGAAAAATCTACCGAACATACTAGTAAAGGCCAGCGGTTAAAGGTAAAGACCAGTATTGGCAACGCCCCAATTTCAAAAAATGAAATGGAAGCTCTCATTACCAATCATGTGAAAGAATATGTTTTGACTAATACATGATGATAAAAAAATTGCCGGGAAACCGCCTACTAATTCATATATTTGGTAAATTTATTTCTCTCATGGTCTGGTGAGAGAGATAGGGTAGTCCCATATACATCTTTCTGTGTATAGTGCTTGTAACTTTACGAAGAATGAGCCAAATTTCTTATCATTTTGATGATTCCAGAACCTTGCAGATGCTAGATGCTAGATGATCGACCTTTTCTGATCGATTCCACAACGTTTCTTTCACAATGCAATCGCATGACCATTACTGGTCTTTACCTTTAAGGAATATGAAGAAAATACAGAATAATGTGAAACTGCATGAATAATGACTTGGGTTCCACGAGGGCCCTTAGTCTATGTGAGCATGTACAGGTACTTCAAGTAGTCTACCCAAAAGCCGTCTTTGAGTTATTGTTTGTAATGGTAAATCTAAATGTTGTAATTATGACACACACAATTTGTTTGACTTGTAGATCTCCGTTTTGACAATATTCTTCATTTAATTCAGTTCATTGAATCTAATTCAAGTCATATTATTCAAATTAAATTCAAATTTGATTCACTTTATATCATGTTATTCAATTTATTCAAATTTAGGCCCTGCCTCTCACAAGCGCCCTCATGTGGTGAGCACAGCTGTAGGTGTGCGTCGTTCCAGCCGAACATCGTCTGGAGGCAGAAGACGTCGCAGTGGAAGCAACAGCTCCCGTTCGTCACGTCGCAGCAGCTCCAGCTCTGCCTCTAACTCTCTCAAGTCAAGCCCAGGCAGCCAGCCCAGGCAGCTACGAGGATCCCAGGACAGCCTAGATGCATTTGGCTCACGTCCATTCTCCCTAGCAGACGACGGGCAGCCCAAGCCGGTTGACACCAAACTCACTTTCGAGGACACTTTTGGGCGCAAGCTCACGCCACCCCAATCCCACAAACAATTATTAGTCCTGCCTCTGACTAAGGCGGTTGATGACTTTGGCGCGCAGCCTTTCACGAGTCCTGACTCGCCCGCCGCTCCCCCTGCAGGGTTTGACGTGGATGTGGATCCGTTTGGTGCTGCACCCTTCAAGCCACCTGCAATCTCAGGGCCAGTGAAGCGGCAAGGGGCGAGGAGAGCAAGAGAATCACCAGGGGATGAGAAATCTCCCGAGAAGATGAGTTTAGCTTCAAGGCAGAGGCGCAGCTTTCAGACAGATCTCTAAACATTGCAAATCTATCAATCCTTTTTTGCCAGTAATTTTTCAGGAATAACATGAAAATAAGCCACGATACATTTAAGCATGTGTAAAGGTATATTTTCAAAGATAAAAGCTGGATGTCTCTAGCTCAGAGAATAAGTTTGCTGTTGCTTATTATGTTTTAAGTCTGTTTGTAGTTGCTCTCAAGGTATAGTGGAACCCTAGGACTGCATACTAGGAATTATAGAAGCCAACAGGTCATTAAGATGGGATATCAGTCATATTACTGGTATTGCCATTTGGCATTCATTGTTTCACAGCAAAAGGACATAAAGGAAAGGAATACCTGATAACATTGTTTAATGAAGAGAGAGAGAGAGGGGGGAGGGGGGGGGGGGGGGGGGGGGGAGAACTGAATTAATTTTGTTTCAAATAGTACTCTCTGTATGAGCTACTGTATGCACACAAGGCCCAGGCATGTCAGATTGAATCTTGGACAAATTGAACCCCTTTTGCTAAAATGTATGTGGCGAAACAATTAAATTATTGTGTCTGCCCTCTTTTACACTAGAATTGTTTTTGTTTTTTTCTTCCCTTTAAAAAAAAAATTACATCCTCATTACTCTCAAATGAGAGATTCAAATATTAGCCCACACTTCTCATTCTACATTTTTTTTCTCTCCTCTCTCTCTCTCTCTCTCTCTCTCTTTCTATCACTCCCTTATTCCCCCTCTCTCTCTCTCTTTGAAACATTGTTTCAATGCAATGCCATGGGAGGAGTGAGGAATGCTTAATATATTGGTTAAGTAAAATTATGTAATAAAGGCCAAGCCATATTTTAACTGGTGCTCAAATAAAAGTGTTAGTGTATTTTTGTCTACTCCACTTCTAGCCAGCTAGCTGTAGTATGAATAGATATGTACATGTATATATATATTTGTATCAAAGTTTCGTTTGATAAATGATACCTTAGAATCTAGTTTCATAAGTTATTTTGTTTCTTATATTTGTTTGATTATCATAACTGTTACTGATTTGTCACAATCCAAATGCAATTGATATCTACAGTAACATTCTATGTATACATACCGGTACATATATTTAAATGATTTATGCCCTAAGCACATTTATGAAGGGGAATATAACCCTAATGTATCTTTCTGTGATGGAGAAAAATTTGATTGGGCAGTGGAATGACTTTCTAGGAGCACAATTGGACCAAATAAAGTATAAAAATTGGGATCTTTATAGCAATGTGTGTTTTTGTATAGATTTCTTTTGATATGGATAATATATGTCTACTAGAAGGTGGTATCATCAATGGCAGTTAAGGTCTACTTGCAGGCATCCGGCAAATCATTCAAAAGCTCATGACCTGACATCCACTGTATGGAAATACGATACAGGAGGCATGGTGGCTCAGTGGTAGAGCAGTGGTCTCTTAGCCGGGAGGTCCTGGGTTCAAAACCAGGTCAGTGCCCTTTGGAAAGGCATTAATCCTCATTACCAAGTCCCTCTGAGAGGACTTAAAACCTTTGGTCCCCTGGTTGCTTACTAAATACAAGCATACACATGCTTTCTTAGCAGTCAGGTAGAAAACAAACCATCAGACCACTATTGCATTAGGCTGTGAACCAGGGTAGTGTTTCACAAAGATCCTAACTTGAATCTATCTCGAAGTTGGACTTCACAATTATGGAAAGCCGTTTGCATCTATGAAAATATTTTGTAAAAGTTATTTGAAAGACATAAAATGTTGATTCAAATCATTCATACTTTCAATTATCAAGGTGATTTCATGTTATTGATCTGGAATTTATAAAAAGTCTCAAATATTTGAATTTTCACTTTTTAATATATTTTATTTTAAGGCTACAAATGGCTCTCCATAACTGTTAAGTCCAACTTAGAGTTAAGTTTGTCTTAGGATTTTTGTGAAACACCCCTCAGGTGTAGCAAGCCATCTCTGTCGTGCAGCAACCCATCAATGCAAGTGGTTCAGTCTCATGAATCTGCAGGTATTTCCCCCAAATTTAAGCCTAACTCCTGAAAGTTGTGCTCTTAGAAGGCGTTTCAATGATCCAAACGTCTATGATGTCACAGAAAGTACAATAGCAACAGACACGAGAGATTCATTCAGATATTAAAGCCATGTGAATATTTTTATTACAATCATCTAGTGTATTAGGGCTTCATTTTGTATGCAACAATAATTGTCTGGGTGATATATATATACAAATTTACATGTAAATGAAAATTGTATTTTTTCCCAATATTATGTGTCGTTATCTTTGTATCGTAAATTTTTAGATTGTTTTTACACATCATCAGCATGTTTTGTACAGTATACAGCAATCAATATTTCATTCCTTCAGTTGAGGGTTTGAATGGCTTATTGAGACATAAAAGAAGATGATTTTTGATGCCAGGAATGATAATGGTCTGTTAATGATTAAAAATGACCTGTTTATCGGCATGTACTGAAATCAACAAGGTATTTGGACAGTGACATAAAAAGTCATGAAATTAATAGCTTTTGTCATGGTAGCTTGTATCAAAATGTTTTGCTTCTTGCTCCAAGTTTAGTCTTGAGATTTGAATATTGATTTGTATTGTTATCAGTTGAAGTAAGGTTGCCACCTTTTCAAAGAAATACGAAAAATGTGTGTTGCTGCTAATATATTGATTCTTGCCAATATGTTTTTTGAACAAGAATGAGGTTCAATTTTTAGTTGACATGTTCTGATGCTTTGTTTTTTCCAGCTGCTAGTAAAAATTGCAGGACCTGCAGTCGTATTGCTCAGCATTTTAATATTTTTTGTTTTTATTCGATATCTTTGTAAGTTTGCTACTTTTGAACATGTACAATATAGCAATTTCTGTTTTACAAGTAATTATGATAGACCTGCCTCTAGTCCAACGGCATTCATAGCATGAGTATAGTCGTTACATAATAAATTTGTGTAATTGTTCTCTATCTCAACTTGCATTCCGTAGCCTATTAGGAATACTCTATCCTAGGATATTACATTTCAGCCGGACCTGTTTAAATGTAGATGAAACTTCCACAATGTCCAGATATCAATAACAAATGCTAAATTTCTATGGTAGATTTGCTCTCAGCCAATCGGATGCCACAATTTCAGTAGCTTATAATAGTTATTGTAACTTGTTATTGATAACAAGGTTTATGAAACGGGGACCCGTTCTGCGAGGGCATTTTTGTACGAAATACACTAACCTGAATACCAGTGATTCCTTACACAGTGCAATTTTCTACTCTGACTCTCCATACAATACCACCCCCCCCCCCCCCCCCCCCCCCCCCCAACACTTAAAATATGTCAATTGCTTGTTTTTCTATTATCATACATCTAGTTAATTGGGAATATTACATGTACCTGTATTGCCCTGGGAAGTTTATCTCGCTTCAATTCTTCAATCAAATTGGCGTTGGTTTTTAAGTCTTTGTAAAATCCCTATACACCTTTATGGCGTCGATGAAATCTGTAATAAAGTAAAGAAAATACATATATACGACTCTGTTATGATTTTGTTTCATGTATTGAAATGTTCATATACTTGTGATAAATGATGGTGCGTTTGACCTGAAATAAGAATGATAAATTCAGACAGGCCATGGAATCGATCGGCTCATTTTTACATGACATGGTAAACTGCTTTCAAAAACAGTTTTATTGCTTATATGGCAAGTGGGGGCATAAAAGAAAGTGCATCAAAAGGTCCCTTTGGGTACTTGCTTAATTAATAGAGATTTCTATAGCAATTTTTCTTTGTTGTAGCCAGGAATGTGTGCTGATTAATTTATGAAAGTTCCACTTTGTTTCTCAACTGTACATACCAGAAAGCCTGAGAATTTACCATTGCTTGTGCATGATGGTCAAATTATTTTAACCTAACGTTGCCAATTTGTGCACTTTAACTATAACATGATGACATTGTCTTGTACAGGTGTTCGTTGAAAGCTTACGATTTGTACAACATACATAGGAATATTTATGTTGCGTAATGTGGGGGAATGTCTGATGTATGTATTATTTATTTAGATTTACATTTTAAAAGTATGCTAAAATTAACAACAAAACAACATGTATCTCTTTTACAAGTAGAGATTTTATGATGAATGCTTTCATTCGCAATTTATTCATAATTTTATCGTACAATGATAGCTAATAAATATTGAAAAGAACATGGTAATCAAACATTAAATGTAATGTCCACAAAGCAATTTAAAAAGAATTATATATAAGAAACATTCCATTCCCTCTCATAAATATATCTACCGGTACATAAATGTTTTCATTTTACATTCTATAATCCTACTTCATACTTTAAATACTTCTATGATCATCAGCAGGTGATAGTTTTTCACGAAAGACTAAAGGCTCGTTCAGATATGATGCTGTAAACCGCCGCAAAAAAAACTGCTGCGGGTAGTTTAACATGCAAATAAATGGCAACCATGTGCAACAAAGGTCATGCGCGTATTCACTGAGCTCTGTGTTCTAAGATACAGAAATATGAGGCGTATTACACTATACGTCATCGTTTTAAAAAACGCAGCGGTTTTCTCACGTCATATCTGAACGAGGCCTAACAAGTAAAGAAATGATACTTCACATACATAAATATGTTGCAATTAAGGGGTTTTAATGTACTAGTCATCCTTGTGATGTACATGTATTGCATGACAGTGCAAATGCTCTATCAGTGTGGTAGTTGTAAAACCCTTAGATCCAATGTGGATCGTTCCCATTGCTTTATAAATTATATTTACCAGAAGAAGTTTGCATGGAGTGCAACCCCCTTATTTCTTGCATGCCTAATATTAACACACTGCATGCTTTGTCACAGATTTAAAGCTAATCTATGGGAGTGTTTCACAAAGATTAAGATCAACTTTAAGTTGGACTCGACTATGGTAGGCCATTCATGCCACTGGTTGCTCTTACAATTGGTCTCTCAATTATGATCTTTAGATAAGATACTTTTCCTTCAATAATGAACTATCAAAAAGATTTGTGACCATGATTTATGATCACAATGCCAGTAACTTCCGAGAGCAAATAGTGGCATGAACAGCCTGCCATAGTTATTAAGTCCAACTTAAAGTCGATCTTAGTCTTTGTGAAACAACCCAGGACTAGGCTAATGAAAAATAAGCTACTCTAATCTAAGATGATTTTCAATTTTTTTAATATCAAGCATTAGATGGGTTATTTAGATCAGTAAAATGTAAACAAACTTGTGAGAAAATGGGATCACGCTGGTCTTTGCACCTATTCGGCAAAAGCTCAATTGCCTTGTGAAAATTCATTCTTTCATTATCGGTATACACTAAATTTTTAAAAAAAATCTTTAATTTTGCCAATGAGTTGTAGTTTTTAACTTTCAGTGAAAATTCGTTTTGCTTCTATGGACATTTAGTTTCTCATATGCATGAACTTGAGATTACCTGTACCATTAACAAAATAGTTATTGCTTAAGGCAGAAATTCTTTGTATAAAATCTGTAACATTTCACTTTGTCTCAATACAAGCTTCATAAATGATGGAAAAATTGTTTTAAATTCCACTATAAGCCTTTTCTTTTTAATGGAATTTCGTATTTATCAAAGTTTGGTATTCCACACATAAGTATCCACTGGACTTTGGACCTGTACTACATACATGTATATCTAATTATCATTATTTATGAGCAACGTAAGTAAGCCTGTTGTACTCGTATCTTTGTATGAAAAATGACTTTTCCTTCTTATTTTATTTATTTGATAGTTGGATTCTTCAAACTTTTTACCGATATATTGGTCAGGGTGTGCATTTGCTTACAGTAATTTTATGTATGCTTGTTATTTTATCGATATAATTGATGCATACATGTACACTGCACTACATGTACGTAGGTTTGAGGTACAGAAACTAATTTTTCATTTGCTGATACGGCATATTGAATGAAACTTAATGATGACCTACAGCATGTAGTAGATGTATGTCATTGTCAACTATTTTATTTTGCATGCAATAATTCAATGTACCCCTAATTGCTTTGTGTTTTATTTTAGTCCTTGTATGATGAACAATGTGCTTTATTTATGTTGTAGGCCTGTATATCAACAATGAAAGGACTCTTTTTAGAGAAACATGTGAAACATGTAAATTTTCACATTAAATTATTGTTTAATTGTCTGCTATGAATTAATAAAAGCATGTGAATGGCAATTAGCATGGTGTATGAACATTGTTTTTAATTTTTATTTTAGTAATTGAATTATGTTTCTTGCATGACTGCATGTTTTTTAATCCAAGACATAATTTGTTCAATACTACTACTATCACAACAAATAATAGTTCTGTTTCCTTCATTGTTGGGCTTGCAGCAGGTAGGGAATATGAGAGATCGAGAAGTGAAATTAGCAAATAAAGAGATACATTTACACCTGAAAATAATTTCAGCACTGTATAAGATATATATCTATGCTGCACACAACTTATTTTGCCCAATTGAATTATTTCTTCTTCAATGAGGTACTTGTAAGCTAAAGCTCAAATGTATTTCTATCGGTATATAAAAAAAACGAATCGTGTAACATAATGAATGATATAAAGACAAATTCATTGGCCCGAATTCGCAAAGGTTATGTGCGTCATATGATGTGTTTAGATGGGTTTCAGACCAAGGTTCAGACAATCCTTGGTCTGAAACGCGTCAAAAGATGCACATAAACCTAGGTTTGTCTACAAACCTCCTTTGTGAATTCGGGCCACTAACTCTAAAAATGTTGGGTAATTTTGGTGCTCTCTCGGCAGGGGAGGAGGGGGGGGGGGGGGTGCTCAAAACCTATTCTAGATAAATCTGACATTCCTCATCTGTAGTATACATGTCTAATACGAGTATTGAATTACCAACAAT
The DNA here is from genome assembly GCA_035222895.1 of Strongylocentrotus droebachiensis. Lineage (NCBI taxonomy): Eukaryota > Metazoa > Echinodermata > Echinoidea > Camarodonta > Strongylocentrotidae > Strongylocentrotus > Strongylocentrotus droebachiensis. The sequence goes on along the minus strand of JAVYIG010002543.1, from coordinate 36,421 downwards.
CAGGGGGGGGGGGGGGTTAACAAAATAAAAAAGTCTAGATAAATCTGACATTCCTCATCTGTAGTATACATGTCTTATATGAGTATTGAATTACCAACAATCAGGGAGGGGGGGGGGGGGGGTTAACAAAATAAAAAAGTTTACGAGCAGAAATATATTATCAATATAACATTAAAAAATATTCATGACGTGTAAAAGATGCACACTCCAAACATCAAATTCTTGAGCCATGTAATATATTTATGCTATCATGTCCACAGCTTTAAATTAGTACTTCATCCTTGAATTTAATTTATTACATGTACATGTACACATACATGTACACTCTATGTACTGTTAGGTAATACTAGTCCCATGAAACATGCATCAACCAATGAAACATTATAATACATATGTAATGAGTCCCAAGAGGGTAAAGAAAAATGAGGGGGAAATAAGTTTTCCTTTACAGACTTCACAATTGTCATTAAAAAATATGAAGATTAAAGCTAAACTATGTACATGTATCATTTAAATAGTAAATAATTATTAATAAACTCTTTCATAAAGTATATAATTAGTTTCTTGCACAAACCAACTTGCATATGACTCTCTAAACAATTTTCATTAAAAACTTGAAACTCAAAGCTATACTATGTATCATTCCAATACTACTGTTTTCTTGCACTATTACTCCTTTTCTTGAGCGCAAACCATTCACCACCATTTGCTCTATTGATGAAGTGAAACATACTTTTAGAAACAGGAATCAAACATTAGACTGCCTCAAATGAAAGGATAAACATATCTTTAAGTAGAGAATGAATTATGGCATGAGAATTAATTTCACCTCGTGTCATAACTGATATTCTAGCCATCTTTCTGACCTGCCTAAATAGAGGTTTGGATTATGTAATCTATGCAAAATGTATACAATATCTCTTCCGTCATGGCGCACAATCTAATTAACCATACATCAAGGTATAAGACAATTTAATACAGTTGCGCTCCGGGTAAAAAACAAAGCTCTGCAAGACTCTTGGCCTACTTTCTACATCTCCTTTTTATACTATGAGACTGCAGTACCTACACCATCTAGCTGAGCACCACTATGTCAAATTGGCAGATGCTAAATAAAATTTGTGAGCTGTGATCCATCTGTCTTGTTGGCATAGTACTGCAGCAATCCATGCGCTTGTCCCCCTCACTGTTTCAAACAAGCATGCTGTCATCTACATTGAACGTTGAGCTAGCAGATATAGTTAAGTACTCCTTTCTTCCTAGATATGCTCATATCAACCATGATTAAAGTCCTCCCTCCATCGCTACCATCATCACCAAATCACCGCTATCGTTCTCGATGATTGTCACTATTTCAGACCGTGGAGTAGAGCTTTGCTCTGGCGATGCTTCGCTTGAGGGTGACGTCATCCTCCCCTATGCCCATGATCTGCGTCTTCCTGGCGCATTTCCACATGGCGGCTAGTATCCTGCTAAGACCAAGCTCCTTTGGTTTGTCCAGACCACGCTGGACGCGGTGCTTCATCACAGAAACAAACTCCTTGTTACTCAGTTTACCATCATCTGCAAAGACAGTTAGGAAACATCCGCCATTAGAATAATGGATGATAGAGAACGAAATTGCTGATTGCCTGTTTGGCAACCAAATTAAAAAACTGAGTGAGAACACTGGATGGATTTGCTCTGCCCTCTGTGATATTCAGGTTGACGTCTTCATTTCCAATTTCGATAGAGGGAGACATTATTTACAGCTAATCTTGAATTCTGATATTGACATTGCATTTCAAGAAGTACTGGTTTAAATTTAATAATAAAATGTTTATCATGCAGTAGATCAGTTGACTGGCGAGCAAAATGTAAACAAACTGAACTTACTAACAATGATAAACAGACAAATATAACAAAAGCTGGATAAGGAGAGACAGAAAAATATTTATAAAAACAAAACAGAGAAAAGGGAGATAAAGAAGGGCAGAGACAAAGACATACAAAGATAGAGGAAAGAGAGGGAGAGAGACAGACAAATTAATAGAAATAGATGGAGAGAGTGGGAAAGAGAGAGAGAGAGAGACGCAGACAGAGATAGACAAAGTGAGTCATTGAGTCAGAGACAGAGAGAGAGACAGACAAATAAACAGAAATAGATGGAGAGAGTGGGAAAGATAGAGCAGAGAGAGGGAGAGAGACAGACAAATAAACAGAAATAGATGGAGAGAGTGGGAAAGAGAGAGAGAGAGAGAGAGAGACAGACAAATAAACAGAAATAGATGGAGAGAGTGGGAAAGATAGAGCAGAGAGAGGGAGAGAGACAGACAAATAAACAGAAATAGATGGAGAGAGTGGGAAAGAGAGAGAGAGAGAGAGAGAGACAGACAAATAAACAGAAATAGATGGAGAGAGTGGGAAAGAGAGAGAGAGAGAGACAGACAAATAAACAGAAATAGATGGAGAGAGTGGGAAAGAGAGAGAGAGACGCAGACAGAGATAGACAGAGTGAGTCATTGAGACAGACAGAGAGAGAGAGAGACAGACAAATAAACATAAATAGACGGAGAGAGTGGGGAAGAGAGAGAGAGAGAGAGAGAGATGCAGACAGAGTGAGTCATTGAGACAGAGAGAGAGAGGTAGAAAGTAGAGGGAATAAAAGTGACTGCATCTCGGTATCAAAATATGGAATCTTACCATTTTCATCAAACAACGTGAAGCAGATTCCAATCACTCTATCCGACAGGTCTACATTGGCTACCATCTTAGCAACATGCTTGAACGTTTCTGAGGAATCAAAGAGTGAAAAGATACAGATGAATTCTGGTCATGTGATTGCATTAAAAAAAAACTTTCTAAATGCTACAAGGAAAAGATTGGTTTTATATTTGTATAACATAAGATGAAAGATAAAGGTGAGTTATGGTAATGCAATTGCATTGTGAAAGAAAAGGTGTGGAATGGATCAGAAACAGTTGATCATGTAGCATGTAAGTATTGGTGTGCACTGCAAGGTTCTGGAGTCATCAAAATCATAATAAATTTGGCCGAGTCTTGGTAAAGTAACAAGCACTGTACACAGAAAGCTATATATTGGACAACACCCATGGTGTCGGGGCTAGTAACTACCTTTATTTCCTTGTCTTTCTATGCTCATTACTCAGCCAGTATGCATTTACTTCCAAAATTGTTTGGCACATGTCATTTATTTGTAATCTTGAACATTCAGTGTAAGTTTCGTTTGATTCTGTGAGAATTAATTTTCTTTTTTTTATCAGAACTGGAGCTTATCTTTAATTGTGTGCAGTGACTCATAAAATCAAATTGATAAGAAATCAACTCAATTTTGAATGGATTTGATCTGAATTTTGAATTGAATTGATCTGAATTATAAATTGTACTTAATCTGAATTGTGAATTTAATTTAACCTGAATTGTGAATTTAATTTAATCTGAACTATGAATTGTACGTGATCGGGATTTGAATTGAATTATATTCTGAAATATGAATTGAATTTGTCTGAATCATGAATTGTATTGAATCTGAATTGTGAATTTAATCTTATTACTTAGTCTGAATTACGAATTGAATGTGATCAGAATTTGAATGGATTTGATCTGAATTATCAATTGAATTGGTCTGAATCATTAATTGTATTTAATCTGAATTGTGAATTTAATTTAATCCGAATTATGAATCGAATTTTAGTCTGCATGTTGAACTATCGCATTTGTTGTTACCTATATGTTTAAGTTAAACGTTCTATTCTGTATCCATCTGTATCTTATTGATGTTTATAATCTGTAATCTTGTACTGACATGCAAATGAAACAAATTTCCAATCATTGGACAATCAATTTGAATATGAATATGAATATTGATTTGTGTAAACTCACCTGGATCAATGGCTGCACCAGCTACATGATAGAACGACAGGGCTGTGTCCACATCACTGATATTTCTCAAGAAAGCTTGCAGTGCTTCAAACTCTTCAAATGTCACGCCCTGTATAGAAACATAGAGAAAGGTACAACATTAACGTTCCAAAAGCCTAACAATATAGACAAAAATGTGATGAAATTCTCGAACGAAATGCACCTTTTATCTTTCAATTTAAGACGGAATTCATATGATATGGTAGCAGTCCATCTTAAGACAGATTTTAGTATTCCACATCTCTACTTCACAACATTCTAAACCATGGCGAATTATGGCTGCATATGTGAACAATGCTTTACAAGCAATATTATCATTTAGAAATCCAAAATGGAGACTTCCCGGTCTAAAATACCTAAAAATTCATTTAATATCAATGATGTTGTCAAGATTTGGGTCAAACGTGTGACTATTAAAGAATGGGCTACCTGTACGTCCTCTTCATATTTCTTCTTAACCCTTCTCAGCATACGAGACGTCCTTTGCTTGGGCAGGTTGGCGTACACCAGGAGAAGCTTACCCAAGCTCTTCTCGGTGATACGACCATCTTCAGGGTGGTAACGTTCAAACTGAAAGCAATAGAAAAATAGAGGAAATACAACAATTTAAAAAATTGGGGAGAAAGGGACATAGATAGACAGAGACACAAAGTGAAAGAGAAAGAGTGAGAGAAAGAGAGAGAAAAAGAGAGAGAGAAAGAGAGAGAGGAAAAGAAAGAGAAAGAGAAACATAAATAAGCGCCATTTTTTGCTAATTTGTGGTACGCAGCCCACTCAAAAATACAATTTGCACTGTGTCAAACCCTACTTTCATTTCAAGATATTACAACACACATCGTCATGCTCCGCCGCCATTCGTCATACTTTGCCACCACGGTTGAACATTGCTCACACATCGTCATGCTCCGCCACCATTCGTCATACTTTGCCACCACGGTTGAACATTGCTCACAGATCATTCACAGCAGTGGCCGGCCAGAAATCAATTTGTGACTGATTCTTGAAAATTTGTTGGCACACATTTTTGGTCATATACCGTGCAATTCATGAACACTTCACGTTTACTTCTCTCATTGTTTTCCACATTGGTGCGCTAAAGTGTGTGCCAATGCCTAAACCATTTTGCAAATGTCAAAGTGCCTTTAGTCAGATCACCATCACTACATACCTCAAGCTTGAGAAGATCCAGCCTCAGTTTGCGCTGGAACTCATTGAACTCTTCAAAGGTCAGCTTTCTGCTAAAGTCGGCTCCAAAGAAGAATGTCGTGAGGGAGCTGTTGAAGGGTTTATCCAACGTGTTGCCGGTCGTCTTCCTGTCTCTATGTCGCTTCCCCGTAGCCGTCTGTGATCTCATCACATTGGTTACCTTCATTTTAATTTAGACAAAAATGTAATTATTGTATGCAATAAAATCAGGGTTTGACGTTTTTTAAAGGTAGTGTATGCCTCTTGCAGCCAACATCAAATTCTGTAGAACTTTGCAGGAAGCATGAATATGGGACATATGTCCTATCTGCAAAATTTAAATGTTAGCAGTGTCCTAATATTCAAATTATGCAAGGAAACCTGTTAACTTGCTAGATTATCAGAAACTATTGATTGACTGACTGACTTATTTTTGTTTTCTTTGGTAGCAACAAACATAAAGTGAGCTGTAAAGGGTACATGAGCATTTGTCTACATGACTACATCGAAAACCCACTTCTTGTAATGGCCAAAATTAAACTGATTGAATCTTTGCACAGCACAAAACGTACGACTCTTCGGTACAAGGGTCTGAAAATCAGACTATTTAACTAAAAGACATTTTCAAGCCCTTTTGTTTTGAGGGAAGTACTAAATTATTGTTGCTTTCAAATAACGTAGGAATTTAACCTTTTCATTTTGTTGGCCTGCAAATGGGCCATGGTACCTTTAACATAGGGCTAATGCATTCCGACTCTTTCAGATCAGTTTAATCTAGACCCCCTTCCCCTAAAAAAACGTAAGTGTGGAGCCCTGGGCCCCATTTCACAAAACTTGACATCAGTGACAAATGACAGTTTTTGTAATTAGCTAGTGAAAACCTTGCTTCTGATTGGTTATCAACAGATTTGTCACTGATTTTTGTCATTCATCATTGAAAAAAGGCTTTGTGAGATGGGTCCCTGATGCAATTATTTTTTAACCCTTTATTCACCATGAATTGACATCCTAGTCTGCCCCATTGTTTGGAGTACATATTGTTCATATACACTTTATGTGTGACAAAAGTGGACTGTGGCACACCCAGTTGTTACATAGATCAACCAAAGTAAGTGAGGGGTTAAATGTGAAATGATCCACTTTTGGTGGGTTGACTTTAAAGCTAATCTTGAGCTCTGGTATGGGAATCGTATGTCGAAAGAACATGGCTAAAATTCATTCTGGATTGTTTATCCTGCAGTAGATTGATTGTTTGCTCCAGTGAAATAAAAACAAATGCACAAAAACTTACTGGACATCATCTTCGATAAAAACCACAACTCCCATCTGCACATGGTGTCGGGCCTACTTATCCGTATTTCCTTATCTTTCTATGCTTATTACTGACCCCCTATACATTTCCTACCGAACTCGTTTGGCACAAGTAATTCATTTGTACACTTGAACATTCGGTGTAAGTTTTGTTGGATTCTGTGAGAATTTATTTTCTATCATTGCCAGAACTCAAGCTTATCTTTAAGAGTAAATTATCATAGTGGATCATAGGAATAATGTGGGTGAATTAGAAGAAAAGAATTAAATTTTAAGTGTTTTTCACAATTTTCTCCCCATTCCATTTAGCAGTTTAGTTGGGGATTCTGTCCAATGACAGCTTACTCACATTTTTGTTATCATGAATGACTGAAATTCACTGACTGAAGATTTGTAAAATCCCATTCCAAAAATGCATCGCACAGTATATTCCTTATTACATTCCACATAGCAAGAATCTTGCAACAAGATATTGAACGAATGAAAAACATTCATTGTTTGTTTTATATAACATCTATAGCATATACCAACCAAAAATGCAGAGCGAATATAACCAGTAATGCATGGTCAATGACGTAGTCTTTTTTAATAAGACCTATCACGTATGTGATACCGGTAGTGGTTTTCACTGATACCACACAGACATACAAGTACAAGCTAAGAGGTAACACCGTCACAGTAGTCAGTACTTATTTGCTTTATTACACTGTGCAAGCAAATTGTTCAAAGAGATGATGATATTCTCCAAACTGAATTACCTTTCACAATTATGCAAAGTCATAACCATGGGGCTCATTGATGTACATGTATGCTCCAGCAAATATATAGCTATGGCCAATATCCTATGGTAACCGAATTACTAACTCCAAAATGGGTTTTAGATTAAGTTGAGTTCTCATGCAAAAGAAACTGTGTGGAAGCGATTGGAAAAGGTTGATCATATAGCATATAAGTACTGGTGTGTACTTTGAGGTTTTGGAATCATTAAAGGTAAAGACCTGTTTTGGAAACGCCCCTCTCTCAAAAAATGAAATGGAAGCTCTTACCAATGTTTGTGAAAGAATACGTTTTGACTAATACGTGATGATACAAATTTTGCTGAGAAGCCGCCTACTTATTGATATATTTGGTAAATTAGTATATCTATTTGGACCTGATAGATATAACGCACGTGTCGCGCACGTGTGGTAGTCCCATATACATCTTTCTGTGTACGGTGCTTGTAACTTTACCAAGACTGGGCCAAATTTCTTATCATTTTGATGATTCCAGTACCTTGCAGTACACACCAATACTTATATGCTAGATGATCAACCTTTCTGATCGATTCCACAATGTTTCTTTCACAATGCAATCGCATGACCAGAACTGATCTTTATCTTTAAAATGATAAGATATTGGCCCAGTCTTGCTAAAAGTCACATGCACTGTACAGAGAAATGAGTATATGGGACTACACAAACATGTGGAGTGAAAGTGTGGTCAACAACTTTAAAGCTGTTAATTATTATATTTTGAATATGAGGGCATTTGAAGAGCCATTCATTACTCTTCCATACTAACATAAAAATAATGAAAAAATTCTCAAATATTTGCTCACCTTTCCCAGTTCTCAACCATTCCTAAGTTCTAGGGTTTGGTATAGTGTTTGGTCAGAGGTTAAATTAGAATAATAACTACAGAAACTCTTACCTGAGTAAATTCATCGCAAGAAACATGGCCATCTCCGTTCAGATCAAAGAGTCTGAAAGCAATTTCAAAATGACGTTCCGGAGCTGTAATACGTAAAAGAGTACATATCATTAAACGCTGCTTATAAGTATCGGCTTGCATGGCTTGCAGTTGCACCATGTGAGAGAGGGGGAGGCTTGGGGAGTCCTGAAAAGGACTCTCAGTGATCTTTCTTTCTTGGGTGTGTGTAGTCCTGAAAAGGACCGTTGGTACTCTTGAAAAAGACTGTTGGTTATCTTTGTTAGTTATATTTCTAGGAGAACTATAGCGCTGGTTGGAGAGGATGGGTAGTAGGAGTGGCTCGATGCTTCGAACAGGTTGACTATCCGTCGTCAGGAGTACATGTACATATCATTGTAGTATATTTGGAGGAAGGGACTTTTGCATGTTCACATACATGTATGTTGTAGTAAACCGTGGCACTCTTTTTCCCATAAAGATGTTACTTGCCATAATACACTTCACATATTTGTCTGTATCATATAATACATTTATAGTGAGTACACATACAGTAAAGCAATATTCTGAAGAATTTCTATGTCAAAGTATATGATGTATTATTACCCGTATCAGACATCTGAGCTGGTCATTTACAAAACCGTATTGCCCTAGTTTTCACTAGCAGTGGGAACGGAGGGGTATATTCTTTGTATTTTCCTTGGTCTCTCTGCGCGTATTGACTTTGCGTGTAGAGACGAGTGAAAATATACCTTGGTATTTTCCACGGTCTCGCATCCGGGCATCTTGTATTGACCGCGCCGTATTTTGTCATTTTCATTGCGCATCTATTATGCGTACGAGAACCTGAGCACTTTGCGCGCACTCTATTGTGACGTAATAATCACACCAAATGCACACTGTTTGCAGTGTATCGAAAATTGTGTCAAGCACTGGATGCACAGTGCTGGTTTTACAAAGTTTGTTCAGTTCTAATTGAGATTGTCATTGTGGATTTCTGTATTTGCTCTAGATGTCTGATTTGGATAACAATAAAAATATTGACTGGCTTTACTTTCGGGGGATATCAGAAATATTGACCGCGCTAAGACCATATTGCCCTCGTCTTTCGACTCGGGGCAATATGATCTGAGCTTGGTCAATATTTCTGATATACCCCTCAAGGCCAGTCAATATTATATAATTATTTACCGGGTATGTAAACTTATTTTGATTCTTTGTACGTTTGTAAAATGTGAGCAAAACAAAATTCTAATATTGGACATAAATTGAAATTGAAATTGAAATTGAAACTAAATTCTTCATTCCCTTTAATATCAAGTTTTGAAATTTTTGAAATATGTGAAAAATTGATTTCTAGGATTCTTGAAAATGTGACATTTTAAGGCTTGCTTCTGATAGTATTCAACAAGGCTCCGATTTAACCAGTCCATCTTTCATTCTTGAGTTACGAAAAAAACAAATAACATCAAAATTTCAAGGGGTATGAATAACTTAAGTGTTAACTGTAGGACCTTTGATGCGCGCAGCTGCTTGTTTTCATGCTCACTTTGAATTCATTTAAACATTAAAGTGCATGGTAAGGCACATCATACCTGAACATGCCATTTAAGCTTGTTTTGGATATCCCAAGACAGCTAGTAATAGTCTATGAAAACAAAGTATTATCAGGACCTTTGAATAAAACGAAAAATTATATTTTTTCGAAATCCACATAGAAGCTAGAGGGCTGGGCAGTATTCCACAAATCTGCCATGAGAACAAGTTCAGTGGCATCTCAATTGAACCTGTGCATTGAAATTGTCATGGTTTCAATGGGATTTTAATGATCTTGTAAGCTTTTTTTGGACTTGATACCCAGAATTTCATGGAATGAACAAAATAAAAAGACACTATTATGGAACGTATTGATATTTGTGTTAAAATTCATAATAAAGGGAATGTGTGTGGGTTGTGTGTGTGTGTGTGTGTGTGTGTGTGTGTGTGTGAGAGAGAGAGAGAGAGAGTGAGAGAGAGAGAGAGAGGGAGAGAGAGAGATCTAGGTCTAGCGGTATTGTCAGCTCTCTGTCTTTGCCTACTAACTGATTCTTGTGGACCCTGATTTGAAAATATCTGATTAACATTTGTGTGTAAAAACCCAATCGCACACACATATGAATAAATGATAAGAAAGAAACTCACTTGATAAGACTGTAAGTAGAAACATGTAGTCAGCAAAGGAGATAAGACCACACTGTCCGAGTAATCTGAAAATACTGTCTTCTCCAAGACCTTGGAAATCATCCGGTTTGTATTTCTGTAAGTATAACAAATCGAGGGAAACTTTTCAAACGTTTAACTAAATATTTGCGAAGGATCTGAATCCTGGATTGACACATTTGTTGGAGTTTACACTGTATGTGTGCCAAATGTCTAGTGTTGCAGTCTTCTGTTTGATCCAATTGTTGATCAAAGCTAGCAAAGTGTTGAATAACGTTCTCAGATTCTGGTACGATCAACAAATAAAATCCCCCCCAAATCTAATGAAATTTACATTAAACGGCAATCCATCTCTGGTAATCATTTCAAAAGAAACTGTATGGTGAAAGTTTAATATACATGAGACCAATAACAAGAAATTTATGAGTGTTTGAAATATGAGATTACTGAATCTATGCAAAACCAAATTGTCAATTTAGTGACTGGATTGTGACATATGCACGGACAACTCTCCCGTTTGTCTGTGTACAAAAATATTGTAAATTTTTGTATTTCTGCTAATGGCCTTCTCCCTTGGGGCACTAATCCAAATATATTGTAGGATTATCAAAGGTTCTCTAGCAAGAAAAGACCCTCCTCCTGAGACATCTATTTTGAAAAATTGACATTTTAATCATTTTGTGTGTTGGAACAAATGAGAAAGTTGCCCGGCACTTCGTCACATCGACACTGCCAATGAAGTGTTAAATGAATTGATAAAAATATACAATGCATGTAGGGGTGGAAGACGTACAAGATATGCATGGTTCCATACATGCATGTATATGTAATGCAAATATAGTACCATATATGTACACCTGTACACCTTTGCCCGGTCGCAGATTTAGAAACATGCAAAATCAAACAGTTGTAATGAATAGTATAATAATAATACATTTATAGAGTGCAGAAACTATCCAACATCAAGTACATGTATATATTCTACTGCGCTACAAGAGCTCCTGATATGCTTAGATTTAGAGTTAATTGAAAATATGTGCTTTCAGTTTTGATTTAAAGATATTCACAAATGGTGATTTCTTGACTTCAAATGGTAAGTTATTCCAGAGTTTTGGGGCTGCACAAGCAAATGCTCAATCACCTAGCGTTAGTTTTGTTTTGATAGATGGGATCTGCAGCAACAGAGTATCTCGGGAGCTGCGCAAGTTGCGATTGTGTTGATTAAGTTTGAAATTCAACAGTTCTTTGATATAAGTGGGAGCTTGACCAAGAATTGCTTTATATACAATCAGCAAGTATGTTTATTAATTGAAGAAAACAAAAATATTCGCTGAATTTTTCCGGTGATAAGTACTGTTTTAGTTAAGGGGCCTGTTTCATAAAACCTTTTATCTATGACAAATGCTTAAAGATAAAGACCAGTTATGGTCATGCGATTGCATTGTGGAAGAAACGTTGTGAAATCGATCAGAAAAGGTTGATCATCTAGCATATAAGTGTGTACTGCAAGGTTCTGGAATTGTATTGTATTTATTAACATTTATTTCCTTCTCAACAGTACAATATGAAACACAATGTATATTATACATGATATATGTAACAATTATTTCAACATAAAGTATACAGTAAATAATTCAGATACGGAAGGAGGCGAAAACCCGGAAAGCATAGCTTGAGTTGGGAACGCCCATAATAAATTAACACAGTTACCGAAAGAACATCATAGATATTATTATGAAAATTACATTTTATATAACAGAAAGTTGATAGGAAAGAATAAAAATGATAAGAAATTTGGCCCAGTTTTGGTAAAGTTACAAGCACTGTACACAGAAAGATGTATATGGGACTAGGCACACGTGCGCGACACGTGCGTTTATCTCTCACAGACCAATAGATAAACTAATTTACCAAATATATCAATTAGTAGGCGGTTTCCCGGCAAAAAATGTATCATCATGTATTAGTCAAAACATATTCTTTCACATGATTGGTAATAAGAGCTTCCATTTCATTTTTTTAAATTGGGGCGTTTCCAATACTGGTCTTTACCTTTAATTTCTATGATAAATTTGCTCTCAGCCAATCAGCTGCCTCGATTTCAGTAGCTTATAACAGTAGCTTGTAACTTGTTATTGATATCAAGTTTTATGAAACAGGGCCAAGTTCTGTCTATGATCAGGATGAACGAACCTTAGGATCAATCTTTTTAAACTGGTCCAGACCGCGACCATCTGGTTGCTTCTCATCCGGTGTGATTGACCTGATGAAATCGGCAGGGGTCATGTAAACCTCATCCTCGTTGTAGACCTTGAGCGTCGCAAAGTATCGGAAGATCTTGTCCGGAGTGGAGTACGCCCTGATGCGGTTCTCGTACTCAATGATCTGTAATAAGAAGAAGAATAGTACCGGTATCAATTCATTAAACGCATTATTTTCCACTTGACACAATCACATAAAGTGAAGAACTGTGGGGGGGGGGGGGGGGGGGGGGGCTCAACCTGACAGCTATGGTGAGGCCAACAACCTTTCTTTCTGTCAATGACTTTAATAGATAATCTCAGTAACTTTAGAGGTAAAATCTTTTGAGCTAAATGGGGTCGCTATCAGGCTCCTGGACTATTATCAATGTTACAAGAAGAAAAATAAATACAGCTACAGTCAAACCCGAAACCTGCTTTAGTGACCACTTGTCTACAAAGCCCACAATTTTTATTTCCCTATGGTTTCTCATTGAAACATGTACTAAAGGAACCTGTCTACAAAGATCACCTGTCTACAAAGACCAATTTTTTCAGTTTCCTTTGGGTTTGACTGTATATGGAAAGTCTAGTTCAAAAAGTCAGAGTGTATAACATTGACATTCTTGACGGGATTTGCTGTATAAGATGACGGCTTCTTGTATAGCACCGTGACTGTCCGCCTCTAGTGGGGGCTCATGGCAAGAAAGGGGTTGGCAAGGAGAGGAAGCCTGGGGCCCTGTTTCATAAAACTGGTTATCAATAACAAGTAACAATAACTATTAAAGCTACTGAAATTGTGGCATTTGATTGGCAGAGAACAAATTGCCATAGAAATATAGCATTTGTTATTGTTAACAAGTTTTATGAAACAGGGCCGAGATAAGCCTCCTCTGTTTCTGAAGCTGTTTCTCTGTATCTGTCTGTCTGTTTTTTCTCTGTCTCTCTCTCTCTGTCTTTCTGTTTTTCTGTCTGTCTCTCTTTTTCTCTAGCCCTCTTTCAATCCCTCTATTTGCAGCCACTTACCCTCCTATCTCTGAAGCCAGGACCTTTTCGTCTCTTCTTTCCATCCTGTTCTTCTTCTTCTCCTCCTCCTTCTTCATCACTGCCCTTCTCTTCCTCCTTGTCTTGTGCTTGAACTGAGCTACTGCTAGCTCTCAATGTTCTATCAAACAGACAAATAATGAAACCATTGGCCTCAATACCGCACAAGCAAAATATGCATTATTTCTTTGTAAGTGTATGAAATAATTGCACACAATTGAAAGAAATCAAGACAATGATAAACAGTGTGTAAAAATATAATTAAAATATCGAAAATTGAAGAAATAAAAGAAAAATGTATAAAACACGCACATAGCAGATGCTAAAAACAAAAAACTAGAAGGAACTTCGACTGCGCGCAGTCGAAAATGATGCCTCCTTCATAGAGCAAGTTTACAAACCAAAACGGAAGAAATTTGAAATGATTAAAGTGTTCAGTAACAAACAAAACAAAATGCACAAGGCGCCACATTGTCACGTCTGATGTCCCTCTCTGTGATGTAGAATGATGAAAATGATGCCTCCGTCATAGAGCAAGTTTACAAACCAAAACGGAAGAAATTTTTCAAATTCAAGTTTCGTTGTAATCCATAAACAGGTTCTCAGAATATCGTGATTACAAGCAATTTCTCATATACATATATGACCCTTTGATCTTTGACCTCATAACCCTAAAATCTACTCAGTTCATAGGCTCTGCAAGATGTCCTGAGTTAAATAGTGATCAATCTGTCTGTTCTAATGAGAAAAAATGTATTCACAAGCTATTTTTGCATACATAATGAGCCCTGTGACCTTTGACCTTTGAACTCGTGACCCCAAAATCTAATCAGTTCATCGGCTCTGCAAGATACATACATGACTCAAGTTTGGCAGGAATCCATCAATCGGTTCTTTAGATAACGCGATCACGAGAACGGGACGTACGGACGGACGGACGGACAACCCGAAAACATAATGCCTCCGGCTACTTCATAACGGAGGCATACAAATCTGGGAAGAATCATCCCAACCGTTAAGGGGGGAGGGGGGGGGGGGGGGGGGGGGGGGGGTTGATACCAATGAAGGCAAAGGAACTGATTGTAGTAAGGGAACAATAACCGCCTAAAGTTTTTGTTTCTAGTTAGTCACATGAATGATCTTTTTTCTTATCCTTTTTTTTGGTAGGGGGGGGGGACATACAATGTATTTGAAGCAAAAAACACAATACAAGGGCATTTCAAGACCTGAATCTGTTCCATTCTTGAACAGGGCTTGATGCAAACAGGGAAGGGTCTGAATGGGGGGGGGGGGGGGAGGGGGGGGGGGTGGTGTACATCTCAGCTTTATAGATCTGCGACATGATATGCTAAATATATACATACACCACTGGCAGGGCGAGTCCAAAGCAAGTCCTATATGTAATAGCAAGTATTATCCAATTGTATCGTGAACATGAGGTGTATTTAAAATGACATAAACGGATCATTTTATTTGGTGTTTTTTATTCAAGCTTTAATGGTTTCTATCAGCTTGATAACGTCATCAGATATATTGAAATGATTAAAGTGTTCAGTAACAAACAAAACAAAATGCACCCATCACATGCCATAATATAATATAA
This sequence comes from Strongylocentrotus droebachiensis, assembly GCA_035222895.1. NCBI lineage: Eukaryota > Metazoa > Echinodermata > Echinoidea > Camarodonta > Strongylocentrotidae > Strongylocentrotus > Strongylocentrotus droebachiensis. Next base: position 21,229 of record JAVYIG010002543.1, on the reverse strand, counting down.
AGAGGACTTGCATATAGCTTACTTTTCCCAAATAAATCCACCAATCAAAATGCCTGCTGTACCACCGACCACGGCACTCATAAGGCCACGGGGTGAGGTCCCTTGAGTCTGTATCGTAACCATGCGTCTCCATTGCTGCTGGGTTAAGACATGCAAGCTCCTGCGAGCCACAAGGCGCCACATTGTCACGTCTGATGTCCCTCTCTGTGATGTAGGAATAAAGTGGAGTTCTGGGGGGCGTTTCACAAAACTTGCCATAAGTGACAAATGACAATTTGTGTTATAAGCTACTGAAATCCTTGCTTCTGATTGGTTATCAACAGAGTTATCACTAAATTTTGTCATTTGTCATCGAAAAAAGGCTTTGTGAAACGAGTCCCTGGTCATGCGATAGCATTGTGAAAGAAACAGTGTGCCTCTACCTAAATTCAGTTAAGATCATGGCTTGAATTATTCTTGAAATAATATGATGAGAACAGAAAGCCTATACCTACATGTCAATTTATCTTTACGACCTTTGACCTACATGTATGACCCAACATTCCAAAATTTGATCACTTGTCTCTGTTATAGGTAGGGTGTCTGATCGCGCACCCAATGTTGTGTGCTAAAATCCTTCCCATATAGATTGCATGCATCCCTATGCAGTCTACGTGCATTGCACGATCATGCAAAATTGGCCAATGATTTGATGAACAAATTGAAATTCAAACGCCATTACGAACATGAGCTCGCGCACAGTTTTTCCTTCATAATCATTTTGACTTCGGCGTAGACTAGAAGGGATGAGATTTAGATGCTTCATGCGCAGCGAGAGTTAAAATACGTCTTGCAAGATTTTCAACATGGATTTCGATTTTGACCCATAATTTCCTAAAAAGGGACCATTAAACGGATTATTTCAGTCAAGTTGGTAAGTAGAACCGATTTATTATAGCTAGGCAAATTCATGCAAAAAAATATATTAAAAAAATTGACTTGAAAACACATCAGACAATTAGTCTGAACCGAGTCAGGAGCAGATTTGAAGAAATTATATTTTTAAATGTTGTAAAACCAAAGATATAAGAAGAAAACTGACCAAGTATCTGTACTAAAAATCGTACATGTAAAATTGGTCGTACACATTCGACAGCTGAAAATGACGCGCACAGTTGCGTTACGTGCGTTCTCGAATCCAAAATCATACCTCACACACACACTCTCGCCATACCGTGGGGAGCTAGCCGGCTGAGAGTTTGCAGCGATACCAACGCAGCTTCGGAGCTCCGCAGCGCGCCATTTTAGCGGGACTCGGAAAGGTTCGCGGTGGGAAGGCAGCGGCCTAGCTTTTTGCCCAAACAACGCTAGATCGGCTGCTGGCAAAATGAAAATAACTACGAGCGAGGACATCGTCGGTTTCTTAACTTTTCAGTGAGATAATTCTGAATTCTAATTGAGACTATATAATAAATTAAATCGACAAAGAAACCTCAGTAGAACTCTTATAACTATACAAAAGCTTGTTTATTTCTTCATTTGACATTTTGTTTTCGACCATTTTTTCGTGCGCGAGTCAATGCAAACTATGTATTACCAAACTTTCAACACGCAAGGAACGGGAAACACTCGCAGACCTCGTATCAAATTCGTTGCAAAAAAAGAATTCAAGGGTGATTTTGAAGCAGTGAAGAATATTGGCGCTGCAATGCGCAGAAATATACTTGAAAGAAACTTAAAAAATCATACCTGAATTTTCAGAAAATCGTATTTGTATTAGTGTACCTAGATGTGACTTGTTTATAACTCAGATTTTATGAAGATTTGTCGGGAAAAAATGTCAATTTTTTCCGTTTGGTGGTCATTTCTAGGCTAATATTTTAAAAGTTACTTCAGTAATGGTCCCGATGTTTCTCTTATCATACTCGCATGTTATTTCTACATAGATTAAACATAGGATCATGGTTAAGGGTAAGACCGGATAACATTATAAAAAAGATATATCCTTCCAACCTCCCATATCCAAGTTTTGGGCTGATTATTGCAGCAAGGCCATTCAGATTTTCGTACGCGCGCGAAGCGCCCTCTAGTGCCCCATGAATGTGCCTATAATATAGCCAAGATCTAGATCTAGAATCTAGGCCTAATTTACAATAGATCTATAACATGCACGAGGTAAAATGACATTTGGGGGGATTTTCGGGGCATAAAAATATGGCCATAAATGGCCATGGCGTTAGCAAGGGAATGCGTATAAACGGTTTCCGTCTCTAAAGAGAGAGCCGACCCTACCCCAATAAGAGGCTAACGAACGAAAGAGACAGAAAATTCGGTCTAGACCTTACTCTAGATCTAGCTAGGTTTAGGTCTAGATCTAGATCTAGACGATTGTCATTGACATTGTCATGATCTGACGATTGTGGACAAAAACAGCTCTAGATTCTAGACCTCTAGATATCTAAATTTAATGCGTATCTAGATGCATGATATGAGGTCCATAACATTCAAGGTTAGACCTGATGCATTGTAAGAGTGGTAAGAATAAGATTTTGACTGGACTTTGCCTTGTCAGTAGTAAATCAATGATTAAATCTATTTAGTACAGCACAATTTTCAATATCTGGGACCAAGTTCTGACTATTTATTTCTGAGGTTATTTTTCGTGATGACATTGACAGTTCGTTCAATAACTTGGTTTTATTCGAATGAAACTTGTATAACACACAAAATACCAAATAAGAATATTCTGAATATCAGACAATTGACGACAACCATCGTAACATAAAATATACAACTTACGGACAAAATTAGACCACTTCAAATGGGAATGTTTATCGTTTTTTCCAGGATACACAGACACTGCAGTGTAGGGCTCATTCATGAAAGATACATAACTCTTCGATGTTAGAGTTGCAAGCACTGCATGCTATGCTACGCATACATATAATTATGGCACGATTTGTATACATATGTGTGTGTCCTCTCTGAAAGTACTCTCCTCTGGTGGTCAACACTGCACCAATCACAGAACTCTAAAATACTCTAAAATAGGTGGCACCAATACAAAGGCGTGGCACCAGAGGACAGAGCTGGGGGAAATTTATCAACCTAGAATTTGTTTTTCTTTAAACAAAAACAATTTACAAAAACAATAAATGGCTTCAAAGACGAGGAAGCCGGCGGCCCCAGAGGCGATGGAGCGTATTCCAAAGAAGGGAGGGCCGGGAGGGGGGCACAAAAAAGGCTACTTTCTGGAAAAAAAAACTAGAATTAGGCATATACAAGGGGAAACCTCAAAGCGAAAATATGCAATGTTTAGATATTGTTATAGGCCCCTACATTATGATTACATTATCAGGGTTGGATTCGGTCCAAAATACTGCTTAAGCAGCATATACTTTTGCAGTTGGGTGTGATGATCTGAATATTCATTTTTGCGAAAATTACATAATTTATAAAGAAGTAATTAATCCTAATCCTCACGGGTCTCATCATGAAAGACTGCATGAATAAACCTTTTTTTTCTTCAGATTAACGAGCAAACTTTGAGGGAAATTAAGAAAAGACCACATGTTTAACATGGAGAAAGAAAAAGGGGGCACTTATCAGCTAGAAGGGAAAAGGACACTTATTAGAAGAAGAATAAAGGACCACATTCAATTAACTAAATTTGACTGCAAGGAACACCAATTACCAGAAGTGTTGGCGTACTGTATAAAATAAAATATTTTGTTTCTGATAGAATATACTTATGCTATATAGTTTTACCACATATCTCCTATTGTAATATTTTGTGGGCAACATCGAAGTGTGTGACTAATTATATTCTTCTGCTGCAAAAGGAAGCTGTACGCATAATTATGTACCAGAGCTGGCTATCTTGACCGTGCTACCCCACTATTTGTTAAACTGAAATGCTTAAAGGTTGATGATATTAACTTCCTCCAAATTTATTTATGTTCAGTTTCAATATCAAGTTGGTACCCCGCCCCACCCCCTACCACCCAGTGTTATTTAGGGCATGCATATGCGTGTTCCCAGCGACCCCCCCCCCACCCCCCCCCTTTCAGCAAAAGTCCGGTGTGTAAAGTCAATACGGGTCGACCTTTTTCTTTTGTTATACGAGTCTTTTTCAGCACCCCCCCCCCCCCTTTCAGCAAAAGTCCGGTGTGTAAAGTCAATACGGGTAGACCTTTTTCTTTTGTTACGAGCCGGAGAGTTTGGGAACACGCATGATATCCCTCCGTTCACGGAGTGGGGGGGGGGGGGGGGGCGGGGTTGTTACCTACTTCATTATCTAGTGTTCCAACCTAATAACATGGATCACTCATATCCAACAAGACCGTCGTGGAATTATGTGATGGTCAATCCCGGTGTCACACTAATTTAGCCCAGAAATCAATCAGACATAGGGGTCCAGATGTGTGGAATGCTCTACCTAACAATATTCGAAATATAAAATCACCAAACTCCTTTAAAAGAGTACTCGAATGTATTATCATTTTACAGATGTAAGATATTACTTACATATATCAGTTCTCATTATATCGAACATAACATTTTACTAGACTAAACAATATACTTCTGTTTTTCAAGGTTTTTTGTTCTTGTTCTTTGTAAATAGTGTAAATAGTTCACAACCCTTTAGGAATTTTATTTGTCATATAATTATTTGAAAGGTGTTGTTACGATTCAAGCTCTATTTGTTTATGTTTCATCACCTTTATGTGTTCATTCTTTAAACTGTATAATAGTTGCAACTTGTCTTTGAAAAAACATTGTTATCAGTGTTCTTTTTTTATGTGAAGTCAATTCAAATGGATTGTGAAATTGAAAATGATTTGTTAAATTATACAAATTATACTTTTTCATGTGATGTTATCTCATGTGAATTGTGAAGTTGTGAATATAAATAAATAAATATTGTTGTGATATTTCAAAAAAGGCCATTATCAGAGGTGAAAAATGGGCTTTCACCAGAAATTTAAAAAGCACTTATAAATTATGAGAATGGAAATGGGCCATTTATTATAAAGGAAAAGGGTCCTTTGTCGAATGTAAGGGGCAGGGGCTCTTTAAAAAAAGAAGTAAATATGGGACACTTATCAGAAGGAAAAGGGCACTTGTTAGAAAGGAAAATGGGGAAAGTATAAAAATAAAAGGGGGCACTCATCAGAGATGAAAAGAATCACTTACCATAGGGGAAGGGCAAGTTATTATAAAGGAAAAGGGGGCAATTGTCACTGTAATACGGACACATCTCAGATTTGAATACGGGCAACTTATCAGAGGTAAAGGGGTACCCATCAAAGGTGAATAGGGGCATTTATGAGAATAGAAAAGGGGTATTTGTCGAAGGAAAAAGGACACTTTTCAGATGTTAATAGGGGCGTTTATCATGATCAGAGTTTAAAAGGGGCAGGAGAAGGAGAAGGGGCTCTTATTAGAAAGGAAAGAGGGCACGAGTCACAATAATAAAAGGGACACTTATCAGATGTGAAAGGGGCACTATAAAAAGGGGGAAGGGACACTTCTAACAAAGGAAAAGGAGTATTTGTCAAAGTAGAAGGGTCAGAACCCCTTCCGTGAGTAGAAAGCATTTGCAATTTTAGAATCACATTAGTCGCATTTTCAGGCACTTCCTGGAGTAATATGACGTAAATTGCTTTCCCCTACCTCCTCCAAGAGTAGGGATCTTTTGCAATTTGAGAACCACATTTGGCGCATTAATGTCCACCAGCACTTCCTGGAAGAAAAAAACGAGGCCTTCTGATTGGTTAGAAGTTAGAGAAAAGTGGTCTGTCACGTCGCGAGACGTTGTTTACATAGGCGCCGGAAGTGGGGGGGGGGGGGGGGGGGGCAGGGGGGCACTTGCCCCCCCCCCACAACCAAAAAAAGTGGGGGGGGGGGGGGGCAAAACGCACTTTTGCCCCCCAAAAACGCCCCCCCCCCCCCTACACAAAAAAGAAGAAATGCAGTAAAGGAGTAAAGATGGTTTGTATTTTCGACCCCAAAAAACATAACAATAATAAAAATTGGAATTAAATCACATATAAAATTCCATTCAAAGAAAAGGAAAGTTAACAGGAATTCAATTCCTTAAAGGTAATACAAAGTTTTGGGAAATTTTGAAAAAAGGGTGGATAGGGATTCTTTACAATTTTGATATATTTGGATGCCCCTGTTGATGTATTATAAGCACTAGAAAATAAATTTAGCCCCTAATACACGTCTGTTTTCGAAAAAAATTGAATATAAACATTTACCGGTGCTCCCGGTAAATGTTGATAAAATTCAAAAAACACCTACGGCCGTACAATGGTAGCTGCGACCATGAAAATTTCAGAATATGCAGTTTTTATATATAATTTCCAAACGGGAAAAGCTAATCGGTCGATTTTAGTCAAGAAACATTGTTTTATAGCTTAACAAATGTCTTGACCTTGAGAGGGAGCTATACAACATAAAGATTTTATTATCTACAATTTCATAACCTTCGACTCGATTTCAACCGCGACAACGATCACTGAATATTGTAGTATCGCATATGCTTCCAATATGTTCATTTGCATCAAATTCATGACCCCATACCAAAACTTTGTATTATCTTTAAAGGTGAAATTCAAAGAAAATCACAAATATGTCAACTAATGTATGACTAGAAACTGGTAATCTAACAGATGGCCATCGTACCAGTTATAGGTCAACTACATATCGGGTGATTTATAAAAAATACAAATACAACCACCTCCATAGCAGCTGGGATATACCAGAGATTCGCCGGAAAAATAACGATGTTTTAATGACGTCACTATATGGACCAACACTGCCCAAGCAGACGACATCCCATAGAGAATGAACATAATTGCAAAGCTATTATTTGTCAAATTATAATGAGTTTAGTGTATATAAATGTAATGGCATGTCAAACCATTCAAAAGGGGATATGACCCGATTCTGATAACTAAAATCTTTTGCTTGTAAATACACAGGATAGGGGGTAATTAACAATCAAAGAAACCAGATTTTCAAATTGAAAACCCCCTGGAATGATATTAAGGACGGCATTAATTTTGTTCCCTCTTGAAACGCCGAACATACCCCGGTTTGTGCAGCTGAATATACAATGGCATCTTATTTTGTTTACAAGCGACAGATTCCTTTATTTTTGTATCGCTGCATTTGTCATCAAAATAAAACCATGCGCGGGGTTAAGAGTGAGGCAATAGATTATACATTTAGCCTGACGGTAGTGAAGTAAGAGAAAGAACTCAAGAAAAGATGAAAAGACAGGCACTGAAAATGTGTGAGATGTCATGGGGCATCGTCTGCTTGTGCAAGTCATGTCCATACTGTGATCTCACACATCTCAGCAGCGTTCGGAGAGCTCTTCCGGTGCTATGCCGGGGCTGTATTTAAGCGTTTTGTAATTTATAATAATCATTACTTCGAATGTTTCCAAGCATTGAATTTTGATAACCTTGTCGAATCAAAGTTTCAACTTTGCAATAATGAAAATAAATTTAGTTTTTAAAATCAATGAATATCAACTTTAACATTCCGCATGCCACCTTTATTTATCAATGGAGGTTTTTATAATAACGATACGCGCATATCGTGGAAATATTGTGAGAGGATTGAAAGGCGTGTGTGTTTTTTGTTATAGGGGTGAGAAGACATGAGCCCCTAAGATTTACAAATGTTGCTGAAATGACATGATTTTCTGGTATTTGTTCTCAATTTTGTTGTAAGTCATATACCTTTGTATGCGTTTGTTGAAAAAATTAGAAATTCCCGAATTTACAGTCGGACGAAAATTATGCTTATTTAGAAGCGTTCATGTCAGGGCCTGCAGAAACGGCTGGGCTCGGGGGGCTCGAGCCCCCCTCACTTTTTGAAAAAGTATGTTACAGAGAAATAGAAAGAAAGAGAGAGAGACAAAATAAGTGAACTGCCAATGTCACAAATTAGGTATCAAAATATGCTCATCTGACCGTAATTAAATGCCTAAACCCCAGCGCTTAAAGGGGCTCCGTCCCCGGACCCCACCAACGGCCCTAAGACGGATGCTCATCTGACCGTAATTAAATACCTAAAAACCCCGAGCATCCGGGGGCTCTGCCCCTGGACCCCACCAAGTGCCCTAAGACGGGCCCCTGGATGCTCATCTGACCGTAATTAAATACTAAAACCCCTGAGCTTCAGGGAGCTCTGCCCCATGGACCCCCACCAAGGGCCCTAAGGAGGGCCCCTGGATGCTCATCTGACCGAAATTAAATACGTAAACCCCCTTAGCTTCCGGACCACATCAATTGCCTTAAATAGGGACCCTGGATGCTCATCTAACCGTAATTAATACGTAAAACCCCTGAGCTTCCGGGGGCTCTGCCCCCTGGACTCTGCGCCAATTAGTGACCAAACAGTGTCACAAATAAGGTACCTAAATATCTGACCGTAATTTAATGCCTAAAAACCATGAGCTTCCGGGGGCTCAGCCCCTTGACCCCCTGCCAGGGGCTTATAAAACTTTTGTGCTCATTACGCCACTGCCCCTGGAAGGTGAGCCCCCTGGAACGTTTGCCCCCCCCCCCCCCCCCCCCCCCCCCCCCCTCCAATCCCAAACTGCTTCCAGCGCGCCTGGATGTATATGCTTCGTTGTTGTACCGATTACCGACAAAACATGCCACCAATTACCGACAAGTATATTAATGCCAATGTCCCAATGTCTACAAATTTAACCTCATAAACCCGGGGCCAGGTACTAAGATATTTTTCGGTTTCCTCCCATGCACGAAGCGCGGAAGCTTTGACACTTCATTAAGTTATTAGAGAAAGAAGACGATTCGTTGTACCGTTCCCGACTCTTCATCCTTGTCTAAATTCATTTTCGCCCATCCCGCGCGATCGAAGTGCGGAAGCTTTCACGTTTCATCAAATTAGCAGAGAAAGAAGACTATTTGTTGTACCTTCTCGACTTTTAATCCTCGTCTGAATTCAGTTTCCTCCACCCGCGCTTTGCGCGGGAGCTTTGACATTTCATTTAATTATTAAAGAAAGAAAACGAGTCGTTGTACCGACTAATCATTGTCTGAATTTTCAAAAAACTTCTGCATTGATATTGTACACGAGGATTGAGCAAGAATGCCGGCACAGCGGACCCGACACACCCCTCTTCTCCCACCCCTCTTCTGTCAGGCTCTACCCCCCTTCTCTCTCTCTCTAATCTCTTTCACCCCCCGTTTCTTTTGTTTCCTTTTTCTCTTCTTTTTTCTTTTTCTTTCCTTTCTTTCTTTTCCTTTCTTTCCTCTCATTCCTCTTTTTTTTTTTCCTTCTCTTCTCTTTCCTTTCTTCTTCTTTTATATTTTATTTCCCTTTCCCTCTCATTTTTCCCCAACAGCAGCGCAATTTTTCCGACAATATCCTGACAGGTGGGGGGGAGGGGGGGGGGGGGGGTGTCGCACGCCACCCCCCCCCTTTTAGCGACGCCTCTGGTTGTTATCCCATTATTCTTTTAAAAGAAATGCAACTCCTCATGCTCTCGTACCTCTCTTCTATCGTTGTTTAATTCCCTTTCATCTTTGTTCCTTTCTCCTTTAACTCACAACAATTCTCTCTTCAGTCCCCCTTTTTCCATCTCTTTTTTTTTTTTTTTGGGGGGGGGGGGGGGGGGGCTACACGCCTGGCAAGAGGGACCCCATATTATGCACACTGCAAAACTGCGTGCCCCCGCCCCTTTCCCGGTAAAAAAACACCTTATAATATTATCCCCCTTTCTTTCTTTCCCCTTCTCATTATTCTCCTTTTCCCCCTTTTCTCTTCTCCGTCTTTCCACCTTTTCTCTCCTCTCTCTTCCCCTTTCTTTCTTTCCCCCTCCTTTTTCTATTCTCCCCTTTTGTCTCCTCTCTCTTTTCCTCTTCTTTCTCTTTCGTTTCCCCTCCTTTTTCTCCCCTTCCCCCTTTTTTTTTTACCGGGGGGGGGGGGGGGGGGGGATGCACGTGCCCCCTGTGCCTCCTGAATCCGGCACTGAGAATAATTCAGTGCAATAGAATTATGGTTCATTGCAATATTTAGAACTTAAATCAGGTTTATTGTTCAGAGTTCCATATCATCCGCTCTTTCAACAAAAATCAGTATGAAATGTGCTCCATTTTTCAAACGTCAAGAAAAAGTCCTCCACTTTTCTCCCTTCTCTCTTTTTTTTCCGTTTCACTTTCGAGTCTCTCTCTCCTCTCTCATTCTTTCTCTTTTTCTCCCTTTCACTACCTACTTGTCTCCACTCCCCTCCCCTCTCCCTAAACATTCGAATCCCCCCCCCTCGTTCCGTCATCCCCGACACTCCTTGCATACTTAACTACTTTGATCAGTATCTTTTTTCTAAGAAAATGATCGCACAAGAACATCGAAATTCCCGCCACATTTATTCTTTAATTCTAGGAAGCTGAATAAGCTTCATCATAGTAAATTATCAACAAAGACGTCATTTTAAGTTAATGAAAAATAACATTTCACATTCGTGTATGAGAAAGGCTTATCATTTTGATGTATAGTTAATTTCTCTACTGTTAAACTATATAGAAGTACGCATTCAATATATAGGCAATTCTTTTTTCAATGTATCTTCTACATCGATTTGTGAAGAAAAAATTAATCCCAGTTAATGTCCAACAAATAAGACCGGCAATTAATTCTCAATCTGGTAAGGATCTTTAGCCAACTTCGTAATGTAATTAGACCTAATTCATTCGTCCACAGCCATATCTAGGTATAATGACGCCAGGGCAACACTGCATTTGGGCACGGCCCAGCCAACTACTAATATAATATATCTCCTTAGATTTACAAGAGAGGGAGCAAAGCAAGTGAGCGGTAGATTTCTGCATTTCAACCGGCCCTCGCAAATGCATTTTTAAATGAAAACTTACCAAGAAAGAGATTTATAAGGGAGCACTGCCATCGAGCAAAAAGTGATAGGAAACTGTATAGTGCTACTATAGCCTTGAATTTAACAGTGTATTAAAACATTGCATTGCATTAACGGTGCATGCATGCGCGAAGAGGCTTCATACGCTAGATACGCTAGGTAGGTGCAACAAGTAGTATACCCATGTTTAAGAAAACAATTAATACACTGGTCGTTCATGTCAGGCAAGACTGATTTTTAAGTGCATGAAGGCACAATAGGTACTTTTCATAAAGTTGAAAGAAAAAAGAGTTTCATACCTAGAAGGATCAATTATTACTCTTGAAACAATACATAAATTATTAGTTTAAAAGACACAATAGCCGATTAAGCCCTTACTTTTCAATTATTGAAGGCAATTCTTATATACAATCTCATGACACCATTTCATACAAGAATGCTCTTCTAAAAATAGGCTTATAGAGAATACAAAATGAAATAAATAATAAATCGTCACAAGTTATAGAATGCAAATCCATATTAAGACATAAAAAGTGTTATTTTTATAAACATTTCAGTTTTCAAATATCATTGTTAGTCTCAATAAACCAAAGACAAGTTATTAGTTTCGATTTGACATTGTCCAGACACTTAACAAACATAAAGTCTTCTCTTATGAAATACTGCTTATAAACTTTAATGTCTGTTTTAATTAACTGTCCGGATACACAACCAGTCCGGACACACAACGTCTGGGTATATATTGTGAAATTGTGGTATAACGATTTGCAAGAATCCTCTTTTTAGGAGTCTATATTTAAAGTTGATTAATATTTTATAGTACAGGATGTTATGACGGAATCACAAACATCAAAATTAAAAATTGTTTTGGTGATGAGACCTGAATTCAAGCTTGGCCTACCAATTAAGTAGACTGTAACACGGCCTCTAAGTTTATAAATTGTTTAAACATGATTTAGACTCGAGTCAGCGTAAGGTATAAATGAACTACCCGTAGTAAATACAGGCAGAGCATTTGTTCTCAAATTGGTGATAGGTTTCCTCTAAGGTCGTCTTGGTTGCTAAAAGCTTTAGAATGCCTTGTTGAATTCATCTGATTCATTGCCCTCTGCAACGACAGTGATGGGCAAATAAGGTGTCACAGTCTTGTTCAGGTAATTCTGTTGAGAGGAAATATCAGAAATGATGGCATGATGATACATGTCATACACAAAAGTTGAATTAAATTAAATTGATAAGGTTTATTGTGAATAATTAGAGATAACAGCTAGAAGCTCACACATCTTGAATTGACAGCAGACCTGTGTCCCCTTTTTCTTTAAAAATGAGGGCCCCTTTTCATTTTTTTTTAATACTCTTCTTTAATTTTTTAATTCTTCTTTTCCTCCTTTTGTTTTTGTTCATTTTTTTCTTTGTTTGTTTGTTTCTTTTTTGATTTTCAGATATATTTTCCGAATTGTACTCCCTTAAAATCCTGGATCCACCCTATACAAGATGGTAACTTACGCTTGCGTAGGATAGAGCATTCTTCCTTTCGTCAATGGAGGCTCCTTTGCCGACCCAACAGTAGACGTGTTCTCCAGTGTTAATCACATAGACATCCTGTAGTAGTCAAGATTGATTGAAACAATGTGCAATGGCATATGTTAGGAACTTACAGTAATTACTAAATTATTCATAATCATAATTTTATTTATTTTCTATATATTTTTGTTATTTTTTTTTTTAAAGCAACTGAAAGCCGCCTCGGATGATATGCAACAGGAGTTACATGCAGTTTTGGGGCATAAATGCATGTACCCATACCATAAGACAGGTTTTAATAGTGGATCTCTGAAATCAACTCCTGCAGGGTCAATCATCAAGTCTTACATCATCTTACCATGCATACAGATAAATGCATACCCAAAGCCTCCCTCTTCAATACAAAATAAGAAAACACTGACGACATCTTGACATTTTTTTCATGAGCAGCTGTGTTGTTTACTTACAACGGATGTCAGTTTATCCTTGCTGATTTCACCGTCCACTGCTTCCATGTCCAAACTGCCGTCAGCATCACTGATCCTGTAACAAAATGTGAATCAGGGTGATCAGAACAAAGTGTTCAAGAAAGGTCGGGTAAACTTAATGCAAATAATTTTCAAGGATGGTCTTTGGATAAGGTTAATCTTTTTGTGAAAATATCCCCATACAATGAGACAATGACGGAGTGTCGATTGTTGGCTTTTTTCGGACTCTCATCTTGTATTAAAAAGTGTCATGTCGAGATGCGATTTTTTTGTAAATTTTCTGTAGGTTCTTCAGAAAGTGTTGGGTAAACTGGACCCAACACTTTGGTGATAAGAGGGATGTATTTAACAAACGTTACACCCGACCCGTCGGGCTTAAATTATTCACAAAAATTTGTGTGAGCAGAATTAAACGCGAAGATCCGATGGAACAATAAGCCCCAACAATACTATCACAACAACCACCAACATTTAACACAACCCCTTCAAAACCAATATCATGGGTGTGTTTCATGAAACCGTTTTAAGTGATTCCCCGACATCCCATTGAAATGCTATTTAAATTATCACGCATTTCACTTGGATATCAGCAAACTTGTGCTTGATGACGTTTTTGTGAAACAATTAATGCCCAGCCATCGATCTTACCTGAACATTTTCCTCTCCCCCTTCACTGCACTTGTCTTAGCCTTACTCTCGCCGTCTTTAAGGGGTTTGAAGCAAGGATGATCTGGGGAGGTGCTGCTCTCTTCGAGGGTTTCAACACGGCACTTGCCTCGTGATCCCTTGATCCTAGATGCCTCCTGAGCGGCCTGAAACATCAAAATAATAGGAGCATGAATGGCATAGCTAGTTGAGACTGATAGTTACGACTTACGACACCAGAGTTTATTCCATGTTGGTTACCGGTAGTCATTTCATGGAGAGTCAAACATTTCTCTCCCATAGAGATTGTACATGAGAAGGAACAATCGGAAAGTCCATCATGATCTATCAAAGATTTCTCTCCCATAGATGATAGAGATTACATGAGAATTAAGGAACAATCGGAAAGTCCATGATCTAACCCAAGACTATGGTAGACGGTGATATCCAGTACAAGTTAGCCATAGCTAGATGAGAGAAAGTTACATCATAAGAAGTTGGTTCTGACTGGTAACTAATTTCACCCAGCCCTAAGTGGTTTCCTGCAGATTGTATAATGGAGCTAGGGAACAATGTGAAGCTTCATGATTTAACCTATAACTAGCTACCCTCTACATGTTACAACTAGACCCTATAACTATCTACCCTCTACATGTGCACTGTGTGTTACAACTAGACACTATGTCTCTCTCTCAATACGCTATCAAATCTTGTCAACATTTTATTTTTAAAGACAGATCGAATCACCCTTATGAGCTTGGCCAGGAAGAAGGTTGATATAAAATCTCAAATTATTACCTTAAATTTTTCATCATGACTGCAGCTGGCACCGTTCCACTGGTAAATCATCTCTCCAAGATCCAAGATAAAGACATCACCAGACTTCAGATTACCTTTCTTCAGAGAGACCTGAATAATGGACAAAATAATAATAATAATAATAATAGTGGGTTCTTGTATAGCGCTCATGTCTGTCAGATTTGACACTCCCTGGCGCTCCACATGCAGTTACTACTCGGCTTAAGCATGGCTACCATAAAAGGGCACGAAATCATTCCAAGGAATTCCTGCCAGGTACCATTTTACTTCACCTGGGTGGAGTGTGACACTATCGTAGATGAATGTATAGCTAAAGGACATTAGTGTCGTTATTTTTTTTGTTAGAACACTATTATCCAGTAAAGGAGGTAAAGTTTGACTTGCAGGCCTTGATATTAGGCTACTCCTTCTGTCTGTAACACAGTTCTGTAGTGTCCGTAACACTGGCTCCTACTCTTCTCTACCCTCGATATTGAAACTAAAACACAATGATGCATTTAATTTGATACTTTATTACATCTAACTAATATTGTTGAAATAAAATATTTTTAACCGCGAACCATGTGATCCACAGTCCGGTGACGTATCCACTAGACCACAACACCTCCACGTAAATACAAACAAAAATTGAATCAAAATTTGACAGGGGAAGCGGTAAGAGATGACAATGACAATTTTTAACTTAAATTTATACCGATTCCAATTTCGAAGTTTAGATTTCATTGTCAATTCAAAATTTAGTACCATTCTACTAGCATATTACGATCAGAAAATTCGCTGTTGGGAGTATATAGGCCTTATCAAACCCAAACAAAATCCCGTTATTGGTATGAATTCAACTAAAATGATATTTTATTCACCTCAGTACTTAGGATTTTCCTGCCTTGTTTCTGCACATGGAAAAGACGTGGTTTGTATTTCTCTGGTAGTACACGTCTAAAACCAGTGTCAGCACCACCCTTCAGAAGCCTGCAAAAAAATTGACAGAAAACAAATCAATAGAAAAACAATTTAGGAGATTATAATAGCTAATAAAATCAATATCTTTATCATAATAAAGTTATCTATTGACGTGATACAGATTACAGATACATAATTATTAATATTAGCAGTAGTAGTAGTAGCAATTTGTAGTCAAATAACGGTATTATTATTATTATCATTATTTTATTATTATCACATACATTTTACATGTATGATAATAGTACAAGGATTTGGGGTCTTTCGGCGCCGTAAATTTTTGTTCCATGTACTGGAGCATATGAGAGATCCCAGATGGTTGAGGATAGACTAAACCATAGCGTATTAAAAGAGATAGTTGTGACATGCGCATATTCACGTACACAGGCGGGGTCGTAGGTTGAATCATGTTGCTCTTTCACTTACAATCTCTATGAGAGGGAACTATTTGGAGCTTTATGAAAAGGACGGACCAATCAGAAACAACTTCCGGTATACCTACCAGGTGAGTATCTCTCTCAAGTATAGCTATGACCTGAAAGAAGGTAACCTACCGGGTAAGTATCTCTCTCAAGTATAGCTATGGCCTGAAAGAAGGTAACCTACCGGGTAAGTATCTCTCAAGTATAGCTATGACCTGAAAGAAGGTAACCTACCAGGTAAGTATCTCTCTCAAGTAAAGCTATGACCTGAAAGAAGGTAACCTACCAGGTAAGTATCTCTCTCAAGTATAGCTATGACCTGAAAGAAGGGTAACCTAGCGGGTAAGTATCTCTCTCAAGTATAGCTATGACCTGAAAGAAGGTAACCTACCAGGTGAGTATCTCTCTCAAGTATAGCTATGACCTGAAAGAAGGTAACCTACCAGGTGAGTATCTCTCTCAAGTATAGCTATGGCCTGAAAGAAGTTAACCTACCGGGTAAGTATCTCTCTCAAGTATAGCTATGGCCTGAAAGAAGTTAACCTACCGGGTAAGTATCTCTCAAGTATAGCTATGGCCTGAAAGAAGGTAACCTACCGGGTAAGTATCTCTCTCAAGTATAGCTTTGGCCTGAAAGAAGGTAACCTACTAGGTAAGTATCTCTCTCAAGTATAGCTATGACCTGAAAGAAGGTAACCTACCGGGTAAGTATCTCTCTCAAGTATAGCTATGACCTGAAAGAAGGTAACCTACCAGGTGAGTATCTCTCCCAAGTATAGCTATGGCCTGAAAGAAGGTAACCTACCAGGTGAGTATCTCTCCCAAGTATAGCTATGGCCTGAAAGAAGGTAACCTACCAGGTAAGTATCTCTCTCAAGTATAGCTATGGCCTGAAAGAAGGTAACCTACCAGGTGAGTATCTCTCCCAAGTATAGCTATGGCCTGAAAGAAGGTAACCTACCAGGTAAGTATCTCTCTCAAGTATAGCTATGACCTGAAAGAAGGTAGCCTACCGGGTAAGTATCTCTCTCAAGTATAGCTTTGGCCTGAAAGAAGGTAACCTACCGGGTAAGTATCTCTCTCAAGTATAGCTTTGGCCTGAAAGAAGGAAAGCTACCTCATCGACATACATGATGGTTGCCATGCACATCACAACCCTGAAGCCAGGTGTTATAGCACAGGAAGTACAACAGAAACGGTACTTTATTCCTATCTCATCTGTACCAATACTGTGCACGATAGCCTAGCTATTGCTGTGACTGTTACTAGAGTTCAGCTTATATTTCATTGAATGATTTTTTTTTTTCTTCTTCAAAGTTTAGACACTCATCAAAAGTAATTACCTTCATTGAGGTATTCGAATGAAAAGGATTTGCTTTTGAATTATTCTTAATTACCATTCATGTCTTAACTGCAGTGGAGGCTGTCTAACAGTCAAATAGGCTTACAGGCTACGCAAGCCTTTTGCCCAATTAAATTAATATTTCACATGTACAATAGGAGCAACAAATTTCATTAAAGATTGCTCATCCCCCCCCCCCTCTTCTTTCCCTCTCTCTCACTTTCTCTAGGCTCTCTCTGTCCTCGCTTTATTTCCTCTCTCTCTTTCCATTTTCTCTGACGTTAGCTCTTTTATTACCAAAAAATATGGTAGCGGCAAGTTTGATATTTTGAAATGTTTTTCTCATCTGCTCTAGCTGCCAGTAGATTTCCAAAGTTCTCATTATATAAGTAGTAGTAGTAGCATTTTCGCATTATAACAATTTTAATCATCATCAATATTATCATCACTATTAATCATTAGGAAGAAGCAAAAAAAAGATTGAACAAATAAAATCTTACGTGAGGGATTCGAAATAGGACTTGAAGAGCACACTTTCGTGACCTTGAACCTCTCTATGCTGAATGGGTTTATCATCCAAAAGTGTATCCAGCTCAACGGTCCTTGTATGCTGCTGTACCATACTCATCCTACACATTTAAAGAAAAGGTGGATTTTAAAGGGAAAGGTAAAAGGGGAAAAATGAACCCAAAGGAAACTTCAATACCATATCCCACAGAAATGATGTTCACATTACGTAATACATCATACCACATTTATGTTTATGGTTTTCTATTTGAAGATCGTTGAGAACTGGTCATGCGACTGCATGTGAAAGAAACTGTCAGGTTGTTAAGAAAAGTTGATTAAGTATACTCAGAAAATTCTGTGAGCAAATATACCCAATCTTACTCAGAATCATTTGACACATATTATGACAATGCACATAGATCATATTGGTTTATTCTTAATGATGATGAAAATAGTAATGCAGCACTTAAAAATATATTTATAACAACGTTTTCTTGCAAAGAAATTGTTTGAACAAAACATTCATAACACCCTAAGATCATGGATTGTACATCATGTACCCGTAAACTACACTTAGGTGGAGAGGGACAGCTGTAAATAAACTGCCTTGTCTCACAATATACACATGAGTTAGGATTTGATCCCTAAAACTATCAATTAGAATTGTACATCAGGGAATGAACTACAGCGGTGCCGACACTGGATAAAAAAAACTACCATTTTACAAATTTAACGAACCTGCGTGGAATATTTTCCGATCCAGAAGTGAACGTCATACTTCAATGCATCACCCTCTGGATCTTTCTATAAAAAGAAAAGGGAAGAAAAAAAAACTGATGGATAATTAGAACTCACAGTTATTTATCGGTAAGGTCAGCTTTATCCGTCCCTTTCACACAACATTATGTCTCATCAATCCTGTTCCCATAATCTCCAGTACGTGGCTTCACTAGACATTTATCTCAGGAGGGAAAAAACCTCACAAGTTACTGTGATCCATATACTTCTAGATCTAGTATAAAACAATTCACTTTTTTTCAGGGCCTTAGTTTGCATTATCATGTAGGAGGGATCACCTCTTATGAATGACATATTTTGAAACTATCATTATATTTTGTTGTTTCTTGACTTAAATGATTCCCAAATCTGTTAACTAAAACAAAACTAAAACGTAAGTTCTCCCAGAGCAACTGTTCCCAAGTTTCAGAACCACAAAGTTTTGTATAAGGTGACTTAGAAGGGACTGTACCTGTGGTGCTTGTGTACAATTGTCTGAAAATCAGAGGTCTCTATCAAGTCATGCTTTAATGACTACGTTTCAAAATTAAGATTATCATTTCCTTAGTGTGATGACAGACAGACAAATTCATGACTGCAGGCGCTACATGTGTGTGCTTTAATTGGACTGGTTAATGATCTCTGTTTTTCTTTAAAGGGGAAGTCAACCCTGATATCAAGTTGGTTTAAATAAAAAGCAGAAAGATGAGGGAAACTTGTAAACTCTTGCACTCCCGAAATAAAGTCTGGATTCGAGCAGATCCTGAGTTGCACTTATTTGACTAGGAGAAACCCAATTTGTTTAACAGATCAAAATATAAGTGACATCATAAATAGGCCGAGAGGTCATTTACACGATAAAAACCGGGTTAAACATGCACGTCAGGTGTGAATGGGCCTTAATTGTAAACTTACATAGGTATTGAGGATGATGTAAGAATCGCCATTGAAGAACTCTCCATATTGGTCCTTCTCCCAATTGGTAACCTGTTTATAGTGATAGCGAAGAGAATTAAAGATTATTATTTCTTTCATTTTATTCATATTGGCCCTTTATCTGACCTCTTAGACTTCTATTCATATCATGACTATTATTATCATTTGTATTATCATCAAATACATGTACTTTCATCAACATAATCATCGTCATATAATAATAATAATAATGGTGGCTTCTAATATAGCGCACATGTCCGTCACGTTGTGACGCTCCTGGCGCTGCCCCGATTATTACCCCTGGCTTTAGCAAGGCAGCCACTTCGGCGCTCTAGCATTTCAAGTAGGCACATGGTATTCATCCTCCTCATCATTTTATTATTATTAGTACATGTAGTAGTAGTAGTAGTAGTAGTAAGTAGTAGTAGTAGTAGTAGTAGTAGAAGTAGTAGTAGTAGTAGTAGTAGTAGTAGTAGAAGTAGTAGTAGTAAGTAGTAGTAGTAGTAGTAGTAGAAGTAGTAGTAGAAGTAGTAGTATAGTAGTGGCAGTAGTAGTAATAGTAGTCTTGTAGTAGTTGTAGTAGTACTGTATTATGCCTAGTAGCAATGGTGGTAGTTGTTGAGGTGGTGTTTGAAGTAGAGTAGTATCTTAATGATTAATAATAAAGTAAATACAATTTTCAAAATTTAGTCTGGACCTAGTACCTTGAACTTGACGATCCGCCAAATCTGGAGGCCGACTTCCTGTCCTGCCCCCTCCCAGGCTGGTTCAGACTGTGCACTCTCCTTCTTCACTTTCTTCTCAGTGTCCGAACCAAAGAGTGCGAGGTTCGAATCCTGCCAGTCATACGTCTTCGCCTTCAGCATGTTTGTTAGTTGTTTTAGAAGTTATCTGTACCACAAAGAAGATTGATTTTTATTCTCAGTTTGGTTTATTGAAGAAAAGACTAACGCAACCATCCTGACTCATTATATTTGAGTTTTAGGTACTAATATAATATTGGATAGTGTAACTTTGTCTCAGATTCTGAAACAAAATCCTGGATTTAGCTCATGCTGCAATGATAATTATAAAACCTTTAGGTCAGTCAGGAACCCCATGACTTTTACAAGCCGATCGCCTATCTGATAGTGTGACAAGTCGAAATGTTTCTTAATTCTATTTTTTGAGGAGGTCTCTGAATGTTGGGATCTATGTCTCTGAATAAGGAGATCCCTTTAGTGTACTTCTGAGGGGATCCTATCCCTAAAAGGGGAAGTCCACTTTGACCTTGAGTCAGAGAGGCTATAGGGTAATATAGAGAGAAAGGATTTTTTGCCACATCACAGGTTGAGTGGGATGAGCATAGACCATGCAATATGCATCTACTCATGACTTGGGCGGTTTGATTTGCCAGAGAAGCTAACTCCGAGTAGAACTTCATACTTAAAAGTATTTCTGCAGCATCTATGAGGTCTTACTTCATCATTTGGTTGGAGATGGCATTTGGTTGGAGATGGTTCTAGCTAGTTGGTCTAATTCTAGTCTCGGTGTCTCAGTCTCTCCTCGAGAGCTCAAGAGGGGGTTGATCCATCCTCAAAATAATACCACATGAAACTCTGAATGACTTTGTCGTGTGTCATTTGTGCCTGCTGTTACATTAGCAAGATATTTATGATTTGAAATCGAAATCAAATTTTGCGTTTTCCTAACGGTTTTCATAACACTACAGTCCATTGGGGGAAACGAGTATGGAAAAACCGGTCACTCAAAGTTGTTTACTTTTATGAGGCACTTCTTGATCATTTTGGAGCGCAATTACTTCATTAGGGCCTCAATATTACACCACATCACAAACACTGATAACACGTAGCGCCGTGCAGAGTTAACATTGTTAAATGATACCTTAAACTCAACTTAAGTTTAC
>JAVYIG010002542.1:73265-241474 GCA_035222895.1 Strongylocentrotus droebachiensis | reverse complement strand
TGTTTTGTCCATCAAATATAATCACATTCAATACTTTTTCAGTCCAAATGAGAAGGTGAGAAAGAAAGAGAAAGAAAGAAAGAGAGCCAAAAAGAGACAAGAAAAGAGAATCCAATACCCCCATTAATCAAACAAGGTCTGAGAATCTCAATCCACATATTTACAATTAATTCAAATATTTTGGCGGGAAAGCCAGATATTAATTATGTCCAATTTTGGGGTGATAAAATAATTATTGTTGTTGTTGTTGTTGGTGTGACGGAAAGGGTTCCAAAGCACAATATGTCAATGGATTCCTCAAAAAGAACAAATGGGCCTTTGGTGGGGGGAGGAGGGGGGGGGGCAGTGTAGAAAAAAACTGTTGAGGAGCCTCTTTGGGGGCCCCAGGCGCGGATCTAGGATTTGTTAGGGGGGCCCAATTTGGAATTATGCTAGCCAAACATTGGTACGTAATGGTGACACCGGCAGTGGCGAAATAAGCAAACAATTTTAGGGGGCGGGGGGGGGGGGGGTTGAAAAAAAATCCGCACCACCCACTTTTACATGCAGACCCCGCTGAACGTTTCTCTAAGTAGGTTGGGGGAGAGGTATTTACGATAAGGCAGAGCGTAGCGTTAATTGGCGTGGGGTCTAGGGCCTTTTGGCCCCTCTGAACTACAACTTGTTGGCGGCAAAATTGCAACTGATATCCCGCTTCTTTTCTTTTCCTTCCCTTTATCTCTTCTTTTCCTTTTCATCATTGTCTCTTATTTTGTAATGGTGGGGGGGGGGGGGGTGACAGCTGGGATCCAAGACCATTTCGGCCCTTGATCTGCTTCTTCCCCCCCTCCCTTTTTTTTCCCCTTCTTCTTCCTCTTCCTCTTCTTTCTTTCCCTTTCTCTCCTCTTCCCCTTTTTCCTTCTTTTCCTTCTCTCTCTTTCTTTTTTTTGCGGGGGGGGGGGGGGGGGGGGCAAGGCCCTCCCGGCCCCTGGATCCGCGTCTGCCTTTAGGGGGGTAGCTGCGCCTGTCGTCAGCTAGCTGAAAGTGTTAACAACTAAAACCAAAGTGTTAACAACTAAAAGTGAACCAGGTAATCGCAGTGAGGCAAAGTGGTCTCGTGGATAAGCAACCGCCTAGTAAGTGGAAGGTATCGGGTTCGATCCCCAGCTAGTGTATTTTGTTTTAAAGCCCAAAAGCCAGATATTGAAAGTCCAATTATTGTAAGGGGGGAGCAGCTGAGTGTAGGAAAAAACTGTTAGGGAGCCCCTTGGGGGGGGGGTCTTTTTTTTTTGGGGGGGGGGTCTTTTTTTTTTTTTTTTTTTTTTAGCTGGCGGTCGTCAGCTAGCTGGCGGTCGTCAGCTAGCTGGCGGTCGTCAGCTAGCTGGCGGTCGTCAGCTAGCTGGCGGTCGTCAGCTAGCTGGCGGTCGTCAGCTAGCTGGCGGTCGTCAGCTAGCTGGCGGTCGTCAGCTAGCTGGCGGTCGTCAGCTAGCTGGCGGTCGTCAGCTAGCTGGCGGTCGTCAGCTAGCTGGCGGTCGTCAGCTAGCTGGCGGTCGTCAGCTAGCTGGCGGTCGTCAGCGTAGCCGGTGGCCGGTAGCGTTAGCCCCAAAGCCATGTCCAATTTTTAAACTACATTCAAGAGTCCCTTATTGCCAGGTTAAACAAGTTTTTTACATTTTCAGTACTACTTACTTCCTTTTATCCAATCTGTACACTCCCATGCTATCCTTTTCCTGTCTGTAAACAACTTTACAACATGAATTCAATGATGGGCAAGGTTTTACTTCTCATATGAAAGCGCCCAACCTTCGTGAGGTGAAACAAAGGGCCTTTCAATTCAAGTCTATTCAAGCCCAATATGGGCTAACAACTGGCCTGCATACCCGAGCAGAATCATTTTGTGCTCGACAAAGACATTCAGCCTTGGGTAAAGAGGTCCATTATTATTATTTTTTTTTAGTTATATTTTTTCATTGACAGTATACTATTTAAAATGTCAGGAATATTGGATGCTCTGTTTCAAATACAGTCCAGATTGCCGAGCAATGAATTATCTCATGCTTCTTGTCCAAAAACCATATCTAACAGTTTTTTTTTTTAAAGCGGTATCATTTTAATTTCCATTTCCCAGCATTATTTTGAACTGTCTTGAACTGAAGTTGTTTTCCTTTCTCATATTTCGATACCATTACGTCATCAAAATAATGCGGTCATTGTTGCAATGTCAGGAATGCTATTTCTACCTCAGTCTTTGGAAATCCTCGCAATGACGAAAGTATTCACTCGATGAAGGGAGTGTCCGTTCTTTTATTCAATTCATTAATTGATGCCATGTTAGAAAGAGCTGAGTAGTTTGTTACGTAAATATTCAAATATAGCCGATGCGAGCTATTAAAAAAAACTGAATCGAATAGCCTGCATCTTTAATAATTATGAATAACAATGAGCAGTGCCTAAATACAGCTGCACTGTATTTCTAAGTTAGCTTCAACGGAATGTTACTTTCAATGGCATGTTAGTTTGAATGCACCTGTTTCAAAACATAACAATCATTAAATCAGCATCAGAAAGTGTTAAGAACTAAAAGCGAACCAGGTAATCGCAGTGAGGCAAAGTGTGGATAGGCGACCGCCTAGTAATTGGAAGGTATCGGATTCGATACCCAGCTAGTCCATATTTTTGTTTAAATCTTGAAACAAAAAAAAAACGTATGTTATTTTAACAACAAGAAGTGAACCAGGTAATGGCAGTGAGGTAAAGTGGTCTAGTGGATAAGACTGATCGCTTCATAATGCAAATGCAAATGTAAATGTACTTGGTTTGATTCACAGCTACTCCTATTTATACCCCATATGTTATTTTTACCATTTTGTTCGTCACCCCATTATATTGGTTTGTTTATCTCTTTTTAAGTGGACACCCCCCCCCCCCCACCTCTTCAACAAAGGGGAAAATGACATGTGATACTTTTTCTTTAACAAGCGACTCTCTGATTTATTTAGAATACCTCCTTTGCTACACATACAACAATAAGTATTAACAGGGAAAAACTCATGCTGAATGGCAGTTGGACACTTAGTCTCGTGGATAGGCAATCGCCTGGTAACTGTAAGGTTCGGGTTCGAAACCCAGCTAGTGCAACTTTTTTCTTCTGTTTTGTTTTACTTAAACAAAACAAAAAATGATTTTAACCCTTTTTATGTCACTCAAAGTACATATTTATTGCTATTCTTTTAATCGATCGATACAATGAGCTTATAATAAACTTGTAAACAAAGTAAAGTATTATACGAAGTACACAAAGGACAGCAATATTATTCTGTTTTGTCCATCAAATATAATCACATTCAATACTTTTTCAGTCCAATGAGAAGGTGAGAAAGAAAGAGAAAGAAAGAAAGAGAGCCAAAAAGAGACAAGAAAAGAGACAAGAAAAGAGAATCCAATACCCCCATTAATCAAACAAGGTCTGAGAATCTCAATCCACATATTTACAATTAATTCAAATATTTTGGCGGGAAAGCCAGATATTAATTATTGTCCAATTTTGGGGTGATAAAATAATTATTGTTGGTTGTTGTTGTTGGTGTGACGGAAAGGGTTCCAAAGCACAATATGTCAATGGATTCCTCAAAAAGAACAAATGGGCCTTTGGTGGGGGGAGGAGGGGGGGGGGGGGCAGTGTAGAAAAAACTGTTGAGGAGCCTCTTTGGGGGCCCCAGGCGCGGATCTAGGATTTGTTAGGGGGGCCCAATTTGGAATTATGCTAGCCAAACATTGGTACGTAATGGTGACACCGGCAGTGGCGAAATAAGCAAACAATTTTAGGGGGCGGGGGGGGGGGGGGTTGAAAAAAAATCCGCACCACCCACTTTTACATGCAGACCCCGCTGAACGTTTCTCTAAGTAGGTTGGGGGAGAGGTATTTACGATAAGGCAGAGCGTAGCGTTAATTGGCGTGGGGTCTAGGGCCTTTTGGCCCCTCTGAACTACAACTTGTTGGCGGCAAAATTGCAACTGATATCCCGCTTCTTTTCTTTTCCTTCCCTTTATCTCTTCTTTTCCTTTTCATCATTGTCTCTTATTTTGTAATGGTGGGGGGGGGGGGGGGGGGGGGTGACAGCTGGGATCCAAGACCATTTCGGCCCTTGATCTGCTTCTTCCCCCCTCCCTTTTTTTCCCCTTCTTCTTCCTCTTCCTCTTCTTTCTTTCCCTTTCTCTCCTCTTCCCCTTTTCCTTCTTTTCCTTCTCTCTCTTTCTTTTTTTTGCGGGGGGGGGGGGGGGGGGGGCAAGGCCCTCCCGGCCCCTGGATCCGCGTCTGCCTTTAGGGGGGTAGCTGCGCCTGTCGTCAGCTAGCTGAAAGTGTTAACAACTAAAACCAAAGTGTTAACAACTAAAAGTGAACCAGGTAATCGCAGTGAGGCAAAGTGGTCTCGTGGATAAGCAACCGCCTAGTAAGTGGAAGGTATCGGGTTCGATCCCCAGCTAGTGTATTTTGTTTTAAAGCCCAAAAGCCAGATATTGAAAGTCCAATTATTGTAAGGGGGGAGCAGCTGAGTGTAGGAAAAAACTGTTAGGGAGCCCCTTGGGGGGGGGGGGTCTTTTTTTTTTTGGGGGGGGTCTTTTTTTTTTTTTTTTTTTTTTTAGCTGGCGGTCGTCAGCTAGCTGGCGGTCGTCAGCTAGCTGGCGGTCGTCAGCTAGCTGGCGGTCGTCAGCTAGCTGGCGGTCGTCAGCTAGCTGGCGGTCGTCAGCTAGCTGGCGGTCGTCAGCTAGCTGGCGGTCGTCAGCTAGCTGGCGGTCGTCAGCTAGCTGGCGGTCGTCAGCTAGCTGGCGGTCGTCAGCTAGCTGGCGGTCGTCAGCGTAGCCGGTGGCCGGTAGCGTTAGCCCCAAAGCCATGTCCAATTTTTAAACTACATTCAAGAGTCCCTTATTGCCAGGTTAAACAAGTTTTTTACATTTTCAGTACTACTTACTTCCTTTTATCCAATCTGTACACTCCCATGCTATCCTTTTCCTGTCTGTAAACAACTTTACAACATGAATTCAATGATGGGCAAGGTTTTACTTCTCATATGAAAGCGCCCAACCTTCGTGAGGTGAAACAAAGGGCCTTTCAATTCAAGTCTATTCAAGCCCAATATGGGCTAACAACTGGCCTGCATACCCGAGCAGAATCATTTTGTGCTCGACAAAGACATTCAGCCTTGGGTAAAGAGGTCCATTATTATTATTTTTTTTTAGTTATATTTTTTCATTGACAGTATACTATTTAAATGTCAGGAATATTGGATGCTCTGTTTCAAATACAGTCCAGATTGCCGAGCAATGAATTATCTCATGCTTCTTGTCCAAAAACCATATCTAACAGTTTTTTTTTTTTAAGCGGTATCATTTTAATTTCCATTTCCCAGCATTATTTGAACTGTCTGAACTGAAGTTGTTTTCCTTTCTCATATTTCGATACCATTACGTCATCAAAATAATGCGGTCATTGTTGCAATGTCAGGAATGCTATTTCTACCTCAGTCTTTGGAAATCCTCGCAATGACGAAAGTATTCACTCGATGAAGGGAGTGTCCGTTCTTTTATTCAATTCATTAATTGATGCCATGTTAGAAAGAGCTGAGTAGTTTGTTACGTAAATATTCAAATATAGCCGATGCGAGCTATTAAAAAAAACTGAATCGAATAGCCTGCATCTTTAATAATTATGAATAACAATGAGCAGTGCCTAAATACAGCTGCACTGTATTTCTAAGTTAGCTTCAACGGAATGTTACTTTCAATGGCATGTTAGTTTGAATGCACCTGTTTCAAAACATAACAATCATTAAATCAGCATCAGAAAGTGTTAAGAACTAAAAGCGAACCAGGTAATCGCAGTGAGGCAAAGTGTGGATAGGCGACCGCCTAGTAATTGGAAGGTATCGGATTCGATACCCAGCTAGTCCATATTTTTGTTTAAATCTTGAAACAAAAAAAAACGTATGTTATTTTAACAACAAGAAGTGAACCAGGTAATGGCAGTGAGGTAAAGTGGTCTAGTGGATAAGACTGATCGCTTCATAATGCAAATGCAAATGTAAATGTACTTGGTTTGATTCACAGCTACTCCTATTTATACCCCATATGTTATTTTTACCATTTTGTTCGTCACCCCATTATATTGGTTTGTTTATCTCTTTTTAAGTGGACACCCCCCCCCCCCCACCTCTTCAACAAAGGGGAAAATGACATGTGATACTTTTTCTTTAACAAGCGACTCTCTGATTTATTAGAATACCTCCTTTGCTACACATACAACAATAAGTATTAACAGGGAAAAACTCATGCTGAATGGCAGTTGGACACATTAGTCTCGTGGATAGGCAATCGCCTGGTAACTGTAAGGTTTCGGGTTCGAAACCAGCTAGTGCAACTTTTTTCTTCTGTTTTGTTTTACTTAAACAAAAACAAAAATGATTTTAACCCATTTTTATGTCACTCAAAGTACATATTTATTGCTATTCTTTTAATCGATCGATACAATGAGCTTATAATAAACTTGTAAACAAAGTAAAGTATTATACGAAGTACACAAAGGACAGCAATATTATTCTGTTTTGTCCATCAAATATAATCACATTCAATACTTTTTTCAGTCCAAATGAGAAGGTGAGAAAGAAAGAGAAAGAAAGAAAGAGAGCCAAAAAGAGACAAGAAAAGAGAATCCAATACCCCCATTAATCAAACAAGGTCTGAGAATCTCAATCCACATATTTACAATTAATTCAAATATTTTGGCGGGAAAGCCAGATATTAATTATTGTCCAATTTTGGGGTGATAAAATAATTATTGTTGTTGTTGTTGTTGGTGTGACGGAAAGGGTTCCAAAGCACAATATGTCAATGGATTCCTCAAAAAGAACAAATGGGCCTTTGGTGGGGGGAGGAGGGGGGGGGGGGCAGTGTAGAAAAAACTGTTGAGGAGCCTCTTTGGGGGCCCCAGGCGCGGATCTAGGATTTGTTAGGGGGCCCAATTTGGAATTATGCTAGCCAAACATTGGTACGTAATGGTGACACCGGCAGTGGCGAAATAAGCAAACAATTTTAGGGGGCGGGGGGGGGGGGGGTTGAAAAAAAATCCGCACCACCCACTTTTACATGCAGACCCCGCTGAACGTTTCTCTAAGTAGGTTGGGGGAGAGGGTATTTACGATAAGGCAGAGCGTAGCGTTAATTGGCGTGGGGTCTAGGGCCTTTTGGCCCCTCTGAACTACAACTTGTTGGCGGCAAAATTGCAACTGATATCCCGCTTCTTTTCTTTTCCTTCCCTTTATCTCTTCTTTTCCTTTTCATCATTGTCTCTTATTTTGTAATGGTGGGGGGGGGGGGGGGGGGGGGGTGACAGCTGGGATCCAAGACCATTTCGGCCCTTGATCTGCTTCTTCCCCCCTCCCTTTTTTCCCCTTCTTCTTCCTCTTCCTCTTCTTTCTTTCCCTTTCTCTCCTCTTCCCCTTTTCCTTCTTTTCCTTCTCTCTCTTTCTTTTTTTTGCGGGGGGGGGGGGGGGGGGGCAAGGCCCTCCCGGCCCCTGGATCCGCGTCTGCCTTTAGGGGGGTAGCTGCGCCTGTCGTCAGCTAGCTGAAAGTGTTAACAACTAAAACCAAAGTGTTAACAACTAAAAGTGAACCAGGTAATCGCAGTGAGGCAAAGTGGTCTCGTGGATAAGCAACCGCCTAGTAAGTGGAAGGTATCGGGTTCGATCCCCAGCTAGTGTATTTTGTTTTAAAGCCCAAAAGCCAGATATTGAAAGTCCAATTATTGTAAGTGGGGGAGCAGCTGAGTGTAGGAAAAAACTGTTAGGGAGCCCCTTGGGGGGGGGGTCTTTTTTTTTTGGGGGGGGTCTTTTTTTTTTTTTTTTTTTTTAGCTGGCGGTCGTCAGCTAGCTGGCGGTCGTCAGCTAGCTGGCGGTCGTCAGCTAGCTGGCGGTCGTCAGCTAGCTGGCGGCGGTCGTCAGCTAGCTGGCGGTCGTCAGCGTAGCCGGTGGCCGGTAGCGTTAGCCCCAAAGCCATGTCCAATTTTTAAACTACATTCAAGAGTCCCTTATTGCCAGGTTAAACAAGTTTTTTACATTTTCAGTACTACTTACTTCCTTTTATCCAATCTGTACACTCCCATGCTATCCTTTTCCTGTCTGTAAACAACTTTACAACATGAATTCAATGATGGGCAAGGTTTTACTTCTCATATGAAAGCGCCCAACCTTCGTGAGGTGAAACAAAGGGCCTTTCAATTCAAGTCTATTCAAGCCCAATATGGGCTAACAACTGGCCTGCATACCCGAGCAGAATCATTTTGTGCTCGACAAAGACATTCAGCCTTGGGTAAAGAGGTCCATTATTATTATTTTTTTTTAGTTATATTTTTTCATTGACAGTATACTATTTAAATGTCAGGAATATTGGATGCTCTGTTTCAAATACAGTCCAGATTGCCGAGCAATGAATTATCTCATGCTTCTTGTCCAAAAACCATATCTAACAGTTTTTTTTTTTTAAAGCGGTATCATTTTAATTTCCATTTCCCAGCATTATTTTGAACTGTCTTGAACTGAAGTTGTTTTCCTTTCTCATATTTCGATACCATTACGTCATCAAAATAATGCGGTCATTGTTGCAATGTCAGGAATGCTATTTCTACCTCAGTCTTTGGAAATCCTCGCAATGACGAAAGTATTCACTCGATGAAGGGAGTGTCCGTTCTTTTATTCAATTCATTAATTGATGCCATGTTAGAAAGAGCTGAGTAGTTTGTTACGTAAATATTCAAATATAGCCGATGCGAGCTATTAAAAAAAACTGAATCGAATAGCCTGCATCTTTAATAATTATGAATAACAATGAGCAGTGCCTAAATACAGCTGCACTGTATTTCTAAGTTAGCTTCAACGGAATGTTACTTTCAATGGCATGTTAGTTTGAATGCACCTGTTTCAAAACATAACAATCATTAAATCAGCATCAGAAAGTGTTAAGAACTAAAAGCGAACCAGGTAATCGCAGTGAGGCAAAGTGTGGATAGGCGACCGCCTAGTAATTGGAAGGTATCGGATTCGATACCCAGCTAGTCCATATTTTTGTTTAAATCTTGAAACAAAAAAAAACGTATGTTATTTTAACAACAAGAAGTGAACCAGGTAATGGCAGTGAGGTAAAGTGGTCTAGTGGATAAGACTGATCGCTTCATAATGCAAATGCAAATGTAAATGTACTTGGTTTGATTCACAGCTACTCCTATTTATACCCCATATGTTATTTTTACCATTTTGTTCGTCACCCCATTATATTGGTTTGTTTATCTCTTTTTAAGTGGACACCCCCCCCCCCCCCACCTCTTCAACAAAGGGGAAAATGACATGTGATACTTTTTCTTTAACAAGCGACTCTCTGATTTATTTAGAATACCTCCTTTGCTACACATACAACAATAAGTATTAACAGGGAAAAACTCATGCTGAATGGCAGTTGGACACATTAGTCTCGTGGATAGGCAATCGCCTGGTAACTGTAAGGTTTCGGGTTCGAAACCCAGCTAGTGCAACTTTTTTCTTCTGTTTTGTTTTACTTAAACAAAAACAAAAAATGATTTTAACCCATTTTTATGTCACTCAAAGTACATATTTATTGCTATTCTTTTAATCGATCGATACAATGAGCTTATAATAAACTTGTAAACAAAGTAAAGTATTATACGAAGTACACAAAGGACAGCAATATTATTCTGTTTTGTCCATCAAATATAATCACATTCAATACTTTTTCAGTCCAAATGAGAAGGTGAGAAAGAAAGAGAAAGAAAGAAAGAGAGCCAAAAAGAGACAAGAAAAGAGAATCCAATACCCCCATTAATCAAACAAGGTCTGAGAATCTCAATCCACATATTTACAATTAATTCAAATATTTTGGCGGGAAAGCCAGATATTAATTATTGTCCAATTTTGGGGTGATAAAATAATTATTGTTGTTGTTGTTGTTGGTGTGACGGAAAGGGTTCCAAAGCACAATATGTCAATGGATTCCTCAAAAAGAACAAATGGGCCTTTGGTGGGGGGAGGAGGGGGGGGGGGGCAGTGTAGAAAAAAACTGTTGAGGAGCCTCTTTGGGGGCCCCAGGCGCGGATCTAGGATTTGTTAGGGGGGCCCAATTTGGAATTATGCTAGCCAAACATTGGTACGTAATGGTGACACCGGCAGTGGCGAAATAAGCAAACAATTTTAGGGGGCGGGGGGGGGGGGGGGTTGAAAAAAAATCCGCACCACCCACTTTTACATGCAGACCCCGCTGAACGTTTCTCTAAGTAGGTTGGGGGAGAGGTATTTACGATAAGGCAGAGCGTAGCGTTAATTGGCGTGGGGTCTAGGGCCTTTTGGCCCCTCTGAACTACAACTTGTTGGCGGCAAAATTGCAACTGATATCCCGCTTCTTTTCTTTTCCTTCCCTTTATCTCTTCTTTTCCTTTTCATCATTGTCTCTTATTTTGTAATGGTGGGGGGGGGGGGGGGGGGGGGGTGACAGCTGGGATCCAAGACCATTTCGGCCCTTGATCTGCTTCTTCCCCCCTCCCTTTTTTCCCCTTCTTCTTCCTCTTCCTCTTCTTTCTTTCCCTTTCTCTCCTCTTCCCCTTTTCCTTCTTTTCCTTCTCTCTCTTTCTTTTTTTTGCGGGGGGGGGGGGGGGGGGCAAGGCCCTCCCGGCCCCTGGATCCGCGTCTGCCTTTAGGGGGGTAGCTGCGCCTGTCGTCAGCTAGCTGAAAGTGTTAACAACTAAAACCAAAGTGTTAACAACTAAAAGTGAACCAGGTAATCGCAGTGAGGCAAAGTGGTCTCGTGGATAAGCAACCGCCTAGTAAGTGGAAGGTATCGGGTTCGATCCCCAGCTAGTGTATTTTGTTTTAAAGCCCAAAAGCCAGATATTGAAAGTCCAATTATTGTAAGGGGGGAGCAGCTGAGTGTAGGAAAAAACTGTTAGGGAGCCCCTTGGGGGGGGGGTCTTTTTTTTTTTGGGGGGGGTCTTTTTTTTTTTTTTTTTTTTTTAGCTGGCGGTCGTCAGCTAGCTGGCGGTCGTCAGCTAGCTGGCGGTCGTCAGCTAGCTGGCGGTCGTCAGCTAGCTGGCGGCGGTCGTCAGCTAGCTGGCGGTCGTCAGCGTAGCCGGTGGCCGGTAGCGTTAGCCCCAAAGCCATGTCCAATTTTTAAACTACATTCAAGAGTCCCTTATTGCCAGGTTAAACAAGTTTTTTACATTTTCAGTACTACTTACTTCCTTTTATCCAATCTGTACACTCCCATGCTATCCTTTTCCTGTCTGTAAACAACTTTACAACATGAATTCAATGATGGGCAAGGTTTTACTTCTCATATGAAAGCGCCCAACCTTCGTGAGGTGAAACAAAGGGCCTTTCAATTCAAGTCTATTCAAGCCCAATATGGGCTAACAACTGGCCTGCATACCCGAGCAGAATCATTTTGTGCTCGACAAAGACATTCAGCCTTGGGTAAAGAGGTCCATTATTATTATTTTTTTTTAGTTATATTTTTTCATTGACAGTATACTATTTAAATGTCAGGAATATTGGATGCTCTGTTTCAAATACAGTCCAGATTGCCGAGCAATGAATTATCTCATGCTTCTTGTCCAAAAACCATATCTAACAGTTTTTTTTTTTTAAAGCGGTATCATTTTAATTTCCATTTCCCAGCATTATTTTGAACTGTCTTGAACTGAAGTTGTTTTCCTTTCTCATATTTCGATACCATTACGTCATCAAAATAATGCGGTCATTGTTGCAATGTCAGGAATGCTATTTCTACCTCAGTCTTTGGAAATCCTCGCAATGACGAAAGTATTCACTCGATGAAGGGAGTGTCCGTTCTTTTATTCAATTCATTAATTGATGCCATGTTAGAAAGAGCTGAGTAGTTTGTTACGTAAATATTCAAATATAGCCGATGCGAGCTATTAAAAAAAACTGAATCGAATAGCCTGCATCTTTAATAATTATGAATAACAATGAGCAGTGCCTAAATACAGCTGCACTGTATTTCTAAGTTAGCTTCAACGGAATGTTACTTTCAATGGCATGTTAGTTTGAATGCACCTGTTTCAAAACATAACAATCATTAAATCAGCATCAGAAAGTGTTAAGAACTAAAAGCGAACCAGGTAATCGCAGTGAGGCAAAGTGTGGATAGGCGACCGCCTAGTAATTGGAAGGTATCGGATTCGATACCCAGCTAGTCCATATTTTTGTTTAAATCTTGAAACAAAAAAAAAACGTATGTTATTTTAACAACAAGAAGTGAACCAGGTAATGGCAGTGAGGTAAAGTGGTCTAGTGGATAAGACTGATCGCTTCATAATGCAAATGCAAATGTAAATGTACTTGGTTTGATTCACAGCTACTCCTATTTATACCCCATATGTTATTTTTACCATTTTGTTCGTCACCCCATTATATTGGTTTGTTTATCTCTTTTTAAGTGGACACCCCCCCCCCCCCCCACCTCTTCAACAAAGGGGAAAATGACATGTGATACTTTTTCTTTAACAAGCGACTCTCTGATTTATTTAGAATACCTCCTTTGCTACACATACAACAATAAGTATTAACAGGGAAAAACTCATGCTGAATGGCAGTTGGACACATTAGTCTCGTGGATAGGCAATCGCCTGGTAACTGTAAGGTTTCGGGTTCGAAACCCAGCTAGTGCAACTTTTTTCTTCTGTTTTGTTTTACTTAAACAAAAACAAAAAATGATTTTAACCCATTTTTATGTCACTCAAAGTACATATTTATTGCTATTCTTTTAATCGATCGATACAATGAGCTTATAATAAACTTGTAAACAAAGTAAAGTATTATACGAAGTACACAAAGGACAGCAATATTATTCTGTTTTGTCCATCAAATATAATCACATTCAATACTTTTTCAGTCCAAATGAGAAGGTGAGAAAGAAAGAGAAAGAAAGAAAGAGAGCCAAAAAGAGACAAGAAAAGAGAATCCAATACCCCCATTAATCAAACAAGGTCTGAGAATCTCAATCCACATATTTACAATTAATTCAAATATTTTGGCGGGAAAGCCAGATATTAATTATTGTCCAATTTTGGGGTGATAAAATAATTATTGTTGTTGTTGTTGTTGGTGTGACGGAAAGGGTTCCAAAGCACAATATGTCAATGGATTCCTCAAAAAGAACAAATGGGCCTTTGGTGGGGGGAGGAGGGGGGGGGGGGGGCAGTGTAGAAAAAAACTGTTGAGGAGCCTCTTTGGGGGCCCCAGGCGCGGATCTAGGATTTGTTAGGGGGGCCCAATTTGGAATTATGCTAGCCAAACATTGGTACGTAATGGTGACACCGGCAGTGGCGAAATAAGCAAACAATTTTAGGGGGCGGGGGGGGGGGGTTGAAAAAAAATCCGCACCACCCACTTTTACATGCAGACCCCGCTGAACGTTTCTCTAAGTAGGTTGGGGGAGAGGTATTTACGATAAGGCAGAGCGTAGCGTTAATTGGCGTGGGGTCTAGGGCCTTTTGGCCCCTCTGAACTACAACTTGTTGGCGGCAAAATTGCAACTGATATCCCGCTTCTTTTCTTTTCCTTCCCTTTATCTCTTCTTTTCCTTTTCATCATTGTCTCTTATTTTGTAATGGTGGGGGGGGGGGGGGGTGACAGCTGGGATCCAAGACCATTTCGGCCCTTGATCTGCTTCTTCCCCCCTCCCTTTTTTTCCCCTTCTTCTTCCTCTTCCTCTTCTTTCTTTCCCTTTCTCTCCTCTTCCCCTTTTCCTTCTTTTCCTTCTCTCTCTTTCTTTTTTTTGCGGGGGGGGGGGGGGGGGGGCAAGGCCCTCCCGGCCCCTGGATCCGCGTCTGCCTTTAGGGGGGTAGCTGCGCCTGTCGTCAGCTAGCTGAAAGTGTTAACAACTAAAACCAAAGTGTTAACAACTAAAAGTGAACCAGGTAATCGCAGTGAGGCAAAGTGGTCTCGTGGATAAGCAACCGCCTAGTAAGTGGAAGGTATCGGGTTCGATCCCCAGCTAGTGTATTTTGTTTTAAAGCCCAAAAGCCAGATATTGAAAGTCCAATTATTGTAAGGGGGGAGCAGCTGAGTGTAGGAAAAAACTGTTAGGGAGCCCCTTGGGGGGGGGGTCTTTTTTTTTTGGGGGGGGGTCTTTTTTTTTTTTTTTTTTTTTTTAGCTGGCGGTCGTCAGCTAGCTGGCGGTCGTCAGCTAGCTGGCGGTCGTCAGCTAGCTGGCGGTCGTCAGCTAGCTGGCGGTCGTCAGCTAGCTGGCGGTCGTCAGCTAGCTGGCGGTCGTCAGCTAGCTGGCGGTCGTCAGCTAGCTGGCGGTCGTCAGCTAGCTGGCGGTCGTCAGCTAGCTGGCGGTCGTCAGCTAGCTGGCGGTCGTCAGCGTAGCCGGTGGCCGGTAGCGTTAGCCCCAAAGCCATGTCCAATTTTTAAACTACATTCAAGAGTCCCTTATTGCCAGGTTAAACAAGTTTTTTACATTTTCAGTACTACTTACTTCCTTTTATCCAATCTGTACACTCCCATGCTATCCTTTTCCTGTCTGTAAACAACTTTACAACATGAATTCAATGATGGGCAAGGTTTTACTTCTCATATGAAAGCGCCCAACCTTCGTGAGGTGAAACAAAGGGCCTTTCAATTCAAGTCTATTCAAGCCCAATATGGGCTAACAACTGGCCTGCATACCCGAGCAGAATCATTTTGTGCTCGACAAAGACATTCAGCCTTGGGTAAAGAGGTCCATTATTATTATTTTTTTTTAGTTATATTTTTTCATTGACAGTATACTATTTAAATGTCAGGAATATTGGATGCTCTGTTTCAAATACAGTCCAGATTGCCGAGCAATGAATTATCTCATGCTTCTTGTCCAAAAACCATATCTAACAGTTTTTTTTTTTTAAAGCGGTATCATTTTAATTTCCATTTCCCAGCATTATTTTGAACTGTCTTGAACTGAAGTTGTTTTCCTTTCTCATATTTCGATACCATTACGTCATCAAAATAATGCGGTCATTGTTGCAATGTCAGGAATGCTATTTCTACCTCAGTCTTTGGAAATCCTCGCAATGACGAAAGTATTCACTCGATGAAGGGAGTGTCCGTTCTTTTATTCAATTCATTAATTGATGCCATGTTAGAAAGAGCTGAGTAGTTTGTTACGTAAATATTCAAATATAGCCGATGCGAGCTATTAAAAAAAACTGAATCGAATAGCCTGCATCTTTAATAATTATGAATAACAATGAGCAGTGCCTAAATACAGCTGCACTGTATTTCTAAGTTAGCTTCAACGGAATGTTACTTTCAATGGCATGTTAGTTTGAATGCACCTGTTTCAAAACATAACAATCATTAAATCAGCATCAGAAAGTGTTAAGAACTAAAAGCGAACCAGGTAATCGCAGTGAGGCAAAGTGTGGATAGGCGACCGCCTAGTAATTGGAAGGTATCGGATTCGATACCCAGCTAGTCCATATTTTTGTTTAAATCTTGAAACAAAAAAAAAACGTATGTTATTTTAACAACAAGAAGTGAACCAGGTAATGGCAGTGAGGTAAAGTGGTCTAGTGGATAAGACTGATCGCTTCATAATGCAAATGCAAATGTAAATGTACTTGGTTTGATTCACAGCTACTCCTATTTATACCCCATATGTTATTTTTACCATTTTGTTCGTCACCCCATTATATTGGTTTGTTTATCTCTTTTTAAGTGGACACCCCCCCCCCCCCCACCTCTTCAACAAAGGGGAAAATGACATGTGATACTTTTTCTTTAACAAGCGACTCTCTGATTTATTTAGAATACCTCCTTTGCTACACATACAACAATAAGTATTAACAGGGAAAAACTCATGCTGAATGGCAGTTGGACACATTAGTCTCGTGGATAGGCAATCGCCTGGTAACTGTAAGGTTTCGGGTTCGAAACCCAGCTAGTGCAACTTTTTTCTTCTGTTTTGTTTTACTTAAACAAAAACAAAAAATGATTTTAACCCATTTTTATGTCACTCAAAGTACATATTTATTGCTATTCTTTTAATCGATCGATACAATGAGCTTATAATAAACTTGTAAACAAAGTAAAGTATTATACGAAGTACACAAAGGACAGCAATATTATTCTGTTTTGTCCATCAAATATAATCACATTCAATACTTTTTCAGTCCAAATGAGAAGGTGAGAAAGAAAGAGAAAGAAAGAAAGAGAGCCAAAAAGAGACAAGAAAAGAGAATCCAATACCCCCATTAATCAAACAAGGTCTGAGAATCTCAATCCACATATTTACAATTAATTCAAATATTTTGGCGGGAAAGCCAGATATTAATTATTGTCCAATTTTGGGGTGATAAAATAATTATTGTTGTTGTTGTTGTTGGTGTGACGGAAAGGGTTCCAAAGCACAATATGTCAATGGATTCCTCAAAAAGAACAAATGGGCCTTTGGTGGGGGGAGGAGGGGGGGGGGGGGGCAGTGTAGAAAAAAACTGTTGAGGAGCCTCTTTGGGGGCCCCAGGCGCGGATCTAGGATTTGTTAGGGGGGCCCAATTTGGAATTATGCTAGCCAAACATTGGTACGTAATGGTGACACCGGCAGTGGCGAAATAAGCAAACAATTTTAGGGGGCGGGGGGGGGGGGGGTTGAAAAAAAATCCGCACCACCCACTTTTACATGCAGACCCCGCTGAACGTTTCTCTAAGTAGGTTGGGGGAGAGGTATTTACGATAAGGCAGAGCGTAGCGTTAATTGGCGTGGGGTCTAGGGCCTTTTGGCCCCTCTGAACTACAACTTGTTGGCGGCAAAATTGCAACTGATATCCCGCTTCTTTTCTTTTCCTTCCCTTTATCTCTTCTTTTCCTTTTCATCATTGTCTCTTATTTTGTAATGGTGGGGGGGGGGGGGGGGGGTGACAGCTGGGATCCAAGACCATTTCGGCCCTTGATCTGCTTCTTCCCCCCTCCCTTTTTTTCCCCTTCTTCTTCCTCTTCCTCTTCTTTCTTTCCCTTTCTCTCCTCTTCCCCTTTTCCTTCTTTTCCTTCTCTCTCTTTCTTTTTTTTGCGGGGGGGGGGGGGGGGGGCAAGGCCCTCCCGGCCCCTGGATCCGCGTCTGCCTTTAGGGGGGTAGCTGCGCCTGTCGTCAGCTAGCTGAAAGTGTTAACAACTAAAACCAAAGTGTTAACAACTAAAAGTGAACCAGGTAATCGCAGTGAGGCAAAGTGGTCTCGTGGATAAGCAACCGCCTAGTAAGTGGAAGGTATCGGGTTCGATCCCCAGCTAGTGTATTTTGTTTTAAAGCCCAAAAGCCAGATATTGAAAGTCCAATTATTGTAAGGGGGGAGCAGCTGAGTGTAGGAAAAAACTGTTAGGGAGCCCCTTGGGGGGGGGGTCTTTTTTTTTTTGGGGGGGGTCTTTTTTTTTTTTTTTTTTTTTTTAGCTGGCGGTCGTCAGCTAGCTGGCGGTCGTCAGCTAGCTGGCGGTCGTCAGCTAGCTGGCGGTCGTCAGCTAGCTGGCGGTCGTCAGCTAGCTGGCGGTCGTCAGCTAGCTGGCGGTCGTCAGCTAGCTGGCGGTCGTCAGCTAGCTGGCGGTCGTCAGCTAGCTGGCGGTCGTCAGCTAGCTGGCGGTCGTCAGCTAGCTGGCGGTCGTCAGCTAGCTGGCGGTCGTCAGCTAGCTGGCGGTCGTCAGCTAGCTGGCGGTCGTCAGCGTAGCCGGTGGCCGGTAGCGTTAGCCCCAAAGCCATGTCCAATTTTTAAACTACATTCAAGAGTCCCTTATTGCCAGGTTAAACAAGTTTTTTACATTTTCAGTACTACTTACTTCCTTTTATCCAATCTGTACACTCCCATGCTATCCTTTTCCTGTCTGTAAACAACTTTACAACATGAATTCAATGATGGGCAAGGTTTTACTTCTCATATGAAAGCGCCCAACCTTCGTGAGGTGAAACAAAGGGCCTTTCAATTCAAGTCTATTCAAGCCCAATATGGGCTAACAACTGGCCTGCATACCCGAGCAGAATCATTTTGTGCTCGACAAAGACATTCAGCCTTGGGTAAAGAGGTCCATTATTATTATTTTTTTTTAGTTATATTTTTTCATTGACAGTATACTATTTAAATGTCAGGAATATTGGATGCTCTGTTTCAAATACAGTCCAGATTGCCGAGCAATGAATTATCTCATGCTTCTTGTCCAAAAACCATATCTAACAGTTTTTTTTTTTTAAAGCGGTATCATTTTAATTTCCATTTCCCAGCATTATTTTGAACTGTCTTGAACTGAAGTTGTTTTCCTTTCTCATATTTCGATACCATTACGTCATCAAAATAATGCGGTCATTGTTGCAATGTCAGGAATGCTATTTCTACCTCAGTCTTTGGAAATCCTCGCAATGACGAAAGTATTCACTCGATGAAGGGAGTGTCCGTTCTTTTATTCAATTCATTAATTGATGCCATGTTAGAAAGAGCTGAGTAGTTTGTTACGTAAATATTCAAATATAGCCGATGCGAGCTATTAAAAAAAACTGAATCGAATAGCCTGCATCTTTAATAATTATGAATAACAATGAGCAGTGCCTAAATACAGCTGCACTGTATTTCTAAGTTAGCTTCAACGGAATGTTACTTTCAATGGCATGTTAGTTTGAATGCACCTGTTTCAAAACATAACAATCATTAAATCAGCATCAGAAAGTGTTAAGAACTAAAAGCGAACCAGGTAATCGCAGTGAGGCAAAGTGTGGATAGGCGACCGCCTAGTAATTGGAAGGTATCGGATTCGATACCCAGCTAGTCCATATTTTTGTTTAAATCTTGAAACAAAAAAAAAACGTATGTTATTTTAACAACAAGAAGTGAACCAGGTAATGGCAGTGAGGTAAAGTGGTCTAGTGGATAAGACTGATCGCTTCATAATGCAAATGCAAATGTAAATGTACTTGGTTTGATTCACAGCTACTCCTATTTATACCCCATATGTTATTTTTACCATTTTGTTCGTCACCCCATTATATTGGTTTGTTTATCTCTTTTTAAGTGGACACCCCCCCCCCCCCCACCTCTTCAACAAAGGGGAAAATGACATGTGATACTTTTTCTTTAACAAGCGACTCTCTGATTTATTTAGAATACCTCCTTTGCTACACATACAACAATAAGTATTAACAGGGAAAAACTCATGCTGAATGGCAGTTGGACACATTAGTCTCGTGGATAGGCAATCGCCTGGTAACTGTAAGGTTTCGGGTTCGAAACCCAGCTAGTGCAACTTTTTTCTTCTGTTTTGTTTTACTTAAACAAAAACAAAAAATGATTTTAACCCATTTTTATGTCACTCAAAGTACATATTTATTGCTATTCTTTTAATCGATCGATACAATGAGCTTATAATAAACTTGTAAACAAAGTAAAGTATTATACGAAGTACACAAAGGACAGCAATATTATTCTGTTTTGTCCATCAAATATAATCACATTCAATACTTTTTCAGTCCAAATGAGAAGGTGAGAAAGAAAGAGAAAGAAAGAAAGAGAGCCAAAAAGAGACAAGAAAAGAGAATCCAATACCCCCATTAATCAAACAAGGTCTGAGAATCTCAATCCACATATTTACAATTAATTCAAATATTTTGGCGGGAAAGCCAGATATTAATTATTGTCCAATTTTGGGGTGATAAAATAATTATTGTTGTTGTTGTTGTTGGTGTGACGGAAAGGGTTCCAAAGCACAATATGTCAATGGATTCCTCAAAAAGAACAAATGGGCCTTTGGTGGGGGGAGGAGGGGGGGGGGCAGTGTAGAAAAAAACTGTTGAGGAGCCTCTTTGGGGGCCCCAGGCGCGGATCTAGGATTTGTTAGGGGGGCCCAATTTGGAATTATGCTAGCCAAACATTGGTACGTAATGGTGACACCGGCAGTGGCGAAATAAGCAAACAATTTTAGGGGGCGGGGGGGGGGGGGGTTGAAAAAAAATCCGCACCACCCACTTTTACATGCAGACCCCGCTGAACGTTTCTCTAAGTAGGTTGGGGGAGAGGTATTTACGATAAGGCAGAGCGTAGCGTTAATTGGCGTGGGGTCTAGGGCCTTTTGGCCCCTCTGAACTACAACTTGTTGGCGGCAAAATTGCAACTGATATCCCGCTTCTTTTCTTTTCCTTCCCTTTATCTCTTCTTTTCCTTTTCATCATTGTCTCTTATTTTGTAATGGTGGGGGGGGGGGGGGTGACAGCTGGGATCCAAGACCATTTCGGCCCTTGATCTGCTTCTTCCCCCCTCCCTTTTTTTCCCCTTCTTCTTCCTCTTCCTCTTCTTTCTTTCCCTTTCTCTCCTCTTCCCCTTTTCCTTCTTTTCCTTCTCTCTCTTTCTTTTTTTTGCGGGGGGGGGGGGGGGGGGGGGGCAAGGCCCTCCCGGCCCCTGGATCCGCGTCTGCCTTTAGGGGGGTAGCTGCGCCTGTCGTCAGCTAGCTGAAAGTGTTAACAACTAAAACCAAAGTGTTAACAACTAAAAGTGAACCAGGTAATCGCAGTGAGGCAAAGTGGTCTCGTGGATAAGCAACCGCCTAGTAAGTGGAAGGTATCGGGTTCGATCCCCAGCTAGTGTATTTTGTTTTAAAGCCCAAAAGCCAGATATTGAAAGTCCAATTATTGTAAGGGGGGAGCAGCTGAGTGTAGGAAAAAACTGTTAGGGAGCCCCTTGGGGGGGGGGTCTTTTTTTTTTGGGGGGGGGTCTTTTTTTTTTTTTTTTTTTTTTAGCTGGCGGCGGTCGTCAGCTAGCTGGCGGTCGTCAGCTAGCTGGCGGTCGTCAGCTAGCTGGCGGTCGTCAGCTAGCTGGCGGTCGTCAGCTAGCTGGCGGTCGTCAGCTAGCTGGCGGTCGTCAGCTAGCTGGCGGTCGTCAGCTAGCTGGCGGTCGTCAGCTAGCTGGCGGTCGTCAGCTAGCTGGCGGTCGTCAGCTAGCTGGCGGTCGTCAGCTAGCTGGCGGTCGTCAGCTAGCTGGCGGTCGTCAGCGTAGCCGGTGGCCGGTAGCGTTAGCCCCAAAGCCATGTCCAATTTTTAAACTACATTCAAGAGTCCCTTATTGCCAGGTTAAACAA
The DNA here is from genome assembly GCA_035222895.1 of Strongylocentrotus droebachiensis. NCBI lineage: Eukaryota > Metazoa > Echinodermata > Echinoidea > Camarodonta > Strongylocentrotidae > Strongylocentrotus > Strongylocentrotus droebachiensis. The sequence continues at coordinate 220,340 of JAVYIG010002542.1, read as the reverse complement.
GTTTTTTACATTTTCAGTACTACTTACTTCCTTTTATCCAATCTGTACACTCCCATGCTATCCTTTTCCTGTCTGTAAACAACTTTACAACATGAATTCAATGATGGGCAAGGTTTTACTTCTCATATGAAAGCGCCCAACCTTCGTGAGGTGAAACAAAGGGCCTTTCAATTCAAGTCTATTCAAGCCCAATATGGGCTAACAACTGGCCTGCATACCCGAGCAGAATCATTTTGTGCTCGACAAAGACATTCAGCCTTGGGTAAAGAGGTCCATTATTATTATTTTTTTTTAGTTATATTTTTTCATTGACAGTATACTATTTAAATGTCAGGAATATTGGATGCTCTGTTTCAAATACAGTCCAGATTGCCGAGCAATGAATTATCTCATGCTTCTTGTCCAAAAACCATATCTAACAGTTTTTTTTTTTTAAAGCGGTATCATTTTAATTTCCATTTCCCAGCATTATTTTGAACTGTCTTGAACTGAAGTTGTTTTCCTTTCTCATATTTCGATACCATTACGTCATCAAAATAATGCGGTCATTGTTGCAATGTCAGGAATGCTATTTCTACCTCAGTCTTTGGAAATCCTCGCAATGACGAAAGTATTCACTCGATGAAGGGAGTGTCCGTTCTTTTATTCAATTCATTAATTGATGCCATGTTAGAAAGAGCTGAGTAGTTTGTTACGTAAATATTCAAATATAGCCGATGCGAGCTATTAAAAAAAACTGAATCGAATAGCCTGCATCTTTAATAATTATGAATAACAATGAGCAGTGCCTAAATACAGCTGCACTGTATTTCTAAGTTAGCTTCAACGGAATGTTACTTTCAATGGCATGTTAGTTTGAATGCACCTGTTTCAAAACATAACAATCATTAAATCAGCATCAGAAAGTGTTAAGAACTAAAAGCGAACCAGGTAATCGCAGTGAGGCAAAGTGTGGATAGGCGACCGCCTAGTAATTGGAAGGTATCGGATTCGATACCCAGCTAGTCCATATTTTTGTTTAAATCTTGAAACAAAAAAAAAACGTATGTTATTTTAACAACAAGAAGTGAACCAGGTAATGGCAGTGAGGTAAAGTGGTCTAGTGGATAAGACTGATCGCTTCATAATGCAAATGCAAATGTAAATGTACTTGGTTTGATTCACAGCTACTCCTATTTATACCCCATATGTTATTTTTACCATTTTGTTCGTCACCCCATTATATTGGTTTGTTTATCTCTTTTTAAGTGGACACCCCCCCCCCCCCACCTCTTCAACAAAGGGGAAAATGACATGTGATACTTTTTCTTTAACAAGCGACTCTCTGATTTATTTAGAATACCTCCTTTGCTACACATACAACAATAAGTATTAACAGGGAAAAACTCATGCTGAATGGCAGTTGGACACATTAGTCTCGTGGATAGGCAATCGCCTGGTAACTGTAAGGTTTCGGGTTCGAAACCCAGCTAGTGCAACTTTTTTCTTCTGTTTTGTTTTACTTAAACAAAAACAAAAAATGATTTTAACCCATTTTTATGTCACTCAAAGTACATATTTATTGCTATTCTTTTAATCGATCGATACAATGAGCTTATAATAAACTTGTAAACAAAGTAAAGTATTATACGAAGTACACAAAGGACAGCAATATTATTCTGTTTTGTCCATCAAATATAATCACATTCAATACTTTTTCAGTCCAAATGAGAAGGTGAGAAAGAAAGAGAAAGAAAGAAAGAGAGCCAAAAAGAGACAAGAAAAGAGAATCCAATACCCCCATTAATCAAACAAGGTCTGAGAATCTCAATCCACATATTTACAATTAATTCAAATATTTTGGCGGGAAAGCCAGATATTAATTATTGTCCAATTTTGGGGTGATAAAATAATTATTGTTGTTGTTGTTGTTGGTGTGACGGAAAGGGTTCCAAAGCACAATATGTCAATGGATTCCTCAAAAAGAACAAATGGGCCTTTGGTGGGGGGAGGAGGGGGGGGGGGGGCAGTGTAGAAAAAAACTGTTGAGGAGCCTCTTTGGGGGCCCCAGGCGCGGATCTAGGATTTGTTAGGGGGGCCCAATTTGGAATTATGCTAGCCAAACATTGGTACGTAATGGTGACACCGGCAGTGGCGAAATAAGCAAACAATTTTAGGGGGCGGGGGGGGGGGGGGGGTTGAAAAAAAATCCGCACCACCCACTTTTACATGCAGACCCCGCTGAACGTTTCTCTAAGTAGGTTGGGGGAGAGGTATTTACGATAAGGCAGAGCGTAGCGTTAATTGGCGTGGGGTCTAGGGCCTTTTGGCCCCTCTGAACTACAACTTGTTGGCGGCAAAATTGCAACTGATATCCCGCTTCTTTTCTTTTCCTTCCCTTTATCTCTTCTTTTCCTTTTCATCATTGTCTCTTATTTTGTAATGGTGGGGGGGGGGGGGGTGACAGCTGGGATCCAAGACCATTTCGGCCCTTGATCTGCTTCTTCCCCCCTCCCTTTTTTTCCCCTTCTTCTTCCTCTTCCTCTTCTTTCTTTCCCTTTCTCTCCTCTTCCCCTTTTCCTTCTTTTCCTTCTCTCTCTTTCTTTTTTTTGCGGGGGGGGGGGGGGGGGGCAAGGCCCTCCCGGCCCCTGGATCCGCGTCTGCCTTTAGGGGGGTAGCTGCGCCTGTCGTCAGCTAGCTGAAAGTGTTAACAACTAAAACCAAAGTGTTAACAACTAAAAGTGAACCAGGTAATCGCAGTGAGGCAAAGTGGTCTCGTGGATAAGCAACCGCCTAGTAAGTGGAAGGTATCGGGTTCGATCCCCAGCTAGTGTATTTTGTTTTAAAGCCCAAAAGCCAGATATTGAAAGTCCAATTATTGTAAGGGGGGAGCAGCTGAGTGTAGGAAAAAACTGTTAGGGAGCCCCTTGGGGGGGGGGTCTTTTTTTTTGGGGGGGGGGTCTTTTTTTTTTTTTTATTTTTTTAGCTGGCGGTCGTCAGCTAGCTGGCGGTCGTCAGCTAGCTGGCGGTCGTCAGCGTAGCCGGTGGCCGGTAGCGTTAGCCCCAAAGCCATGTCCAATTTTTAAACTACATTCAAGAGTCCCTTATTGCCAGGTTAAACAAGTTTTTTACATTTTCAGTACTACTTACTTCCTTTTATCCAATCTGTACACTCCCATGCTATCCTTTTCCTGTCTGTAAACAACTTTACAACATGAATTCAATGATGGGCAAGGTTTTACTTCTCATATGAAAGCGCCCAACCTTCGTGAGGTGAAACAAAGGGCCTTTCAATTCAAGTCTATTCAAGCCCAATATGGGCTAACAACTGGCCTGCATACCCGAGCAGAATCATTTTGTGCTCGACAAAGACATTCAGCCTTGGGTAAAGAGGTCCATTATTATTATTTTTTTTTAGTTATATTTTTTCATTGACAGTATACTATTTAAATGTCAGGAATATTGGATGCTCTGTTTCAAATACAGTCCAGATTGCCGAGCAATGAATTATCTCATGCTTCTTGTCCAAAAACCATATCTAACAGTTTTTTTTTTTTAAAGCGGTATCATTTTAATTTCCATTTCCCAGCATTATTTTGAACTGTCTTGAACTGAAGTTGTTTTCCTTTCTCATATTTCGATACCATTACGTCATCAAAATAATGCGGTCATTGTTGCAATGTCAGGAATGCTATTTCTACCTCAGTCTTTGGAAATCCTCGCAATGACGAAAGTATTCACTCGATGAAGGGAGTGTCCGTTCTTTTATTCAATTCATTAATTGATGCCATGTTAGAAAGAGCTGAGTAGTTTGTTACGTAAATATTCAAATATAGCCGATGCGAGCTATTAAAAAAAACTGAATCGAATAGCCTGCATCTTTAATAATTATGAATAACAATGAGCAGTGCCTAAATACAGCTGCACTGTATTTCTAAGTTAGCTTCAACGGAATGTTACTTTCAATGGCATGTTAGTTTGAATGCACCTGTTTCAAAACATAACAATCATTAAATCAGCATCAGAAAGTGTTAAGAACTAAAAGCGAACCAGGTAATCGCAGTGAGGCAAAGTGTGGATAGGCGACCGCCTAGTAATTGGAAGGTATCGGATTCGATACCCAGCTAGTCCATATTTTTGTTTAAATCTTGAAACAAAAAAAAAACGTATGTTATTTTAACAACAAGAAGTGAACCAGGTAATGGCAGTGAGGTAAAGTGGTCTAGTGGATAAGACTGATCGCTTCATAATGCAAATGCAAATGTAAATGTACTTGGTTTGATTCACAGCTACTCCTATTTATACCCCATATGTTATTTTTACCATTTTGTTCGTCACCCCATTATATTGGTTTGTTTATCTCTTTTTAAGTGGACACCCCCCCCCCCCCACCTCTTCAACAAAGGGGAAAATGACATGTGATACTTTTTCTTTAACAAGCGACTCTCTGATTTATTTAGAATACCTCCTTTGCTACACATACAACAATAAGTATTAACAGGGAAAAACTCATGCTGAATGGCAGTTGGACACATTAGTCTCGTGGATAGGCAATCGCCTGGTAACTGTAAGGTTTCGGGTTCGAAACCCAGCTAGTGCAACTTTTTTCTTCTGTTTTGTTTTACTTAAACAAAAACAAAAAATGATTTTAACCCATTTTTATGTCACTCAAAGTACATATTTATTGCTATTCTTTTAATCGATCGATACAATGAGCTTATAATAAACTTGTAAACAAAGTAAAGTATTATACGAAGTACACAAAGGACAGCAATATTATTCTGTTTTGTCCATCAAATATAATCACATTCAATACTTTTTCAGTCCAAATGAGAAGGTGAGAAAGAAAGAGAAAGAAAGAAAGAGAGCCAAAAAGAGACAAGAAAAGAGAATCCAATACCCCCATTAATCAAACAAGGTCTGAGAATCTCAATCCACATATTTACAATTAATTCAAATATTTTGGCGGGAAAGCCAGATATTAATTATTGTCCAATTTTGGGGTGATAAAATAATTATTGTTGTTGTTGTTGTTGGTGTGACGGAAAGGGTTCCAAAGCACAATATGTCAATGGATTCCTCAAAAAGAACAAATGGGCCTTTGGTGGGGGGAGGAGGGGGGGGGGGGGCAGTGTAGAAAAAAACTGTTGAGGAGCCTCTTTGGGGGCCCCAGGCGCGGATCTAGGATTTGTTAGGGGGGCCCAATTTGGAATTATGCTAGCCAAACATTGGTACGTAATGGTGACACCGGCAGTGGCGAAATAAGCAAACAATTTTAGGGGGCGGGGGGGGGGGGGGGTTGAAAAAAAATCCGCACCACCCACTTTTACATGCAGACCCCGCTGAACGTTTCTCTAAGTAGGTTGGGGGAGAGGTATTTACGATAAGGCAGAGCGTAGCGTTAATTGGCGTGGGGTCTAGGGCCTTTTGGCCCCTCTGAACTACAACTTGTTGGCGGCAAAATTGCAACTGATATCCCGCTTCTTTTCTTTTCCTTCCCTTTATCTCTTCTTTTCCTTTTCATCATTGTCTCTTATTTTGTAATGGTGGGGGGGGGGGGGGGTGACAGCTGGGATCCAAGACCATTTCGGCCCTTGATCTGCTTCTTCCCCCCTCCCTTTTTTTCCCCTTCTTCTTCCTCTTCCTCTTCTTTCTTTCCCTTTCTCTCCTCTTCCCCTTTTCCTTCTTTTCCTTCTCTCTCTTTCTTTTTTTTGCGGGGGGGGGGGGGGGGGGGGGGCAAGGCCCTCCCGGCCCCTGGATCCGCGTCTGCCTTTAGGGGGGTAGCTGCGCCTGTCGTCAGCTAGCTGAAAGTGTTAACAACTAAAACCAAAGTGTTAACAACTAAAAGTGAACCAGGTAATCGCAGTGAGGCAAAGTGGTCTCGTGGATAAGCAACCGCCTAGTAAGTGGAAGGTATCGGGTTCGATCCCCAGCTAGTGTATTTTGTTTTAAAGCCCAAAAGCCAGATATTGAAAGTCCAATTATTGTAAGGGGGGAGCAGCTGAGTGTAGGAAAAAACTGTTAGGGAGCCCCTTGGGGGGGGGGGTCTTTTTTTTTTTGGGGGGGGTCTTTTTTTTTTTTTTTTTTTTTTAGCTGGCGGTCGTCAGCTAGCTGGCGGTCGTCAGCTAGCTGGCGGTCGTCAGCGTAGCCGGTGGCCGGTAGCGTTAGCCCCAAAGCCATGTCCAATTTTTAAACTACATTCAAGAGTCCCTTATTGCCAGGTTAAACAAGTTTTTTACATTTTCAGTACTACTTACTTCCTTTTATCCAATCTGTACACTCCCATGCTATCCTTTTCCTGTCTGTAAACAACTTTACAACATGAATTCAATGATGGGCAAGGTTTTACTTCTCATATGAAAGCGCCCAACCTTCGTGAGGTGAAACAAAGGGCCTTTCAATTCAAGTCTATTCAAGCCCAATATGGGCTAACAACTGGCCTGCATACCCGAGCAGAATCATTTTGTGCTCGACAAAGACATTCAGCCTTGGGTAAAGAGGTCCATTATTATTATTTTTTTTTAGTTATATTTTTTCATTGACAGTATACTATTTAAATGTCAGGAATATTGGATGCTCTGTTTCAAATACAGTCCAGATTGCCGAGCAATGAATTATCTCATGCTTCTTGTCCAAAAACCATATCTAACAGTTTTTTTTTTTTAAAGCGGTATCATTTTAATTTCCATTTCCCAGCATTATTTTGAACTGTCTTGAACTGAAGTTGTTTTCCTTTCTCATATTTCGATACCATTACGTCATCAAAATAATGCGGTCATTGTTGCAATGTCAGGAATGCTATTTCTACCTCAGTCTTTGGAAATCCTCGCAATGACGAAAGTATTCACTCGATGAAGGGAGTGTCCGTTCTTTTATTCAATTCATTAATTGATGCCATGTTAGAAAGAGCTGAGTAGTTTGTTACGTAAATATTCAAATATAGCCGATGCGAGCTATTAAAAAAAACTGAATCGAATAGCCTGCATCTTTAATAATTATGAATAACAATGAGCAGTGCCTAAATACAGCTGCACTGTATTTCTAAGTTAGCTTCAACGGAATGTTACTTTCAATGGCATGTTAGTTTGAATGCACCTGTTTCAAAACATAACAATCATTAAATCAGCATCAGAAAGTGTTAAGAACTAAAAGCGAACCAGGTAATCGCAGTGAGGCAAAGTGTGGATAGGCGACCGCCTAGTAATTGGAAGGTATCGGATTCGATACCCAGCTAGTCCATATTTTTGTTTAAATCTTGAAACAAAAAAAAAACGTATGTTATTTTAACAACAAGAAGTGAACCAGGTAATGGCAGTGAGGTAAAGTGGTCTAGTGGATAAGACTGATCGCTTCATAATGCAAATGCAAATGTAAATGTACTTGGTTTGATTCACAGCTACTCCTATTTATACCCCATATGTTATTTTTACCATTTTGTTCGTCACCCCATTATATTGGTTTGTTTATCTCTTTTTAAGTGGACACCCCCCCCCCCCCCACCTCTTCAACAAAGGGGAAAATGACATGTGATACTTTTTCTTTAACAAGCGACTCTCTGATTTATTTAGAATACCTCCTTTGCTACACATACAACAATAAGTATTAACAGGGAAAAACTCATGCTGAATGGCAGTTGGACACATTAGTCTCGTGGATAGGCAATCGCCTGGTAACTGTAAGGTTTCGGGTTCGAAACCCAGCTAGTGCAACTTTTTTCTTCTGTTTTGTTTTACTTAAACAAAAACAAAAAATGATTTTAACCCATTTTTATGTCACTCAAAGTACATATTTATTGCTATTCTTTTAATCGATCGATACAATGAGCTTATAATAAACTTGTAAACAAAGTAAAGTATTATACGAAGTACACAAAGGACAGCAATATTATTCTGTTTTGTCCATCAAATATAATCACATTCAATACTTTTTCAGTCCAAATGAGAAGGTGAGAAAGAAAGAGAAAGAAAGAAAGAGAGCCAAAAAGAGACAAGAAAAGAGAATCCAATACCCCCATTAATCAAACAAGGTCTGAGAATCTCAATCCACATATTTACAATTAATTCAAATATTTTGGCGGGAAAGCCAGATATTAATTATTGTCCAATTTTGGGGTGATAAAATAATTATTGTTGTTGTTGTTGTTGGTGTGACGGAAAGGGTTCCAAAGCACAATATGTCAATGGATTCCTCAAAAAGAACAAATGGGCCTTTGGTGGGGGGAGGAGGGGGGGGGGGGGCAGTGTAGAAAAAAACTGTTGAGGAGCCTCTTTGGGGGCCCCAGGCGCGGATCTAGGATTTGTTAGGGGGGCCCAATTTGGAATTATGCTAGCCAAACATTGGTACGTAATGGTGACACCGGCAGTGGCGAAATAAGCAAACAATTTTAGGGGGCGGGGGGGGGGGGGGGTTGAAAAAAAATCCGCACCACCCACTTTTACATGCAGACCCCGCTGAACGTTTCTCTAAGTAGGTTGGGGGAGAGGTATTTACGATAAGGCAGAGCGTAGCGTTAATTGGCGTGGGGTCTAGGGCCTTTTGGCCCCTCTGAACTACAACTTGTTGGCGGCAAAATTGCAACTGATATCCCGCTTCTTTTCTTTTCCTTCCCTTTATCTCTTCTTTTCCTTTTCATCATTGTCTCTTATTTTGTAATGGTGGGGGGGGGGGGGGTGACAGCTGGGATCCAAGACCATTTCGGCCCTTGATCTGCTTCTTCCCCCCTCCCTTTTTTTCCCCTTCTTCTTCCTCTTCCTCTTCTTTCTTTCCCTTTCTCTCCTCTTCCCCTTTTCCTTCTTTTCCTTCTCTCTCTTTCTTTTTTTTGCGGGGGGGGGGGGGGGGGGCAAGGCCCTCCCGGCCCCTGGATCCGCGTCTGCCTTTAGGGGGGTAGCTGCGCCTGTCGTCAGCTAGCTGAAAGTGTTAACAACTAAAACCAAAGTGTTAACAACTAAAAGTGAACCAGGTAATCGCAGTGAGGCAAAGTGGTCTCGTGGATAAGCAACCGCCTAGTAAGTGGAAGGTATCGGGTTCGATCCCCAGCTAGTGTATTTTGTTTTAAAGCCCAAAAGCCAGATATTGAAAGTCCAATTATTGTAAGGGGGGAGCAGCTGAGTGTAGGAAAAAACTGTTAGGGAGCCCCTTGGGGGGGGGGTCTTTTTTTTTGGGGGGGGGGTCTTTTTTTTTTTTTTTTTTTTTTTAGCTGGCGGTCGTCAGCTAGCTGGCGGTCGTCAGCTAGCTGGCGGTCGTCAGCTAGCTGGCGGTCGTCAGCTAGCTGGCGGTCGTCAGCTAGCTGGCGGTCGTCAGCTAGCTGGCGGTCGTCAGCTAGCTGGCGGTCGTCAGCTAGCTGGCGGTCGTCAGCTAGCTGGCGGTCGTCAGCGTAGCCGGTGGCCGGTAGCGTTAGCCCCAAAGCCATGTCCAATTTTTAAACTACATTCAAGAGTCCCTTATTGCCAGGTTAAACAAGTTTTTTACATTTTCAGTACTACTTACTTCCTTTTATCCAATCTGTACACTCCCATGCTATCCTTTTCCTGTCTGTAAACAACTTTACAACATGAATTCAATGATGGGCAAGGTTTTACTTCTCATATGAAAGCGCCCAACCTTCGTGAGGTGAAACAAAGGGCCTTTCAATTCAAGTCTATTCAAGCCCAATATGGGCTAACAACTGGCCTGCATACCCGAGCAGAATCATTTTGTGCTCGACAAAGACATTCAGCCTTGGGTAAAGAGGTCCATTATTATTATTTTTTTTTAGTTATATTTTTTCATTGACAGTATACTATTTAAATGTCAGGAATATTGGATGCTCTGTTTCAAATACAGTCCAGATTGCCGAGCAATGAATTATCTCATGCTTCTTGTCCAAAAACCATATCTAACAGTTTTTTTTTTTTAAAGCGGTATCATTTTAATTTCCATTTCCCAGCATTATTTTGAACTGTCTTGAACTGAAGTTGTTTTCCTTTCTCATATTTCGATACCATTACGTCATCAAAATAATGCGGTCATTGTTGCAATGTCAGGAATGCTATTTCTACCTCAGTCTTTGGAAATCCTCGCAATGACGAAAGTATTCACTCGATGAAGGGAGTGTCCGTTCTTTTATTCAATTCATTAATTGATGCCATGTTAGAAAGAGCTGAGTAGTTTGTTACGTAAATATTCAAATATAGCCGATGCGAGCTATTAAAAAAAACTGAATCGAATAGCCTGCATCTTTAATAATTATGAATAACAATGAGCAGTGCCTAAATACAGCTGCACTGTATTTCTAAGTTAGCTTCAACGGAATGTTACTTTCAATGGCATGTTAGTTTGAATGCACCTGTTTCAAAACATAACAATCATTAAATCAGCATCAGAAAGTGTTAAGAACTAAAAGCGAACCAGGTAATCGCAGTGAGGCAAAGTGTGGATAGGCGACCGCCTAGTAATTGGAAGGTATCGGATTCGATACCCAGCTAGTCCATATTTTTGTTTAAATCTTGAAACAAAAAAAAAACGTATGTTATTTTAACAACAAGAAGTGAACCAGGTAATGGCAGTGAGGTAAAGTGGTCTAGTGGATAAGACTGATCGCTTCATAATGCAAATGCAAATGTAAATGTACTTGGTTTGATTCACAGCTACTCCTATTTATACCCCATATGTTATTTTTACCATTTTGTTCGTCACCCCATTATATTGGTTTGTTTATCTCTTTTTAAGTGGACACCCCCCCCCCCCCCACCTCTTCAACAAAGGGGAAAATGACATGTGATACTTTTTCTTTAACAAGCGACTCTCTGATTTATTTAGAATACCTCCTTTGCTACACATACAACAATAAGTATTAACAGGGAAAAACTCATGCTGAATGGCAGTTGGACACATTAGTCTCGTGGATAGGCAATCGCCTGGTAACTGTAAGGTTTCGGGTTCGAAACCCAGCTAGTGCAACTTTTTTCTTCTGTTTTGTTTTACTTAAACAAAAACAAAAAATGATTTTAACCCATTTTTATGTCACTCAAAGTACATATTTATTGCTATTCTTTTAATCGATCGATACAATGAGCTTATAATAAACTTGTAAACAAAGTAAAGTATTATACGAAGTACACAAAGGACAGCAATATTATTCTGTTTTGTCCATCAAATATAATCACATTCAATACTTTTTCAGTCCAAATGAGAAGGTGAGAAAGAAAGAGAAAGAAAGAAAGAGAGCCAAAAAGAGACAAGAAAAGAGAATCCAATACCCCCATTAATCAAACAAGGTCTGAGAATCTCAATCCACATATTTACAATTAATTCAAATATTTTGGCGGGAAAGCCAGATATTAATTATTGTCCAATTTTGGGGTGATAAAATAATTATTGTTGTTGTTGTTGTTGGTGTGACGGAAAGGGTTCCAAAGCACAATATGTCAATGGATTCCTCAAAAAGAACAAATGGGCCTTTGGTGGGGGGAGGAGGGGGGGGGGGGCAGTGTAGAAAAAAACTGTTGAGGAGCCTCTTTGGGGGCCCCAGGCGCGGATCTAGGATTTGTTAGGGGGGCCCAATTTGGAATTATGCTAGCCAAACATTGGTACGTAATGGTGACACCGGCAGTGGCGAAATAAGCAAACAATTTTAGGGGGCGGGGGGGGGGGGGGGGGTTGAAAAAAAATCCGCACCACCCACTTTTACATGCAGACCCCGCTGAACGTTTCTCTAAGTAGGTTGGGGGAGAGGTATTTACGATAAGGCAGAGCGTAGCGTTAATTGGCGTGGGGTCTAGGGCCTTTTGGCCCCTCTGAACTACAACTTGTTGGCGGCAAAATTGCAACTGATATCCCGCTTCTTTTCTTTTCCTTCCCTTTATCTCTTCTTTTCCTTTTCATCATTGTCTCTTATTTTGTAATGGTGGGGGGGGGGGGGGGGGTGACAGCTGGGATCCAAGACCATTTCGGCCCTTGATCTGCTTCTTCCCCCCTCCCTTTTTTTCCCCTTCTTCTTCCTCTTCCTCTTCTTTCTTTCCCTTTCTCTCCTCTTCCCCTTTTCCTTCTTTTCCTTCTCTCTCTTTCTTTTTTTTGCGGGGGGGGGGGGGGGGGGGCAAGGCCCTCCCGGCCCCTGGATCCGCGTCTGCCTTTAGGGGGGTAGCTGCGCCTGTCGTCAGCTAGCTGAAAGTGTTAACAACTAAAACCAAAGTGTTAACAACTAAAAGTGAACCAGGTAATCGCAGTGAGGCAAAGTGGTCTCGTGGATAAGCAACCGCCTAGTAAGTGGAAGGTATCGGGTTCGATCCCCAGCTAGTGTATTTTGTTTTAAAGCCCAAAAGCCAGATATTGAAAGTCCAATTATTGTAAGGGGGGAGCAGCTGAGTGTAGGAAAAAACTGTTAGGGAGCCCCTTGGGGGGGGGTCTTTTTTTTTTTGGGGGGGGTCTTTTTTTTTTTTTTTTTTTTTTTAGCTGGCGGTCGTCAGCTAGCTGGCGGTCGTCAGCTAGCTGGCGGTCGTCAGCTAGCTGGCGGTCGTCAGCTAGCTGGCGGTCGTCAGCTAGCTGGCGGTCGTCAGCTAGCTGGCGGTCGTCAGCTAGCTGGCGGTCGTCAGCTAGCTGGCGGTCGTCAGCTAGCTGGCGGTCGTCAGCGTAGCCGGTGGCCGGTAGCGTTAGCCCCAAAGCCATGTCCAATTTTTAAACTACATTCAAGAGTCCCTTATTGCCAGGTTAAACAAGTTTTTTACATTTTCAGTACTACTTACTTCCTTTTATCCAATCTGTACACTCCCATGCTATCCTTTTCCTGTCTGTAAACAACTTTACAACATGAATTCAATGATGGGCAAGGTTTTACTTCTCATATGAAAGCGCCCAACCTTCGTGAGGTGAAACAAAGGGCCTTTCAATTCAAGTCTATTCAAGCCCAATATGGGCTAACAACTGGCCTGCATACCCGAGCAGAATCATTTTGTGCTCGACAAAGACATTCAGCCTTGGGTAAAGAGGTCCATTATTATTATTTTTTTTTAGTTATATTTTTTCATTGACAGTATACTATTTAAATGTCAGGAATATTGGATGCTCTGTTTCAAATACAGTCCAGATTGCCGAGCAATGAATTATCTCATGCTTCTTGTCCAAAAACCATATCTAACAGTTTTTTTTTTTTAAAGCGGTATCATTTTAATTTCCATTTCCCAGCATTATTTTGAACTGTCTTGAACTGAAGTTGTTTTCCTTTCTCATATTTCGATACCATTACGTCATCAAAATAATGCGGTCATTGTTGCAATGTCAGGAATGCTATTTCTACCTCAGTCTTTGGAAATCCTCGCAATGACGAAAGTATTCACTCGATGAAGGGAGTGTCCGTTCTTTTATTCAATTCATTAATTGATGCCATGTTAGAAAGAGCTGAGTAGTTTGTTACGTAAATATTCAAATATAGCCGATGCGAGCTATTAAAAAAAACTGAATCGAATAGCCTGCATCTTTAATAATTATGAATAACAATGAGCAGTGCCTAAATACAGCTGCACTGTATTTCTAAGTTAGCTTCAACGGAATGTTACTTTCAATGGCATGTTAGTTTGAATGCACCTGTTTCAAAACATAACAATCATTAAATCAGCATCAGAAAGTGTTAAGAACTAAAAGCGAACCAGGTAATCGCAGTGAGGCAAAGTGTGGATAGGCGACCGCCTAGTAATTGGAAGGTATCGGATTCGATACCCAGCTAGTCCATATTTTTGTTTAAATCTTGAAACAAAAAAAAAACGTATGTTATTTTAACAACAAGAAGTGAACCAGGTAATGGCAGTGAGGTAAAGTGGTCTAGTGGATAAGACTGATCGCTTCATAATGCAAATGCAAATGTAAATGTACTTGGTTTGATTCACAGCTACTCCTATTTATACCCCATATGTTATTTTTACCATTTTGTTCGTCACCCCATTATATTGGTTTGTTTATCTCTTTTTAAGTGGACACCCCCCCCCCCCACCTCTTCAACAAAGGGGAAAATGACATGTGATACTTTTTCTTTAACAAGCGACTCTCTGATTTATTTAGAATACCTCCTTTGCTACACATACAACAATAAGTATTAACAGGGAAAAACTCATGCTGAATGGCAGTTGGACACATTAGTCTCGTGGATAGGCAATCGCCTGGTAACTGTAAGGTTTCGGGTTCGAAACCCAGCTAGTGCAACTTTTTTCTTCTGTTTTGTTTTACTTAAACAAAAACAAAAAATGATTTTAACCCATTTTTATGTCACTCAAAGTACATATTTATTGCTATTCTTTTAATCGATCGATACAATGAGCTTATAATAAACTTGTAAACAAAGTAAAGTATTATACGAAGTACACAAAGGACAGCAATATTATTCTGTTTTGTCCATCAAATATAATCACATTCAATACTTTTTCAGTCCAAATGAGAAGGTGAGAAAGAAAGAGAAAGAAAGAAAGAGAGCCAAAAAGAGACAAGAAAAGAGAATCCAATACCCCCATTAATCAAACAAGGTCTGAGAATCTCAATCCACATATTTACAATTAATTCAAATATTTTGGCGGGAAAGCCAGATATTAATTATTGTCCAATTTTGGGGTGATAAAATAATTATTGTTGTTGTTGTTGTTGGTGTGACGGAAAGGGTTCCAAAGCACAATATGTCAATGGATTCCTCAAAAAGAACAAATGGGCCTTTGGTGGGGGGAGGAGGGGGGGGGGGCAGTGTAGAAAAAAACTGTTGAGGAGCCTCTTTGGGGGCCCCAGGCGCGGATCTAGGATTTGTTAGGGGGGCCCAATTTGGAATTATGCTAGCCAAACATTGGTACGTAATGGTGACACCGGCAGTGGCGAAATAAGCAAACAATTTTAGGGGGCGGGGGGGGGGGGGGGGTTGAAAAAAAATCCGCACCACCCACTTTTACATGCAGACCCCGCTGAACGTTTCTCTAAGTAGGTTGGGGGAGAGGTATTTACGATAAGGCAGAGCGTAGCGTTAATTGGCGTGGGGTCTAGGGCCTTTTGGCCCCTCTGAACTACAACTTGTTGGCGGCAAAATTGCAACTGATATCCCGCTTCTTTTCTTTTCCTTCCCTTTATCTCTTCTTTTCCTTTTCATCATTGTCTCTTATTTTGTAATGGTGGGGGGGGGGGGGGGGTGACAGCTGGGATCCAAGACCATTTCGGCCCTTGATCTGCTTCTTCCCCCCTCCCTTTTTTTCCCCTTCTTCTTCCTCTTCCTCTTCTTTCTTCCCTTTCTCTCCTCTTCCCCTTTTCCTTCTTTTCCTTCTCTCTCTTTCTTTTTTTTGCGGGGGGGGGGGGGGGGGGGGGCAAGGCCCTCCCGGCCCCTGGATCCGCGTCTGCCTTTAGGGGGGTAGCTGCGCCTGTCGTCAGCTAGCTGAAAGTGTTAACAACTAAAACCAAAGTGTTAACAACTAAAAGTGAACCAGGTAATCGCAGTGAGGCAAAGTGGTCTCGTGGATAAGCAACCGCCTAGTAAGTGGAAGGTATCGGGTTCGATCCCCAGCTAGTGTATTTTGTTTTAAAGCCCAAAAGCCAGATATTGAAAGTCCAATTATTGTAAGGGGGGAGCAGCTGAGTGTAGGAAAAAACTGTTAGGGAGCCCCTTGGGGGGGGGGTCTTTTTTTTTTTGGGGGGGGTCTTTTTTTTTTTTTTTTTTTTTTTAGCTGGCGGTCGTCAGCTAGCTGGCGGTCGTCAGCTAGCTGGCGGTCGTCAGCGTAGCCGGTGGCCGGTAGCGTTAGCCCCAAAGCCATGTCCAATTTTTAAACTACATTCAAGAGTCCCTTATTGCCAGGTTAAACAAGTTTTTTACATTTTCAGTACTACTTACTTCCTTTTATCCAATCTGTACACTCCCATGCTATCCTTTTCCTGTCTGTAAACAACTTTACAACATGAATTCAATGATGGGCAAGGTTTTACTTCTCATATGAAAGCGCCCAACCTTCGTGAGGTGAAACAAAGGGCCTTTCAATTCAAGTCTATTCAAGCCCAATATGGGCTAACAACTGGCCTGCATACCCGAGCAGAATCATTTTGTGCTCGACAAAGACATTCAGCCTTGGGTAAAGAGGTCCATTATTATTATTTTTTTTTAGTTATATTTTTTCATTGACAGTATACTATTTAAATGTCAGGAATATTGGATGCTCTGTTTCAAATACAGTCCAGATTGCCGAGCAATGAATTATCTCATGCTTCTTGTCCAAAAACCATATCTAACAGTTTTTTTTTTTTAAAGCGGTATCATTTTAATTTCCATTTCCCAGCATTATTTTGAACTGTCTTGAACTGAAGTTGTTTTCCTTTCTCATATTTCGATACCATTACGTCATCAAAATAATGCGGTCATTGTTGCAATGTCAGGAATGCTATTTCTACCTCAGTCTTTGGAAATCCTCGCAATGACGAAAGTATTCACTCGATGAAGGGAGTGTCCGTTCTTTTATTCAATTCATTAATTGATGCCATGTTAGAAAGAGCTGAGTAGTTTGTTACGTAAATATTCAAATATAGCCGATGCGAGCTATTAAAAAAAACTGAATCGAATAGCCTGCATCTTTAATAATTATGAATAACAATGAGCAGTGCCTAAATACAGCTGCACTGTATTTCTAAGTTAGCTTCAACGGAATGTTACTTTCAATGGCATGTTAGTTTGAATGCACCTGTTTCAAAACATAACAATCATTAAATCAGCATCAGAAAGTGTTAAGAACTAAAAGCGAACCAGGTAATCGCAGTGAGGCAAAGTGTGGATAGGCGACCGCCTAGTAATTGGAAGGTATCGGATTCGATACCCAGCTAGTCCATATTTTTGTTTAAATCTTGAAACAAAAAAAAAACGTATGTTATTTTAACAACAAGAAGTGAACCAGGTAATGGCAGTGAGGTAAAGTGGTCTAGTGGATAAGACTGATCGCTTCATAATGCAAATGCAAATGTAAATGTACTTGGTTTGATTCACAGCTACTCCTATTTATACCCCATATGTTATTTTTACCATTTTGTTCGTCACCCCATTATATTGGTTTGTTTATCTCTTTTTAAGTGGACACCCCCCCCCCCCCACCTCTTCAACAAAGGGGAAAATGACATGTGATACTTTTTCTTTAACAAGCGACTCTCTGATTTATTTAGAATACCTCCTTTGCTACACATACAACAATAAGTATTAACAGGGAAAAACTCATGCTGAATGGCAGTTGGACACATTAGTCTCGTGGATAGGCAATCGCCTGGTAACTGTAAGGTTTCGGGTTCGAAACCCAGCTAGTGCAACTTTTTTCTTCTGTTTTGTTTTACTTAAACAAAAACAAAAAATGATTTTAACCCATTTTTATGTCACTCAAAGTACATATTTATTGCTATTCTTTTAATCGATCGATACAATGAGCTTATAATAAACTTGTAAACAAAGTAAAGTATTATACGAAGTACACAAAGGACAGCAATATTATTCTGTTTTGTCCATCAAATATAATCACATTCAATACTTTTTCAGTCCAAATGAGAAGGTGAGAAAGAAAGAGAAAGAAAGAAAGAGAGCCAAAAAGAGACAAGAAAAGAGAATCCAATACCCCCATTAATCAAACAAGGTCTGAGAATCTCAATCCACATATTTACAATTAATTCAAATATTTTGGCGGGAAAGCCAGATATTAATTATTGTCCAATTTTGGGGTGATAAAATAATTATTGTTGTTGTTGTTGTTGGTGTGACGGAAAGGGTTCCAAAGCACAATATGTCAATGGATTCCTCAAAAAGAACAAATGGGCCTTTGGTGGGGGGAGGAGGGGGGGGGGGGGCAGTGTAGAAAAAAACTGTTGAGGAGCCTCTTTGGGGGCCCCAGGCGCGGATCTAGGATTTGTTAGGGGGGCCCAATTTGGAATTATGCTAGCCAAACATTGGTACGTAATGGTGACACCGGCAGTGGCGAAATAAGCAAACAATTTTAGGGGGCGGGGGGGGGGGGGGTTGAAAAAAAATCCGCACCACCCACTTTTACATGCAGACCCCGCTGAACGTTTCTCTAAGTAGGTTGGGGGAGAGGTATTTACGATAAGGCAGAGCGTAGCGTTAATTGGCGTGGGGTCTAGGGCCTTTTGGCCCCTCTGAACTACAACTTGTTGGCGGCAAAATTGCAACTGATATCCCGCTTCTTTTCTTTTCCTTCCCTTTATCTCTTCTTTTCCTTTTCATCATTGTCTCTTATTTTGTAATGGTGGGGGGGGGGGGGGGGGGTGACAGCTGGGATCCAAGACCATTTCGGCCCTTGATCTGCTTCTTCCCCCCTCCCTTTTTTTCCCCTTCTTCTTCCTCTTCCTCTTCTTTCTTTCCCTTTCTCTCCTCTTCCCCTTTTCCTTCTTTTCCTTCTCTCTCTTTCTTTTTTTTGCGGGGGGGGGGGGGGGGGGGGCAAGGCCCTCCCGGCCCCTGGATCCGCGTCTGCCTTTAGGGGGGTAGCTGCGCCTGTCGTCAGCTAGCTGAAAGTGTTAACAACTAAAACCAAAGTGTTAACAACTAAAAGTGAACCAGGTAATCGCAGTGAGGCAAAGTGGTCTCGTGGATAAGCAACCGCCTAGTAAGTGGAAGGTATCGGGTTCGATCCCCAGCTAGTGTATTTTGTTTTAAAGCCCAAAAGCCAGATATTGAAAGTCCAATTATTGTAAGGGGGGAGCAGCTGAGTGTAGGAAAAAACTGTTAGGGAGCCCCTTGGGGGGGGGGTCTTTTTTTTTTGGGGGGGGGTCTTTTTTTTTTTTTTTTTTTTTTAGCTGGCGGTCGTCAGCTAGCTGGCGGTCGTCAGCTAGCTGGCGGTCGTCAGCGTAGCCGGTGGCCGGTAGCGTTAGCCCCAAAGCCATGTCCAATTTTTAAACTACATTCAAGAGTCCCTTATTGCCAGGTTAAACAAGTTTTTTACATTTTCAGTACTACTTACTTCCTTTTATCCAATCTGTACACTCCCATGCTATCCTTTTCCTGTCTGTAAACAACTTTACAACATGAATTCAATGATGGGCAAGGTTTTACTTCTCATATGAAAGCGCCCAACCTTCGTGAGGTGAAACAAAGGGCCTTTCAATTCAAGTCTATTCAAGCCCAATATGGGCTAACAACTGGCCTGCATACCCGAGCAGAATCATTTTGTGCTCGACAAAGACATTCAGCCTTGGGTAAAGAGGTCCATTATTATTATTTTTTTTTAGTTATATTTTTTCATTGACAGTATACTATTTAAATGTCAGGAATATTGGATGCTCTGTTTCAAATACAGTCCAGATTGCCGAGCAATGAATTATCTCATGCTTCTTGTCCAAAAACCATATCTAACAGTTTTTTTTTTTTAAAGCGGTATCATTTTAATTTCCATTTCCCAGCATTATTTTGAACTGTCTTGAACTGAAGTTGTTTTCCTTTCTCATATTTCGATACCATTACGTCATCAAAATAATGCGGTCATTGTTGCAATGTCAGGAATGCTATTTCTACCTCAGTCTTTGGAAATCCTCGCAATGACGAAAGTATTCACTCGATGAAGGGAGTGTCCGTTCTTTTATTCAATTCATTAATTGATGCCATGTTAGAAAGAGCTGAGTAGTTTGTTACGTAAATATTCAAATATAGCCGATGCGAGCTATTAAAAAAAACTGAATCGAATAGCCTGCATCTTTAATAATTATGAATAACAATGAGCAGTGCCTAAATACAGCTGCACTGTATTTCTAAGTTAGCTTCAACGGAATGTTACTTTCAATGGCATGTTAGTTTGAATGCACCTGTTTCAAAACATAACAATCATTAAATCAGCATCAGAAAGTGTTAAGAACTAAAAGCGAACCAGGTAATCGCAGTGAGGCAAAGTGTGGATAGGCGACCGCCTAGTAATTGGAAGGTATCGGATTCGATACCCAGCTAGTCCATATTTTTGTTTAAATCTTGAAACAAAAAAAAAACGTATGTTATTTTAACAACAAGAAGTGAACCAGGTAATGGCAGTGAGGTAAAGTGGTCTAGTGGATAAGACTGATCGCTTCATAATGCAAATGCAAATGTAAATGTACTTGGTTTGATTCACAGCTACTCCTATTTATACCCCATATGTTATTTTTACCATTTTGTTCGTCACCCCATTATATTGGTTTGTTTATCTCTTTTTAAGTGGACACCCCCCCCCCCCCACCTCTTCAACAAAGGGGAAAATGACATGTGATACTTTTTCTTTAACAAGCGACTCTCTGATTTATTTAGAATACCTCCTTTGCTACACATACAACAATAAGTATTAACAGGGAAAAACTCATGCTGAATGGCAGTTGGACACATTAGTCTCGTGGATAGGCAATCGCCTGGTAACTGTAAGGTTTCGGGTTCGAAACCCAGCTAGTGCAACTTTTTTCTTCTGTTTTGTTTTACTTAAACAAAAACAAAAAATGATTTTAACCCATTTTTATGTCACTCAAAGTACATATTTATTGCTATTCTTTTAATCGATCGATACAATGAGCTTATAATAAACTTGTAAACAAAGTAAAGTATTATACGAAGTACACAAAGGACAGCAATATTATTCTGTTTTGTCCATCAAATATAATCACATTCAATACTTTTTCAGTCCAAATGAGAAGGTGAGAAAGAAAGAGAAAGAAAGAAAGAGAGCCAAAAAGAGACAAGAAAAGAGAATCCAATACCCCCATTAATCAAACAAGGTCTGAGAATCTCAATCCACATATTTACAATTAATTCAAATATTTTGGCGGGAAAGCCAGATATTAATTATTGTCCAATTTTGGGGTGATAAAATAATTATTGTTGTTGTTGTTGTTGGTGTGACGGAAAGGGTTCCAAAGCACAATATGTCAATGGATTCCTCAAAAAGAACAAATGGGCCTTTGGTGGGGGGAGGAGGGGGGGGGGGGCAGTGTAGAAAAAAACTGTTGAGGAGCCTCTTTGGGGGCCCCAGGCGCGGATCTAGGATTTGTTAGGGGGGCCCAATTTGGAATTATGCTAGCCAAACATTGGTACGTAATGGTGACACCGGCAGTGGCGAAATAAGCAAACAATTTTAGGGGGCGGGGGGGGGGGGGGTTGAAAAAAAATCCGCACCACCCACTTTTACATGCAGACCCCGCTGAACGTTTCTCTAAGTAGGTTGGGGGAGAGGTATTTACGATAAGGCAGAGCGTAGCGTTAATTGGCGTGGGGTCTAGGGCCTTTTGGCCCCTCTGAACTACAACTTGTTGGCGGCAAAATTGCAACTGATATCCCGCTTCTTTTCTTTTCCTTCCCTTTATCTCTTCTTTTCCTTTTCATCATTGTCTCTTATTTTGTAATGGTGGGGGGGGGGGGGGGGGGTGACAGCTGGGATCCAAGACCATTTCGGCCCTTGATCTGCTTCTTCCCCCCTCCCTTTTTTTCCCCTTCTTCTTCCTCTTCCTCTTCTTTCTTTCCCTTTCTCTCCTCTTCCCCTTTTCCTTCTTTTCCTTCTCTCTCTTTCTTTTTTTTGCGGGGGGGGGGGGGGGGGGGGGCAAGGCCCTCCCGGCCCCTGGATCCGCGTCTGCCTTTAGGGGGGTAGCTGCGCCTGTCGTCAGCTAGCTGAAAGTGTTAACAACTAAAACCAAAGTGTTAACAACTAAAAGTGAACCAGGTAATCGCAGTGAGGCAAAGTGGTCTCGTGGATAAGCAACCGCCTAGTAAGTGGAAGGTATCGGGTTCGATCCCCAGCTAGTGTATTTTGTTTTAAAGCCCAAAAGCCAGATATTGAAAGTCCAATTATTGTAAGGGGGGAGCAGCTGAGTGTAGGAAAAAACTGTTAGGGAGCCCCTTGGGGGGGGGGTCTTTTTTTTTTTGGGGGGGGTCTTTTTTTTTTTTTTTTTTTTTTAGCTGGCGGTCGTCAGCTAGCTGGCGGTCGTCAGCTAGCTGGCGGTCGTCAGCTAGCTGGCGGTCGTCAGCGTAGCCGGTGGCCGGTAGCGTTAGCCCCAAAGCCATGTCCAATTTTTAAACTACATTCAAGAGTCCCTTATTGCCAGGTTAAACAAGTTTTTTACATTTTCAGTACTACTTACTTCCTTTTATCCAATCTGTACACTCCCATGCTATCCTTTTCCTGTCTGTAAACAACTTTACAACATGAATTCAATGATGGGCAAGGTTTTACTTCTCATATGAAAGCGCCCAACCTTCGTGAGGTGAAACAAAGGGCCTTTCAATTCAAGTCTATTCAAGCCCAATATGGGCTAACAACTGGCCTGCATACCCGAGCAGAATCATTTTGTGCTCGACAAAGACATTCAGCCTTGGGTAAAGAGGTCCATTATTATTATTTTTTTTTAGTTATATTTTTTCATTGACAGTATACTATTTAAATGTCAGGAATATTGGATGCTCTGTTTCAAATACAGTCCAGATTGCCGAGCAATGAATTATCTCATGCTTCTTGTCCAAAAACCATATCTAACAGTTTTTTTTTTTTAAAGCGGTATCATTTTAATTTCCATTTCCCAGCATTATTTTGAACTGTCTTGAACTGAAGTTGTTTTCCTTTCTCATATTTCGATACCATTACGTCATCAAAATAATGCGGTCATTGTTGCAATGTCAGGAATGCTATTTCTACCTCAGTCTTTGGAAATCCTCGCAATGACGAAAGTATTCACTCGATGAAGGGAGTGTCCGTTCTTTTATTCAATTCATTAATTGATGCCATGTTAGAAAGAGCTGAGTAGTTTGTTACGTAAATATTCAAATATAGCCGATGCGAGCTATTAAAAAAAACTGAATCGAATAGCCTGCATCTTTAATAATTATGAATAACAATGAGCAGTGCCTAAATACAGCTGCACTGTATTTCTAAGTTAGCTTCAACGGAATGTTACTTTCAATGGCATGTTAGTTTGAATGCACCTGTTTCAAAACATAACAATCATTAAATCAGCATCAGAAAGTGTTAAGAACTAAAAGCGAACCAGGTAATCGCAGTGAGGCAAAGTGTGGATAGGCGACCGCCTAGTAATTGGAAGGTATCGGATTCGATACCCAGCTAGTCCATATTTTTGTTTAAATCTTGAAACAAAAAAAAAACGTATGTTATTTTAACAACAAGAAGTGAACCAGGTAATGGCAGTGAGGTAAAGTGGTCTAGTGGATAAGACTGATCGCTTCATAATGCAAATGCAAATGTAAATGTACTTGGTTTGATTCACAGCTACTCCTATTTATACCCCATATGTTATTTTTACCATTTTGTTCGTCACCCCATTATATTGGTTTGTTTATCTCTTTTTAAGTGGACACCCCCCCCCCCCCACCTCTTCAACAAAGGGGAAAATGACATGTGATACTTTTTCTTTAACAAGCGACTCTCTGATTTATTTAGAATACCTCCTTTGCTACACATACAACAATAAGTATTAACAGGGAAAAACTCATGCTGAATGGCAGTTGGACACATTAGTCTCGTGGATAGGCAATCGCCTGGTAACTGTAAGGTTTCGGGTTCGAAACCCAGCTAGTGCAACTTTTTTCTTCTGTTTTGTTTTACTTAAACAAAAACAAAAAATGATTTTAACCCATTTTTATGTCACTCAAAGTACATATTTATTGCTATTCTTTTAATCGATCGATACAATGAGCTTATAATAAACTTGTAAACAAAGTAAAGTATTATACGAAGTACACAAAGGACAGCAATATTATTCTGTTTTGTCCATCAAATATAATCACATTCAATACTTTTTCAGTCCAAATGAGAAGGTGAGAAAGAAAGAGAAAGAAAGAAAGAGAGCCAAAAAGAGACAAGAAAAGAGAATCCAATACCCCCATTAATCAAACAAGGTCTGAGAATCTCAATCCACATATTTACAATTAATTCAAATATTTTGGCGGGAAAGCCAGATATTAATTATTGTCCAATTTTGGGGTGATAAAATAATTATTGTTGTTGTTGTTGTTGGTGTGACGGAAAGGGTTCCAAAGCACAATATGTCAATGGATTCCTCAAAAAGAACAAATGGGCCTTTGGTGGGGGGAGGAGGGGGGGGGGGGCAGTGTAGAAAAAAACTGTTGAGGAGCCTCTTTGGGGGCCCCAGGCGCGGATCTAGGATTTGTTAGGGGGGCCCAATTTGGAATTATGCTAGCCAAACATTGGTACGTAATGGTGACACCGGCAGTGGCGAAATAAGCAAACAATTTTAGGGGGCGGGGGGGGGGGGGGGTTGAAAAAAAATCCGCACCACCCACTTTTACATGCAGACCCCGCTGAACGTTTCTCTAAGTAGGTTGGGGGAGAGGTATTTACGATAAGGCAGAGCGTAGCGTTAATTGGCGTGGGGTCTAGGGCCTTTTGGCCCCTCTGAACTACAACTTGTTGGCGGCAAAATTGCAACTGATATCCCGCTTCTTTTCTTTTCCTTCCCTTTATCTCTTCTTTTCCTTTTCATCATTGTCTCTTATTTTGTAATGGTGGGGGGGGGGGGGGGGGGTGACAGCTGGGATCCAAGACCATTTCGGCCCTTGATCTGCTTCTTCCCCCCTCCCTTTTTTTCCCCTTCTTCTTCCTCTTCCTCTTCTTTCTTTCCCTTTCTCTCCTCTTCCCCTTTTCCTTCTTTTCCTTCTCTCTCTTTCTTTTTTTTGCGGGGGGGGGGGGGGGGGGGGGCAAGGCCCTCCCGGCCCCTGGATCCGCGTCTGCCTTTAGGGGGGTAGCTGCGCCTGTCGTCAGCTAGCTGAAAGTGTTAACAACTAAAACCAAAGTGTTAACAACTAAAAGTGAACCAGGTAATCGCAGTGAGGCAAAGTGGTCTCGTGGATAAGCAACCGCCTAGTAAGTGGAAGGTATCGGGTTCGATCCCCAGCTAGTGTATTTTGTTTTAAAGCCCAAAAGCCAGATATTGAAAGTCCAATTATTGTAAGGGGGGAGCAGCTGAGTGTAGGAAAAAACTGTTAGGGAGCCCCTTGGGGGGGGGGTCTTTTTTTTTTGGGGGGGGGTCTTTTTTTTTTTTTTTTTTTTTTAGCTGGCGGTCGTCAGCTAGCTGGCGGTCGTCAGCTAGCTGGCGGTCGTCAGCGTAGCCGGTGGCCGGTAGCGTTAGCCCCAAAGCCATGTCCAATTTTTAAACTACATTCAAGAGTCCCTTATTGCCAGGTTAAACAAGTTTTTTACATTTTCAGTACTACTTACTTCCTTTTATCCAATCTGTACACTCCCATGCTATCCTTTTCCTGTCTGTAAACAACTTTACAACATGAATTCAATGATGGGCAAGGTTTTACTTCTCATATGAAAGCGCCCAACCTTCGTGAGGTGAAACAAAGGGCCTTTCAATTCAAGTCTATTCAAGCCCAATATGGGCTAACAACTGGCCTGCATACCCGAGCAGAATCATTTTGTGCTCGACAAAGACATTCAGCCTTGGGTAAAGAGGTCCATTATTATTATTTTTTTTTAGTTATATTTTTTCATTGACAGTATACTATTTAAATGTCAGGAATATTGGATGCTCTGTTTCAAATACAGTCCAGATTGCCGAGCAATGAATTATCTCATGCTTCTTGTCCAAAAACCATATCTAACAGTTTTTTTTTTTTAAAGCGGTATCATTTTAATTTCCATTTCCCAGCATTATTTTGAACTGTCTTGAACTGAAGTTGTTTTCCTTTCTCATATTTCGATACCATTACGTCATCAAAATAATGCGGTCATTGTTGCAATGTCAGGAATGCTATTTCTACCTCAGTCTTTGGAAATCCTCGCAATGACGAAAGTATTCACTCGATGAAGGGAGTGTCCGTTCTTTTATTCAATTCATTAATTGATGCCATGTTAGAAAGAGCTGAGTAGTTTGTTACGTAAATATTCAAATATAGCCGATGCGAGCTATTAAAAAAAACTGAATCGAATAGCCTGCATCTTTAATAATTATGAATAACAATGAGCAGTGCCTAAATACAGCTGCACTGTATTTCTAAGTTAGCTTCAACGGAATGTTACTTTCAATGGCATGTTAGTTTGAATGCACCTGTTTCAAAACATAACAATCATTAAATCAGCATCAGAAAGTGTTAAGAACTAAAAGCGAACCAGGTAATCGCAGTGAGGCAAAGTGTGGATAGGCGACCGCCTAGTAATTGGAAGGTATCGGATTCGATACCCAGCTAGTCCATATTTTTGTTTAAATCTTGAAACAAAAAAAAAACGTATGTTATTTTAACAACAAGAAGTGAACCAGGTAATGGCAGTGAGGTAAAGTGGTCTAGTGGATAAGACTGATCGCTTCATAATGCAAATGCAAATGTAAATGTACTTGGTTTGATTCACAGCTACTCCTATTTATACCCCATATGTTATTTTTACCATTTTGTTCGTCACCCCATTATATTGGTTTGTTTATCTCTTTTTAAGTGGACACCCCCCCCCCCCCACCTCTTCAACAAAGGGGAAAATGACATGTGATACTTTTTCTTTAACAAGCGACTCTCTGATTTATTTAGAATACCTCCTTTGCTACACATACAACAATAAGTATTAACAGGGAAAAACTCATGCTGAATGGCAGTTGGACACATTAGTCTCGTGGATAGGCAATCGCCTGGTAACTGTAAGGTTTCGGGTTCGAAACCCAGCTAGTGCAACTTTTTTCTTCTGTTTTGTTTTACTTAAACAAAAACAAAAAATGATTTTAACCCATTTTTATGTCACTCAAAGTACATATTTATTGCTATTCTTTTAATCGATCGATACAATGAGCTTATAATAAACTTGTAAACAAAGTAAAGTATTATACGAAGTACACAAAGGACAGCAATATTATTCTGTTTTGTCCATCAAATATAATCACATTCAATACTTTTTCAGTCCAAATGAGAAGGTGAGAAAGAAAGAGAAAGAAAGAAAGAGAGCCAAAAAGAGACAAGAAAAGAGAATCCAATACCCCCATTAATCAAACAAGGTCTGAGAATCTCAATCCACATATTTACAATTAATTCAAATATTTTGGCGGGAAAGCCAGATATTAATTATTGTCCAATTTTGGGGTGATAAAATAATTATTGTTGTTGTTGTTGTTGGTGTGACGGAAAGGGTTCCAAAGCACAATATGTCAATGGATTCCTCAAAAAGAACAAATGGGCCTTTGGTGGGGGGAGGAGGGGGGGGGGGGCAGTGTAGAAAAAAACTGTTGAGGAGCCTCTTTGGGGGCCCCAGGCGCGGATCTAGGATTTGTTAGGGGGGCCCAATTTGGAATTATGCTAGCCAAACATTGGTACGTAATGGTGACACCGGCAGTGGCGAAATAAGCAAACAATTTTAGGGGGCGGGGGGGGGGGGGGGTTGAAAAAAAATCCGCACCACCCACTTTTACATGCAGACCCCGCTGAACGTTTCTCTAAGTAGGTTGGGGGAGAGGTATTTACGATAAGGCAGAGCGTAGCGTTAATTGGCGTGGGGTCTAGGGCCTTTTGGCCCCTCTGAACTACAACTTGTTGGCGGCAAAATTGCAACTGATATCCCGCTTCTTTTCTTTTCCTTCCCTTTATCTCTTCTTTTCCTTTTCATCATTGTCTCTTATTTTGTAATGGTGGGGGGGGGGGGGGGGGTGACAGCTGGGATCCAAGACCATTTCGGCCCTTGATCTGCTTCTTCCCCCCTCCCTTTTTTTCCCCTTCTTCTTCCTCTTCCTCTTCTTTCTTTCCCTTTCTCTCCTCTTCCCCTTTTCCTTCTTTTCCTTCTCTCTCTTTCTTTTTTTTGCGGGGGGGGGGGGGGGGGGGGCAAGGCCCTCCCGGCCCCTGGATCCGCGTCTGCCTTTAGGGGGGTAGCTGCGCCTGTCGTCAGCTAGCTGAAAGTGTTAACAACTAAAACCAAAGTGTTAACAACTAAAAGTGAACCAGGTAATCGCAGTGAGGCAAAGTGGTCTCGTGGATAAGCAACCGCCTAGTAAGTGGAAGGTATCGGGTTCGATCCCCAGCTAGTGTATTTTGTTTTAAAGCCCAAAAGCCAGATATTGAAAGTCCAATTATTGTAAGGGGGGAGCAGCTGAGTGTAGGAAAAAACTGTTAGGGAGCCCCTTGGGGGGGGGGTCTTTTTTTTTTGGGGGGGGGTCTTTTTTTTTTTTTTTTTTTTTAGCTGGCGGTCGTCAGCTAGCTGGCGGTCGTCAGCTAGCTGGCGGTCGTCAGCTAGCTGGCGGTCGTCAGCTAGCTGGCGGTCGTCAGCGTAGCCGGTGGCCGGTAGCGTTAGCCCCAAAGCCATGTCCAATTTTTAAACTACATTCAAGAGTCCCTTATTGCCAGGTTAAACAAGTTTTTTACATTTTCAGTACTACTTACTTCCTTTTATCCAATCTGTACACTCCCATGCTATCCTTTTCCTGTCTGTAAACAACTTTACAACATGAATTCAATGATGGGCAAGGTTTTACTTCTCATATGAAAGCGCCCAACCTTCGTGAGGTGAAACAAAGGGCCTTTCAATTCAAGTCTATTCAAGCCCAATATGGGCTAACAACTGGCCTGCATACCCGAGCAGAATCATTTTGTGCTCGACAAAGACATTCAGCCTTGGGTAAAGAGGTCCATTATTATTATTTTTTTTTAGTTATATTTTTTCATTGACAGTATACTATTTAAATGTCAGGAATATTGGATGCTCTGTTTCAAATACAGTCCAGATTGCCGAGCAATGAATTATCTCATGCTTCTTGTCCAAAAACCATATCTAACAGTTTTTTTTTTTAAAGCGGTATCATTTTAATTTCCATTTCCCAGCATTATTTTGAACTGTCTTGAACTGAAGTTGTTTTCCTTTCTCATATTTCGATACCATTACGTCATCAAAATAATGCGGTCATTGTTGCAATGTCAGGAATGCTATTTCTACCTCAGTCTTTGGAAATCCTCGCAATGACGAAAGTATTCACTCGATGAAGGGAGTGTCCGTTCTTTTATTCAATTCATTAATTGATGCCATGTTAGAAAGAGCTGAGTAGTTTGTTACGTAAATATTCAAATATAGCCGATGCGAGCTATTAAAAAAAACTGAATCGAATAGCCTGCATCTTTAATAATTATGAATAACAATGAGCAGTGCCTAAATACAGCTGCACTGTATTTCTAAGTTAGCTTCAACGGAATGTTACTTTCAATGGCATGTTAGTTTGAATGCACCTGTTTCAAAACATAACAATCATTAAATCAGCATCAGAAAGTGTTAAGAACTAAAAGCGAACCAGGTAATCGCAGTGAGGCAAAGTGTGGATAGGCGACCGCCTAGTAATTGGAAGGTATCGGATTCGATACCCAGCTAGTCCATATTTTTGTTTAAATCTTGAAACAAAAAAAAAACGTATGTTATTTTAACAACAAGAAGTGAACCAGGTAATGGCAGTGAGGTAAAGTGGTCTAGTGGATAAGACTGATCGCTTCATAATGCAAATGCAAATGTAAATGTACTTGGTTTGATTCACAGCTACTCCTATTTATACCCCATATGTTATTTTTACCATTTTGTTCGTCACCCCATTATATTGGTTTGTTTATCTCTTTTTAAGTGGACACCCCCCCCCCCCACCTCTTCAACAAAGGGGAAAATGACATGTGATACTTTTTCTTTAACAAGCGACTCTCTGATTTATTTAGAATACCTCCTTTGCTACACATACAACAATAAGTATTAACAGGGAAAAACTCATGCTGAATGGCAGTTGGACACATTAGTCTCGTGGATAGGCAATCGCCTGGTAACTGTAAGGTTTCGGGTTCGAAACCCAGCTAGTGCAACTTTTTTCTTCTGTTTTGTTTTACTTAAACAAAAACAAAAAATGATTTTAACCCATTTTTATGTCACTCAAAGTACATATTTATTGCTATTCTTTTAATCGATCGATACAATGAGCTTATAATAAACTTGTAAACAAAGTAAAGTATTATACGAAGTACACAAAGGACAGCAATATTATTCTGTTTTGTCCATCAAATATAATCACATTCAATACTTTTTCAGTCCAAATGAGAAGGTGAGAAAGAAAGAGAAAGAAAGAAAGAGAGCCAAAAAGAGACAAGAAAAGAGAATCCAATACCCCCATTAATCAAACAAGGTCTGAGAATCTCAATCCACATATTTACAATTAATTCAAATATTTTGGCGGGAAAGCCAGATATTAATTATTGTCCAATTTTGGGGTGATAAAATAATTATTGTTGTTGTTGTTGTTGGTGTGACGGAAAGGGTTCCAAAGCACAATATGTCAATGGATTCCTCAAAAAGAACAAATGGGCCTTTGGTGGGGGGAGGAGGGGGGGGGGGGCAGTGTAGAAAAAAACTGTTGAGGAGCCTCTTTGGGGGCCCCAGGCGCGGATCTAGGATTTGTTAGGGGGGCCCAATTTGGAATTATGCTAGCCAAACATTGGTACGTAATGGTGACACCGGCAGTGGCGAAATAAGCAAACAATTTTAGGGGGCGGGGGGGGGGGGGGGTTGAAAAAAAATCCGCACCACCCACTTTTACATGCAGACCCCGCTGAACGTTTCTCTAAGTAGGTTGGGGGAGAGGTATTTACGATAAGGCAGAGCGTAGCGTTAATTGGCGTGGGGTCTAGGGCCTTTTGGCCCCTCTGAACTACAACTTGTTGGCGGCAAAATTGCAACTGATATCCCGCTTCTTTTCTTTTCCTTCCCTTTATCTCTTCTTTTCCTTTTCATCATTGTCTCTTATTTTGTAATGGTGGGGGGGGGGGGGGGGGTGACAGCTGGGATCCAAGACCATTTCGGCCCTTGATCTGCTTCTTCCCCCCTCCCTTTTTTTCCCCTTCTTCTTCCTCTTCCTCTTCTTTCTTTCCCTTTCTCTCCTCTTCCCCTTTTCCTTCTTTTCCTTCTCTCTCTTTCTTTTTTTTGCGGGGGGGGGGGGGGGGGGGCAAGGCCCTCCCGGCCCCTGGATCCGCGTCTGCCTTTAGGGGGGTAGCTGCGCCTGTCGTCAGCTAGCTGAAAGTGTTAACAACTAAAACCAAAGTGTTAACAACTAAAAGTGAACCAGGTAATCGCAGTGAGGCAAAGTGGTCTCGTGGATAAGCAACCGCCTAGTAAGTGGAAGGTATCGGGTTCGATCCCCAGCTAGTGTATTTTGTTTTAAAGCCCAAAAGCCAGATATTGAAAGTCCAATTATTGTAAGGGGGGAGCAGCTGAGTGTAGGAAAAAACTGTTAGGGAGCCCCTTGGGGGGGGGGTCTTTTTTTTTTGGGGGGGGGTCTTTTTTTTTTTTTTTTTTTTTTAGCTGGCGGTCGTCAGCTAGCTGGCGGTCGTCAGCTAGCTGGCGGTCGTCAGCTAGCTGGCGGTCGTCAGCTAGCTGGCGGTCGTCAGCTAGCTGGCGGTCGTCAGCTAGCTGGCGGTCGTCAGCTAGCTGGCGGTCGTCAGCTAGCTGGCGGTCGTCAGCTAGCTGGCGGTCGTCAGCTAGCTGGCGGTCGTCAGCTAGCTGGCGGTCGTCAGCTAGCTGGCGGTCGTCAGCGTAGCCGGTGGCCGGTAGCGTTAGCCCCAAAGCCATGTCCAATTTTTAAACTACATTCAAGAGTCCCTTATTGCCAGGTTAAACAAGTTTTTTACATTTTCAGTACTACTTACTTCCTTTTATCCAATCTGTACACTCCCATGCTATCCTTTTCCTGTCTGTAAACAACTTTACAACATGAATTCAATGATGGGCAAGGTTTTACTTCTCATATGAAAGCGCCCAACCTTCGTGAGGTGAAACAAAGGGCCTTTCAATTCAAGTCTATTCAAGCCCAATATGGGCTAACAACTGGCCTGCATACCCGAGCAGAATCATTTTGTGCTCGACAAAGACATTCAGCCTTGGGTAAAGAGGTCCATTATTATTATTTTTTTTTAGTTATATTTTTTCATTGACAGTATACTATTTAAATGTCAGGAATATTGGATGCTCTGTTTCAAATACAGTCCAGATTGCCGAGCAATGAATTATCTCATGCTTCTTGTCCAAAAACCATATCTAACAGTTTTTTTTTTTTAAAGCGGTATCATTTTAATTTCCATTTCCCAGCATTATTTTGAACTGTCTTGAACTGAAGTTGTTTTCCTTTCTCATATTTCGATACCATTACGTCATCAAAATAATGCGGTCATTGTTGCAATGTCAGGAATGCTATTTCTACCTCAGTCTTTGGAAATCCTCGCAATGACGAAAGTATTCACTCGATGAAGGGAGTGTCCGTTCTTTTATTCAATTCATTAATTGATGCCATGTTAGAAAGAGCTGAGTAGTTTGTTACGTAAATATTCAAATATAGCCGATGCGAGCTATTAAAAAAAACTGAATCGAATAGCCTGCATCTTTAATAATTATGAATAACAATGAGCAGTGCCTAAATACAGCTGCACTGTATTTCTAAGTTAGCTTCAACGGAATGTTACTTTCAATGGCATGTTAGTTTGAATGCACCTGTTTCAAAACATAACAATCATTAAATCAGCATCAGAAAGTGTTAAGAACTAAAAGCGAACCAGGTAATCGCAGTGAGGCAAAGTGTGGATAGGCGACCGCCTAGTAATTGGAAGGTATCGGATTCGATACCCAGCTAGTCCATATTTTTGTTTAAATCTTGAAACAAAAAAAAAACGTATGTTATTTTAACAACAAGAAGTGAACCAGGTAATGGCAGTGAGGTAAAGTGGTCTAGTGGATAAGACTGATCGCTTCATAATGCAAATGCAAATGTAAATGTACTTGGTTTGATTCACAGCTACTCCTATTTATACCCCATATGTTATTTTTACCATTTTGTTCGTCACCCCATTATATTGGTTTGTTTATCTCTTTTTAAGTGGACACCCCCCCCCCCCACCTCTTCAACAAAGGGGAAAATGACATGTGATACTTTTTCTTTAACAAGCGACTCTCTGATTTATTTAGAATACCTCCTTTGCTACACATACAACAATAAGTATTAACAGGGAAAAACTCATGCTGAATGGCAGTTGGACACATTAGTCTCGTGGATAGGCAATCGCCTGGTAACTGTAAGGTTTCGGGTTCGAAACCCAGCTAGTGCAACTTTTTTCTTCTGTTTTGTTTTACTTAAACAAAAACAAAAAATGATTTTAACCCATTTTTATGTCACTCAAAGTACATATTTATTGCTATTCTTTTAATCGATCGATACAATGAGCTTATAATAAACTTGTAAACAAAGTAAAGTATTATACGAAGTACACAAAGGACAGCAATATTATTCTGTTTTGTCCATCAAATATAATCACATTCAATACTTTTTCAGTCCAAATGAGAAGGTGAGAAAGAAAGAGAAAGAAAGAAAGAGAGCCAAAAAGAGACAAGAAAAGAGAATCCAATACCCCCATTAATCAAACAAGGTCTGAGAATCTCAATCCACATATTTACAATTAATTCAAATATTTTGGCGGGAAAGCCAGATATTAATTATTGTCCAATTTTGGGGTGATAAAATAATTATTGTTGTTGTTGTTGTTGGTGTGACGGAAAGGGTTCCAAAGCACAATATGTCAATGGATTCCTCAAAAAGAACAAATGGGCCTTTGGTGGGGGGAGGAGGGGGGGGGGGCAGTGTAGAAAAAAACTGTTGAGGAGCCTCTTTGGGGGCCCCAGGCGCGGATCTAGGATTTGTTAGGGGGGCCCAATTTGGAATTATGCTAGCCAAACATTGGTACGTAATGGTGACACCGGCAGTGGCGAAATAAGCAAACAATTTTAGGGGGCGGGGGGGGGGGGGGGTTGAAAAAAAATCCGCACCACCCACTTTTACATGCAGACCCCGCTGAACGTTTCTCTAAGTAGGTTGGGGGAGAGGTATTTACGATAAGGCAGAGCGTAGCGTTAATTGGCGTGGGGTCTAGGGCCTTTTGGCCCCTCTGAACTACAACTTGTTGGCGGCAAAATTGCAACTGATATCCCGCTTCTTTTCTTTTCCTTCCCTTTATCTCTTCTTTTCCTTTTCATCATTGTCTCTTATTTTGTAATGGTGGGGGGGGGGGGGGGGGGTGACAGCTGGGATCCAAGACCATTTCGGCCCTTGATCTGCTTCTTCCCCCCTCCCTTTTTTTCCCCTTCTTCTTCCTCTTCCTCTTCTTTCTTTCCCTTTCTCTCCTCTTCCCCTTTTCCTTCTTTTCCTTCTCTCTCTTTCTTTTTTTTGCGGGGGGGGGGGGGGGGGGGGGCAAGGCCCTCCCGGCCCCTGGATCCGCGTCTGCCTTTAGGGGGGTAGCTGCGCCTGTCGTCAGCTAGCTGAAAGTGTTAACAACTAAAACCAAAGTGTTAACAACTAAAAGTGAACCAGGTAATCGCAGTGAGGCAAAGTGGTCTCGTGGATAAGCAACCGCCTAGTAAGTGGAAGGTATCGGGTTCGATCCCCAGCTAGTGTATTTTGTTTTAAAGCCCAAAAGCCAGATATTGAAAGTCCAATTATTGTAAGGGGGGAGCAGCTGAGTGTAGGAAAAAACTGTTAGGGAGCCCCTTGGGGGGGGGGTCTTTTTTTTTTGGGGGGGGGTCTTTTTTTTTTTTTTTTTTTTTAGCTGGCGGTCGTCAGCTAGCTGGCGGTCGTCAGCTAGCTGGCGGTCGTCAGCGTAGCCGGTGGCCGGTAGCGTTAGCCCCAAAGCCATGTCCAATTTTTAAACTACATTCAAGAGTCCCTTATTGCCAGGTTAAACAAGTTTTTTACATTTTCAGTACTACTTACTTCCTTTTATCCAATCTGTACACTCCCATGCTATCCTTTTCCTGTCTGTAAACAACTTTACAACATGAATTCAATGATGGGCAAGGTTTTACTTCTCATATGAAAGCGCCCAACCTTCGTGAGGTGAAACAAAGGGCCTTTCAATTCAAGTCTATTCAAGCCCAATATGGGCTAACAACTGGCCTGCATACCCGAGCAGAATCATTTTGTGCTCGACAAAGACATTCAGCCTTGGGTAAAGAGGTCCATTATTATTATTTTTTTTTAGTTATATTTTTTCATTGACAGTATACTATTTAAATGTCAGGAATATTGGATGCTCTGTTTCAAATACAGTCCAGATTGCCGAGCAATGAATTATCTCATGCTTCTTGTCCAAAAACCATATCTAACAGTTTTTTTTTTTTAAAGCGGTATCATTTTAATTTCCATTTCCCAGCATTATTTTGAACTGTCTTGAACTGAAGTTGTTTTCCTTTCTCATATTTCGATACCATTACGTCATCAAAATAATGCGGTCATTGTTGCAATGTCAGGAATGCTATTTCTACCTCAGTCTTTGGAAATCCTCGCAATGACGAAAGTATTCACTCGATGAAGGGAGTGTCCGTTCTTTTATTCAATTCATTAATTGATGCCATGTTAGAAAGAGCTGAGTAGTTTGTTACGTAAATATTCAAATATAGCCGATGCGAGCTATTAAAAAAAACTGAATCGAATAGCCTGCATCTTTAATAATTATGAATAACAATGAGCAGTGCCTAAATACAGCTGCACTGTATTTCTAAGTTAGCTTCAACGGAATGTTACTTTCAATGGCATGTTAGTTTGAATGCACCTGTTTCAAAACATAACAATCATTAAATCAGCATCAGAAAGTGTTAAGAACTAAAAGCGAACCAGGTAATCGCAGTGAGGCAAAGTGTGGATAGGCGACCGCCTAGTAATTGGAAGGTATCGGATTCGATACCCAGCTAGTCCATATTTTTGTTTAAATCTTGAAACAAAAAAAAAACGTATGTTATTTTAACAACAAGAAGTGAACCAGGTAATGGCAGTGAGGTAAAGTGGTCTAGTGGATAAGACTGATCGCTTCATAATGCAAATGCAAATGTAAATGTACTTGGTTTGATTCACAGCTACTCCTATTTATACCCCATATGTTATTTTTACCATTTTGTTCGTCACCCCATTATATTGGTTTGTTTATCTCTTTTTAAGTGGACACCCCCCCCCCCCCCACCTCTTCAACAAAGGGGAAAATGACATGTGATACTTTTTCTTTAACAAGCGACTCTCTGATTTATTTAGAATACCTCCTTTGCTACACATACAACAATAAGTATTAACAGGGAAAAACTCATGCTGAATGGCAGTTGGACACATTAGTCTCGTGGATAGGCAATCGCCTGGTAACTGTAAGGTTTCGGGTTCGAAACCCAGCTAGTGCAACTTTTTTCTTCTGTTTTGTTTTACTTAAACAAAAACAAAAAATGATTTTAACCCATTTTTATGTCACTCAAAGTACATATTTATTGCTATTCTTTTAATCGATCGATACAATGAGCTTATAATAAACTTGTAAACAAAGTAAAGTATTATACGAAGTACACAAAGGACAGCAATATTATTCTGTTTTGTCCATCAAATATAATCACATTCAATACTTTTTCAGTCCAAATGAGAAGGTGAGAAAGAAAGAGAAAGAAAGAAAGAGAGCCAAAAAGAGACAAGAAAAGAGAATCCAATACCCCCATTAATCAAACAAGGTCTGAGAATCTCAATCCACATATTTACAATTAATTCAAATATTTTGGCGGGAAAGCCAGATATTAATTATTGTCCAATTTTGGGGTGATAAAATAATTATTGTTGTTGTTGTTGTTGGTGTGACGGAAAGGGTTCCAAAGCACAATATGTCAATGGATTCCTCAAAAAGAACAAATGGGCCTTTGGTGGGGGGAGGAGGGGGGGGGGGCAGTGTAGAAAAAAACTGTTGAGGAGCCTCTTTGGGGGCCCCAGGCGCGGATCTAGGATTTGTTAGGGGGGCCCAATTTGGAATTATGCTAGCCAAACATTGGTACGTAATGGTGACACCGGCAGTGGCGAAATAAGCAAACAATTTTAGGGGGCGGGGGGGGGGGGGGTTGAAAAAAAATCCGCACCACCCACTTTTACATGCAGACCCCGCTGAACGTTTCTCTAAGTAGGTTGGGGGAGAGGTATTTACGATAAGGCAGAGCGTAGCGTTAATTGGCGTGGGGTCTAGGGCCTTTTGGCCCCTCTGAACTACAACTTGTTGGCGGCAAAATTGCAACTGATATCCCGCTTCTTTTCTTTTCCTTCCCTTTATCTCTTCTTTTCCTTTTCATCATTGTCTCTTATTTTGTAATGGTGGGGGGGGGGGGGGTGACAGCTGGGATCCAAGACCATTTCGGCCCTTGATCTGCTTCTTCCCCCCTCCCTTTTTTTCCCCTTCTTCTTCCTCTTCCTCTTCTTTCTTTCCCTTTCTCTCCTCTTCCCCTTTTCCTTCTTTTCCTTCTCTCTCTTTCTTTTTTTTGCGGGGGGGGGGGGGGGGGGGGCAAGGCCCTCCCGGCCCCTGGATCCGCGTCTGCCTTTAGGGGGGTAGCTGCGCCTGTCGTCAGCTAGCTGAAAGTGTTAACAACTAAAACCAAAGTGTTAACAACTAAAAGTGAACCAGGTAATCGCAGTGAGGCAAAGTGGTCTCGTGGATAAGCAACCGCCTAGTAAGTGGAAGGTATCGGGTTCGATCCCCAGCTAGTGTATTTTGTTTTAAAGCCCAAAAGCCAGATATTGAAAGTCCAATTATTGTAAGGGGGGAGCAGCTGAGTGTAGGAAAAAACTGTTAGGGAGCCCCTTGGGGGGGGGGTCTTTTTTTTTTGGGGGGGGGTCTTTTTTTTTTTTTTTTTTTTTTAGCTGGCGGTCGTCAGCTAGCTGGCGGTCGTCAGCTAGCTGGCGGTCGTCAGCTAGCTGGCGGTCGTCAGCTAGCTGGCGGTCGTCAGCTAGCTGGCGGTCGTCAGCTAGCTGGCGGTCGTCAGCTAGCTGGCGGTCGTCAGCTAGCTGGCGGTCGTCAGCTAGCTGGCGGTCGTCAGCGTAGCCGGTGGCCGGTAGCGTTAGCCCCAAAGCCATGTCCAATTTTTAAACTACATTCAAGAGTCCCTTATTGCCAGGTTAAACAAGTTTTTTACATTTTCAGTACTACTTACTTCCTTTTATCCAATCTGTACACTCCCATGCTATCCTTTTCCTGTCTGTAAACAACTTTACAACATGAATTCAATGATGGGCAAGGTTTTACTTCTCATATGAAAGCGCCCAACCTTCGTGAGGTGAAACAAAGGGCCTTTCAATTCAAGTCTATTCAAGCCCAATATGGGCTAACAACTGGCCTGCATACCCGAGCAGAATCATTTTGTGCTCGACAAAGACATTCAGCCTTGGGTAAAGAGGTCCATTATTATTATTTTTTTTTAGTTATATTTTTTCATTGACAGTATACTATTTAAATGTCAGGAATATTGGATGCTCTGTTTCAAATACAGTCCAGATTGCCGAGCAATGAATTATCTCATGCTTCTTGTCCAAAAACCATATCTAACAGTTTTTTTTTTTTAAAGCGGTATCATTTTAATTTCCATTTCCCAGCATTATTTTGAACTGTCTTGAACTGAAGTTGTTTTCCTTTCTCATATTTCGATACCATTACGTCATCAAAATAATGCGGTCATTGTTGCAATGTCAGGAATGCTATTTCTACCTCAGTCTTTGGAAATCCTCGCAATGACGAAAGTATTCACTCGATGAAGGGAGTGTCCGTTCTTTTATTCAATTCATTAATTGATGCCATGTTAGAAAGAGCTGAGTAGTTTGTTACGTAAATATTCAAATATAGCCGATGCGAGCTATTAAAAAAAACTGAATCGAATAGCCTGCATCTTTAATAATTATGAATAACAATGAGCAGTGCCTAAATACAGCTGCACTGTATTTCTAAGTTAGCTTCAACGGAATGTTACTTTCAATGGCATGTTAGTTTGAATGCACCTGTTTCAAAACATAACAATCATTAAATCAGCATCAGAAAGTGTTAAGAACTAAAAGCGAACCAGGTAATCGCAGTGAGGCAAAGTGTGGATAGGCGACCGCCTAGTAATTGGAAGGTATCGGATTCGATACCCAGCTAGTCCATATTTTTGTTTAAATCTTGAAACAAAAAAAAAACGTATGTTATTTTAACAACAAGAAGTGAACCAGGTAATGGCAGTGAGGTAAAGTGGTCTAGTGGATAAGACTGATCGCTTCATAATGCAAATGCAAATGTAAATGTACTTGGTTTGATTCACAGCTACTCCTATTTATACCCCATATGTTATTTTTACCATTTTGTTCGTCACCCCATTATATTGGTTTGTTTATCTCTTTTTAAGTGGACACCCCCCCCCCCCACCTCTTCAACAAAGGGGAAAATGACATGTGATACTTTTTCTTTAACAAGCGACTCTCTGATTTATTTAGAATACCTCCTTTGCTACACATACAACAATAAGTATTAACAGGGAAAAACTCATGCTGAATGGCAGTTGGACACATTAGTCTCGTGGATAGGCAATCGCCTGGTAACTGTAAGGTTTCGGGTTCGAAACCCAGCTAGTGCAACTTTTTTCTTCTGTTTTGTTTTACTTAAACAAAAACAAAAAATGATTTTAACCCATTTTTATGTCACTCAAAGTACATATTTATTGCTATTCTTTTAATCGATCGATACAATGAGCTTATAATAAACTTGTAAACAAAGTAAAGTATTATACGAAGTACACAAAGGACAGCAATATTATTCTGTTTTGTCCATCAAATATAATCACATTCAATACTTTTTCAGTCCAAATGAGAAGGTGAGAAAGAAAGAGAAAGAAAGAAAGAGAGCCAAAAAGAGACAAGAAAAGAGAATCCAATACCCCCATTAATCAAACAAGGTCTGAGAATCTCAATCCACATATTTACAATTAATTCAAATATTTTGGCGGGAAAGCCAGATATTAATTATTGTCCAATTTTGGGGTGATAAAATAATTATTGTTGTTGTTGTTGTTGGTGTGACGGAAAGGGTTCCAAAGCACAATATGTCAATGGATTCCTCAAAAAGAACAAATGGGCCTTTGGTGGGGGGAGGAGGGGGGGGGGGGGCAGTGTAGAAAAAAACTGTTGAGGAGCCTCTTTGGGGGCCCCAGGCGCGGATCTAGGATTTGTTAGGGGGGCCCAATTTGGAATTATGCTAGCCAAACATTGGTACGTAATGGTGACACCGGCAGTGGCGAAATAAGCAAACAATTTTAGGGGGCGGGGGGGGGGGGGGGTTGAAAAAAAATCCGCACCACCCACTTTTACATGCAGACCCCGCTGAACGTTTCTCTAAGTAGGTTGGGGGAGAGGTATTTACGATAAGGCAGAGCGTAGCGTTAATTGGCGTGGGGTCTAGGGCCTTTTGGCCCCTCTGAACTACAACTTGTTGGCGGCAAAATTGCAACTGATATCCCGCTTCTTTTCTTTTCCTTCCCTTTATCTCTTCTTTTCCTTTTCATCATTGTCTCTTATTTTGTAATGGTGGGGGGGGGGGGGGGGGTGACAGCTGGGATCCAAGACCATTTCGGCCCTTGATCTGCTTCTTCCCCCCTCCCTTTTTTTCCCCTTCTTCTTCCTCTTCCTCTTCTTTCTTTCCCTTTCTCTCCTCTTCCCCTTTTCCTTCTTTTCCTTCTCTCTCTTTCTTTTTTTTGCGGGGGGGGGGGGGGGGGGGGGCAAGGCCCTCCCGGCCCCTGGATCCGCGTCTGCCTTTAGGGGGGTAGCTGCGCCTGTCGTCAGCTAGCTGAAAGTGTTAACAACTAAAACCAAAGTGTTAACAACTAAAAGTGAACCAGGTAATCGCAGTGAGGCAAAGTGGTCTCGTGGATAAGCAACCGCCTAGTAAGTGGAAGGTATCGGGTTCGATCCCCAGCTAGTGTATTTTGTTTTAAAGCCCAAAAGCCAGATATTGAAAGTCCAATTATTGTAAGGGGGGAGCAGCTGAGTGTAGGAAAAAACTGTTAGGGAGCCCCTTGGGGGGGGGGTCTTTTTTTTTTGGGGGGGGGTCTTTTTTTTTTTTTTTTTTTTTTAGCTGGCGGTCGTCAGCTAGCTGGCGGTCGTCAGCTAGCTGGCGGTCGTCAGCGTAGCCGGTGGCCGGTAGCGTTAGCCCCAAAGCCATGTCCAATTTTTAAACTACATTCAAGAGTCCCTTATTGCCAGGTTAAACAAGTTTTTTACATTTTCAGTACTACTTACTTCCTTTTATCCAATCTGTACACTCCCATGCTATCCTTTTCCTGTCTGTAAACAACTTTACAACATGAATTCAATGATGGGCAAGGTTTTACTTCTCATATGAAAGCGCCCAACCTTCGTGAGGTGAAACAAA
The DNA here is from genome assembly GCA_035222895.1 of Strongylocentrotus droebachiensis. Classification (NCBI taxonomy): domain Eukaryota; kingdom Metazoa; phylum Echinodermata; class Echinoidea; order Camarodonta; family Strongylocentrotidae; genus Strongylocentrotus; species Strongylocentrotus droebachiensis. The sequence goes on along the minus strand of JAVYIG010002542.1, from coordinate 179,209 downwards.
GGGCCTTTCAATTCAAGTCTATTCAAGCCCAATATGGGCTAACAACTGGCCTGCATACCCGAGCAGAATCATTTTGTGCTCGACAAAGACATTCAGCCTTGGGTAAAGAGGTCCATTATTATTATTTTTTTTTAGTTATATTTTTTCATTGACAGTATACTATTTAAATGTCAGGAATATTGGATGCTCTGTTTCAAATACAGTCCAGATTGCCGAGCAATGAATTATCTCATGCTTCTTGTCCAAAAACCATATCTAACAGTTTTTTTTTTTTAAAGCGGTATCATTTTAATTTCCATTTCCCAGCATTATTTTGAACTGTCTTGAACTGAAGTTGTTTTCCTTTCTCATATTTCGATACCATTACGTCATCAAAATAATGCGGTCATTGTTGCAATGTCAGGAATGCTATTTCTACCTCAGTCTTTGGAAATCCTCGCAATGACGAAAGTATTCACTCGATGAAGGGAGTGTCCGTTCTTTTATTCAATTCATTAATTGATGCCATGTTAGAAAGAGCTGAGTAGTTTGTTACGTAAATATTCAAATATAGCCGATGCGAGCTATTAAAAAAAACTGAATCGAATAGCCTGCATCTTTAATAATTATGAATAACAATGAGCAGTGCCTAAATACAGCTGCACTGTATTTCTAAGTTAGCTTCAACGGAATGTTACTTTCAATGGCATGTTAGTTTGAATGCACCTGTTTCAAACATAACAATCATTAAATCAGCATCAGAAAGTGTTAAGAACTAAAAGCGAACCAGGTAATCGCAGTGAGGCAAAGTGTGGATAGGCGACCGCCTAGTAATTGGAAGGTATCGGATTCGATACCCAGCTAGTCCATATTTTTGTTTAAATCTTGAAACAAAAAAAAAACGTATGTTATTTTAACAACAAGAAGTGAACCAGGTAATGGCAGTGAGGTAAAGTGGTCTAGTGGATAAGACTGATCGCTTCATAATGCAAATGCAAATGTAAATGTACTTGGTTTGATTCACAGCTACTCCTATTTATACCCCATATGTTATTTTTACCATTTTGTTCGTCACCCCATTATATTGGTTTGTTTATCTCTTTTTAAGTGGACACCCCCCCCCCCCACCTCTTCAACAAAGGGGAAAATGACATGTGATACTTTTTCTTTAACAAGCGACTCTCTGATTTATTTAGAATACCTCCTTTGCTACACATACAACAATAAGTATTAACAGGGAAAAACTCATGCTGAATGGCAGTTGGACACATTAGTCTCGTGGATAGGCAATCGCCTGGTAACTGTAAGGTTTCGGGTTCGAAACCCAGCTAGTGCAACTTTTTTCTTCTGTTTTGTTTTACTTAAACAAAAACAAAAAATGATTTTAACCCATTTTTATGTCACTCAAAGTACATATTTATTGCTATTCTTTTAATCGATCGATACAATGAGCTTATAATAAACTTGTAAACAAAGTAAAGTATTATACGAAGTACACAAAGGACAGCAATATTATTCTGTTTTGTCCATCAAATATAATCACATTCAATACTTTTTCAGTCCAAATGAGAAGGTGAGAAAGAAAGAGAAAGAAAGAAAGAGAGCCAAAAAGAGACAAGAAAAGAGAATCCAATACCCCCATTAATCAAACAAGGTCTGAGAATCTCAATCCACATATTTACAATTAATTCAAATATTTTGGCGGGAAAGCCAGATATTAATTATTGTCCAATTTTGGGGTGATAAAATAATTATTGTTGTTGTTGTTGTTGGTGTGACGGAAAGGGTTCCAAAGCACAATATGTCAATGGATTCCTCAAAAAGAACAAATGGGCCTTTGGTGGGGGGAGGAGGGGGGGGGGGGCAGTGTAGAAAAAAACTGTTGAGGAGCCTCTTTGGGGGCCCCAGGCGCGGATCTAGGATTTGTTAGGGGGGCCCAATTTGGAATTATGCTAGCCAAACATTGGTACGTAATGGTGACACCGGCAGTGGCGAAATAAGCAAACAATTTTAGGGGGCGGGGGGGGGGGGGGGGTTGAAAAAAAATCCGCACCACCCACTTTTACATGCAGACCCCGCTGAACGTTTCTCTAAGTAGGTTGGGGGAGAGGTATTTACGATAAGGCAGAGCGTAGCGTTAATTGGCGTGGGGTCTAGGGCCTTTTGGCCCCTCTGAACTACAACTTGTTGGCGGCAAAATTGCAACTGATATCCCGCTTCTTTTCTTTTCCTTCCCTTTATCTCTTCTTTTCCTTTTCATCATTGTCTCTTATTTTGTAATGGTGGGGGGGGGGGGGGGGGGTGACAGCTGGGATCCAAGACCATTTCGGCCCTTGATCTGCTTCTTCCCCCCTCCCTTTTTTTCCCCTTCTTCTTCCTCTTCCTCTTCTTTCTTTCCCTTTCTCTCCTCTTCCCCTTTTCCTTCTTTTCCTTCTCTCTCTTTCTTTTTTTTGCGGGGGGGGGGGGGGGGGGGGGCAAGGCCCTCCCGGCCCCTGGATCCGCGTCTGCCTTTAGGGGGGTAGCTGCGCCTGTCGTCAGCTAGCTGAAAGTGTTAACAACTAAAACCAAAGTGTTAACAACTAAAAGTGAACCAGGTAATCGCAGTGAGGCAAAGTGGTCTCGTGGATAAGCAACCGCCTAGTAAGTGGAAGGTATCGGGTTCGATCCCCAGCTAGTGTATTTTGTTTTAAAGCCCAAAAGCCAGATATTGAAAGTCCAATTATTGTAAGGGGGGAGCAGCTGAGTGTAGGAAAAAACTGTTAGGGAGCCCCTTGGGGGGGGGGTCTTTTTTTTTTGGGGGGGGGTCTTTTTTTTTTTTTTTTTTTTTTAGCTGGCGGTCGTCAGCTAGCTGGCGGTCGTCAGCTAGCTGGCGGTCGTCAGCGTAGCCGGTGGCCGGTAGCGTTAGCCCCAAAGCCATGTCCAATTTTTAAACTACATTCAAGAGTCCCTTATTGCCAGGTTAAACAAGTTTTTTACATTTTCAGTACTACTTACTTCCTTTTATCCAATCTGTACACTCCCATGCTATCCTTTTCCTGTCTGTAAACAACTTTACAACATGAATTCAATGATGGGCAAGGTTTTACTTCTCATATGAAAGCGCCCAACCTTCGTGAGGTGAAACAAAGGGCCTTTCAATTCAAGTCTATTCAAGCCCAATATGGGCTAACAACTGGCCTGCATACCCGAGCAGAATCATTTTGTGCTCGACAAAGACATTCAGCCTTGGGTAAAGAGGTCCATTATTATTATTTTTTTTTAGTTATATTTTTTCATTGACAGTATACTATTTAAATGTCAGGAATATTGGATGCTCTGTTTCAAATACAGTCCAGATTGCCGAGCAATGAATTATCTCATGCTTCTTGTCCAAAAACCATATCTAACAGTTTTTTTTTTTTAAAGCGGTATCATTTTAATTTCCATTTCCCAGCATTATTTTGAACTGTCTTGAACTGAAGTTGTTTTCCTTTCTCATATTTCGATACCATTACGTCATCTTTCATACGCCTTCCCGGCATGCACCTCGAGGCATTGTATACGTTTCTGTATATCAATGTAATGCGCATAGATAGCAATGTACCTTAGCTCGCCACACAAGCCACCTCCAATCTCATATAGTGTAGTTGACGCAAATTAGGCTCCGTCTTATTTCTTCTCTCTCGGAGCTTCTGATACCGATCATGTCGAATTATGATGTTTGGTTATTTTGTGCACATCTGCTCCTACTTCCATAATATCAAGTTTTGGTTATATAGCAGGCTTATGTTTAGGAATGTCACTAGACGTGAAAAACTAAATGAGAGAGAGAGAGGGGGGAGGGGGCGAGTTAGAGCGCGAGAGAATTATCACAATCTTTTTTCCTAGATCGTGTAAGATTTCTTGACTACTTGCATATTTTGTAATGTTACTAATTTTTACATAAAGTTTTCACAATCTTTACTCTTTACCAATATATCAGATATAATGTTTTATAAAGTACCGAAATGTCACGTCATACTGGCCAAGTTATCAAGGTTGCTGGTTCCAAACAATCTTGTTCTAAACAATGGTGTGATGATCACACAAGCCCCATACCTAGTATGTTTCATTTTGATGAACTTCAGTTAGTGTTCTCGCTCATTAATTATTAACTCCATAATATCTCCTAGCATGATTTCATTTAAACTTGCACTAACTACATCGAGCCTAGCATCCTCTCCATCTAACCTAGCACCCCCTCCATTGAGCCTTAGAGATATTAGCCCCATCTATCTCCTTGCATGATTTCATTTAAACTTGCACTAACTACATCAAGCCTAGCACCCTCTCCATCTAGCCTAGCACCCCCTCCATTGAGCCTTAGAAATATTAACTTCATTTCCTAGCTAGTTTGCCATTAATGCTAGTTTTCAAAACTAGTTTATGTATAATACACCTACGTCTTACTTTCAAGTTGCCTTTGATACCAGGTAAGGAAGTAATGTTCGATAATGTCAAAGTCTTCTGCAATATTTTATCGTAAGTATTTCAATTCAATTTTATTTCGCAATATAAAAATCAAAATTTACAAAGTAACAGTAAATTTTAACTATGTTTACAAAGGTTATATGCGGGGCTTTCCATGAAGGTTGCGAAAACCTGTGAAGTTGGATCGCCCATTAAAGAATGTAAAACAAATACAAAAAGAAATATAACATATTATAAGCACACAACAATAAATTAAGTAAAATAAGCAAAGTACAAACACTTCAACTATCTATAAGACAAGAGAAAGTAAAATAGAGAGAAGAAAAACAATATATAAAGGGGGAAAAGAAAGGAAAGGAAAACAAGATAACAATGAAAGAGGGTTCAGATATACAATTTAGAAGAAAAAAATCAACAACTGAGCTGATTAGTAATTATTTAGTAGTAAGATTTTATATTGTTTTCTAAAGGAAGATATGAATTGTGATTTCGTTATTACTTGGGGAATCATATTCCACTGTTTAGGACCTAGATAACTCATTGATTTAGCTTCATAACTAGACTTAACAGACCATAAATGAAATTTGTTGGAAAGCCGGGTATTATAATTATGAATTTGACTATTATATTGAAAGAGGTCTGAAAAGGGGGCAGGTAACAACTTGTTTTTATATTTGTACAGGAACGTTGCGATTTCTTGCTTATTTATATCATATATATTTAATAACGATAGCTTCTTAAACAAAGGTGCTGATGGTGCTAGATAATGAGAATTGGTAGCTATTCTTAAACATTTCTTTTGAACTTTAAATAGTGAGTCTAATTCAGTTTGTGTTGCATTAGTGGCCCATACAATATTACAATATTTCAAGTAAGGGAAAATAATGGAATGATATAAAGTTATCAAATTTTCGGGTAACAAACTATATTTTAGCTTATTTATCAAGCCAGCATTTCTGCTGATCTTATGTAAAACATTTGTGATATGGTCCTTAAATCCCAAGCAATTATCTAATACGACACCCAAGATCTAATACGACACCCAATTTTAAAAGTATTGAGATAAGACTGAGTATATGCAGTGCGTCCCATAAAAAAAGAAACTGAGAATTATCGATGTTTTATCATAACTTAATCACAATTATAAACAAAGAAAATGCAATAATTTTTCAATAATTCATTGCATTTCACCCCGGTCCCCAACAGGAAAAATTCCTCTGTAGGGCTCTGCATTATGGTTAATGGAATGCCCACATAGAGGATCCCTTTATGTTGGGGGTCGGGGCAAAATGCAATGAATTATTGATAATTAAATGCCTGAAACCCCTTAGCTTACTGGGACTCTGCCCTTGACCAGTGGCGGATCCAGGAGGATAATTATGATTATATTGATATATTATAGAGGTAGAAAATCTAATGATAAGCTTGCTCTAAATAATAGAATAATTTGTTTTTTCTACAGGGAGAAAGACATGTACAAAGTTACTTGGTGTCTATACCACTGAAAAGACTGGAGCGACCATGTAAAACACACCGTTACATCAATCTCCAGAAATATTGGCATACTGTATAGAATAAAATGTTTTGTTTCTGATAGAATATTAGTTATGCTTTATAATAGTCTCATCTTACCACATATATCATATTGTAATATTTTGTGGGCAACATCCAAGTGTGTGACTAATAATATTATTTTGCTGCAAAAGAAATCAGTACGCTATTTTGTACCCGAGTTGGTTATCGTGACCATGCTACGTACCCCACCATTTGTTAAACTGAAATGCTTAAAGGTTGATGATATTTACTTCCTCCAAATGTCCATATTCATGTCCCGGGGGTCTCAGTCATGTAGAAATACTGTAAGCATGCATGACCACAGGTCTTCGAGACACCCGCGAAACGAGGCTCTTTAAAGGTATAGACCAGTTTTGGAAACGCCCCCTCTCGAAAAATGAAATGGAAGCTCTTATTACCAATCATGTGAAAGAATATGTTTTGACTAATACGTGATTATACAAATTTTGCCGAGAAACCGCCTACTAATTGATATATTTCGTAAATTATTTTATCTATTTGGACCTGATAGATATAACACGTGTCGCGCACGTGTGCGTTGTCCCATTAACATCTTTCTGTGTACAGTGCTTATAACATTACCAAGACTGGGCCAATATTTCTTATCATTTGATGATTCCTGAACCTTGGAGGACACACCAATACTTAGCCTATATGCTTGATGATCAACCTTTTCTGATCGATTCCACAACGCCTCTTTCATAATGCAATCGCATGACCATAACTGGTCTTTATCTTTAAGTGATTCGCACGCTTCGCTTACTCACCACCGCCCCCAAAATAATAATCTAGCTACGTGCCTGCAGTAAAATATATAGCTCAAGCCCGTACAAGCTTTTAAGGAGGGGGGAGGGTGGGGTTCTTATAGGGTTGCCACTTTTGAGCCAGAGGTGAGAGTGAGTCATTGCGAGGGGTGTAATGAGCACTTAATTTTTTTTCGTGAGAAAAAGTTTATCCGCGAATTAGCCGGCGAAAAGGCGGGGTGGGGGGGGGGGTGGGGTGGGGGAGGTGGTGGTGAGCACTAATTTGTACGGGTGTAGCTACGATGTTGACTATGTTAACGAAATAAATCTTAATATATTTATGTTGTCGAGGAAAATGACCATGTGCCCATATCGCAAGTAGGCCTACTATACAGTGCGTCCCAGAAAAAACGAAACCGAGAATTAATCACAATTATAATTAATAAAAGACACATATTTGTAAAGCATAGATCCTCCTCTTTCATTTGATGTTACTCATATAATGCATATTTCACGCACGAGTGATTAAAAACAAATTGAAGAGAGGGTACCAAAAAGTCATTTGGCGGGCGTTATCTGAATTTCAAAGAGAAAATCATTTTCTAGAAAGTTTATTTTCTGCCCTTTCATACGACACCTCAATCAGGAATAACAAAGTTCTGTTTGTTTGAATTGGTTTTTACTGGTTGCCTGCCATAGCAACGAGCTGACTTGACAAAAGACTTAAATCCGTTTCGTTGACAATCAGCCATGCACAAAGAGGACGAAAGAGCCCCCAGAAGTTTAGGGGTTTTGGGCATTAAATTTCCATCAGATTAGCATCCAGTGGACCGCCTTAGGGCCCTAGATGGGGTCCAGGGGGGCAAAGCCACCGGATGTTCAGGGGTCTTGTTATGCCGACATGTTTTGAAATAAAATTATTTGAATTTAATGGAATTGAATGACAATACGCAATCGAAGACTCGAATCATATCACATCCCCAAAACGACCAAACATAACTTTAGTGTCGATTTGATATTCGCAGAGAAATTTATTTTTAATTTTTAAAGATAACCAGATAGAATGATTAAAAAAAAATTATTGGCTGCCTTCAAATCTGAATCACGAGACATTCTCGCACTTCCCATCCTCGATATTACACACACTGAGCTTAAATGTGCTAAATATTACTTTGATATACAAAAATCATACTTTCCCTGCGCGTCTCAAATGTCTGACGGACAATCTGTGCGGAAGAGGTCTCGCACCAATAGTCCGCCTGCCGCACCGAATGTCCGTACTCTAGTCCACACGTATACATAGTCAATACAAGTATAATGAAACGACTGGATAACCCATATTCAGCTTTGCGAGCTAGCTAGGGATGACACTACAGGTCTTCCCGGCGCGGATCCAGGGGTGGGGGGGGGGGGGGGCAGCGAGAGGGCCTTGACCCCCAACCGCCAACAAAAAATGAAGAGAGAGAGAGAAAGAAGGTAAAGCGGAGAGTAAGGGAAAGGAAGAAGAGGTAGAAGAAAAGAGAAGGGGGAAAAGAAGGTGATCGGGGGGGGGGCGAAAGGCCTTTGCCTCCCAGGCTGTTGCCCCCCCCCCAGCAAAAAGAAAGAGAGAAGGAAGAGAAGGTAAAGAAAAAAGGGAAAAGAGGAGATAAAAGGAAGGAAAGGAAAAAGGGGGATATCAGTTGCAGTTTTCCCGCGAACGAGTTAGGGATCGGGGGGGGGGCGGCAAATGGCCCTTGCCTCCCACCTTCTACAGCAAACTTAAAAGAGAGGCCTTCGCCTACCCTCCCCTGGCCCCTCAGCAAACAAAGAGAGAGAGAGAGATAGAAGGAGAGAACAGAAGAGAGAAGAGGAAAGGAAGAAGAAAGGAAAAAGGGGAAAGAAGGAGATCGGGAGGGGGGGTCGAAAGGGCCGTGCCGCCCATGCTGTTGCCTCCCCCCCCCCCCGCAAAACAAGAGAGAAGGAAGGAAAGGAAAAGAACCAAAAGAAGAAAAGAAAAGAAGGGATATCAGTTACAATTTTCATGCACACAAGATGTGGATCACGGAGAAAGGCCTTTGCCTCTGCCCCGCCCCCCCCCCCTCCCCGCCAAAAAAAAAAAGAGAGAGAAAAAAGGGAAAGGGAAAGAGGAGAGCTAAAATGGAACACAAAAGAGGAAGAAGAAAAGAAAAGGGTAAAAAGAAGCAGAGATCAGTTGCAATTAATCCCACCAACATCATGTGGATCGGGGGAGGGGGCGAAAGGTCCCTGCCTCCCTCACCAAACTTAAATGAGAGAGAGAGAGAAGTAAGGGAAGAGAAAGGGGGAAAAAAAGAAGAAGAAAGGTAGGGGAAATCAGTTGCAATTTTTCCCGATTTGTACCCCTCCCCCCCCCCCCACCCCCCTCAGCAAAGAGAGAGAGAGAGAGAGAGAGAGAGAGAGAAAGGAGGTGAAAGGGAAACAGGAGAGAAAGGGACAGAAAACAAAGAGGAAGAAAAGAAAAGGGGGAAACGAATTAGGGAAGATCAGTTGCGATTTTCATTGGTTCTTCTATCATCATTGTACAACTATCGTACAAATCATATTGTACAAATGTATTTATATATTCATTACTTATTCCTGTTTGATAACAAAAATATGAATATAAACTCATAACAGCAACAAAATTAAATGCAGAAGGAAACTATCTTGCTGGCAGCAAGGGGCGCAAAAAAGATCATGCGAAGGCTAAATATGCGCAAATGGTCATTTTCGTCGACGACATAAATATACAAATTATTTTAGCATCATAGCTATATATTTTAACGCAGGTGCGTAGCTAGGATCTTATTTTAGGGAGGGGCGGTATTGAGCAAGCGAATCACTTAAAGAGCGCGCGTGGGGGAGGGGGTGGGTGAAAGGCCTCCCGCGCGAAGCGCGGTAACTTTGACGTTTCATTAAGTTATTATAGAAAGAAGACGATTTGTTGTATACTGTTCTCTACTCTTAACCCTAATTGTCTGAATTCAGTTTCTCCCCCTCTCGCGCGAAATGCGGGAGCTTCAACGTTTCATTAAATTATTAGAAAAAGAAGACGATTCATTGTACCGACTCTAAATCATTGTCTGAATTTTCAAAAATGTTTCTTTGTCCGATAAAAAGTCACAGTTCGAAGGGGAAAAAATTGCTGGCCGACCGACATAAAAAAAATCCCACCGACTTCAACCCCACACCCCCCCCCCCCCCCCCCCCAGGCGCGTGCACATGGGGGGGGGGGGTTAAACCCCCCTTTGGTATTTTTATGTGTGTAACCCCCCCCCCCCCCCCTTTGGATTTTTTTTTTTTTAATTATTATTATTATTTAAAAAATGAAACAAATATTATTCCCCACGGCTGACCTAAAAAGGTTACCTTACCCCCCCCCCCCCCCCAACGGAGCCAAATGTCAAATTTTCAAATTTCGAGACCAAAAAAAAAAAAGTGTCCAAAATATGGGGGGGGGGGGCTCAATGATATCCGAGCCTCTCACACAATATCGGGGGGCTCCGTGATGTTATCCGAGCCCCACAAAAAACAATTGGGTGATATCTGAGCCCCACCAACATATGGGGGGGGGGGGCTTAAAGATATCTGAGCCCCACCAAAATATGGGGGGGGGGCGCTCAATTATATCAGAGTCCCCCCAAAAATATTTGGGGGTTTCAATGATAGCCGAGATCCACCAAATATATTTTTGGGGGTCAATGATATGCGAGATCCGATGTCTGAGCCCCCCCCCCCCCTCCTCCCCAAATAAATATTTATAAAATGTTTATATTTGAATGGTAAGCCTGTAGATTATAGGTATACATGAGTTTCATGCCTAGAATGTAATGATTGGGGAGGAGGGGGGGGGGGGGTAATGATATCCGAGCCCCGCAATAAGTATCGGGGCGGCTCAATTATCAGAGCACCACTTAAATATTGGGGGCTCAATGGTATTTTAGCCCCTAAGGACTTAATGATATCTAAGCCCCACCAACAAATTGGGGGGCTTAATGATATCTACAAGCCCCGCAAAAAATATTGGGGGGCTCAATGATATCTGAGCCCCCCAAGCCCCCTCCCCCCCCCCCCCCGGTTCCTAAGCGTTTGTACAGGTCAATGAAGTCTACTTTTTGAAACTTAAAGGGATTGGGTAACTTTGTCTCAGGTTCTGAAACAAAATCCTGGAATGCTAGTTAGGGCTAGTTCTGACCGGAAAACGACCTAAATATCGGATTATGGCTAGCTGCCCCAAGGCCTTGTCCTATATTCGGATCAGGGAAACAATACTTGTCAGGTCCTGTGGAACGGCGGGCTTGGGGGCTCAAGCCCCCCCCCCCCCCCCACTTTTGAAGTATAAGTATATTAAAGATAATTAAATAGAAAGAAATAGAAAAGAAAGTATGCTCATGTGACTGTAATTAAATGCCCATACCCCTGAGCTTCCGGGGGCTCTGCCCCCTGGACCCCACCTTGTGCCCTAAGGCTGGCCCCTGGATGCTTATCTGACCGTAATTTTAATGCCTAAAACCCCTGCGCTTCCGGGGGCTCCGCCCCTTGGACCATACGCCAATTAGTGACCTGCTAGTGTCATGAATAAGGTATTAAAATATGCTCATCTTACCGTAATTAAATGCCCCTACCCCCTGAGCATCCGCCAATTTGTGCTTCGCTCTACCTTATCTTAAATACTCTAGCCTCCCCCACTCACTTTCAACCACATTTTTAATCACTATTATTTCCCATTTAACTCCTTCATTAAACCTCGAAACGCCCCCAAATACTTGGAGGCGGGGCCTGGTTCACGAGTATATACTAGTAGTGAGTTGGTTGAAGAACGAAGCCACGTACAAAAGTATAATCGATTACAACAGTTGTGGGGCCGATATTCATAGAATAAAGGTTTGTAAATAAAATATTCACTTCAACTTTCAAAAGGACTGACCCATTTGCTTTAAAAAAATTGTAGAGAGTTATTATTATGTAATTTCTAGAAAAAATGTCTACCACATGATTTACCGAGTTGCTTCCTTTTATCAAATATACACGTAAAACAATATGAGGACAGACTGTGCGGATAGCAAGCCGCACGGATCATCCCTCGGACGATCCGTGCGAGCAGAAAACCCGCATGTTATGTCCGACGGACAAACGAAACTGGTAGGACAAACGGCGCGGTCACACCGGCTCCACTGCTTTTCGTTGTGGTGGTATAGATTCAGGTTACCTGTTATACACAAAGTTGCTCAGATTCTTTGAACTAGATGTGGCTCTTTAGGTGACCACAAAAGGGCATAATCTGTAAGCGACATTGGGCAACAGTGGCGTAATGAGCAAAAACTTTTTGGGGCAGAAAAAAAAAACGGAAAATAATGTAGTTTCAGCAACATTTGGTATTTACTGGTATCGAATTAGAAATAAACCACGTTTTAATTTTATTTGGGGGAGCAACTGTCCACCTCCCCCCCCCCCCCCCCCCCGCCCCAAACCCTTCCATCAGTACACCAGTATGGCACTATAGGTAAAAGGGGGCATGTACTTATCAAAGGGAAATTATTAAAAACAGAAAGGGCCACTTATCACATGTTACAAGGGGACTGTATATTCTGAAAGAGGCACCCATTTAGGGGTGAAAAGGGGCATTCATAAGAAGGGAAGAGGAAGAGGCACTTATGAGAAACGAAAAAGGGGCACTTATCGGAAGGGACAAAAGGCACTTTATAAGAAGGGGAAACCGGTGCACTTATTACAAAGGATATATGGCACTTGCCAAAGTAAAAGGGGGCACCTATCGGATCCGGAGAGGGGCAATTATCATAGTAATAGGTGAAAAGGCCGGGCATTCAGTATGAGATAGGAGAAGATATTATGTATTTGTGATTTTTCGTTCCCATTAATGGTGATTTATTATCTCTCGTTATAACTCTTGTATTTGGTCTTAATGAATCAACCTTTTTTTTAAAGCTCGGGATCCTCGACGGGCACTTGCCAGGTTGTTGAACATCTTTTTCATGTTAACAACAATGGTTGGCATGGTGGCCACCTGGCATGCGGCCGCCGACATTTCCATACTTGCATTCAATACACAACACGTACTAGTGCCCATTAAATATGTGGTGATTTCTGATTTAGTAGTTCTTGTAACTGGTCTTGAATGAATCCGCCCTTTATTGTTAGCTTTTTAGCTCGGGATCCTCGACGGGCGCGTGCCAGGCTGCTGAACTTGTCTCCAAGCTAACAACAATGGTTGGCATGGTAGCCACCTTGCATGCGCCCGCCGACTTTACAGACTTTACCTTGCATTTCAACTTGTACTTAGTAGTTGTTTTTTTGTTTTTGTGTTTTGTGTTCTTTTCCTCTGAGCAGCAGCAGTGCAGCTGCCCTCTCAATAACTTTCTAAACCTTAAACTGCCATGTACTTTCTCCCTCTTTCCTTTCTCTCCGAACTCTCGCTTACCTTCCTATAATTCACCTCCTTCTCTCCTTCTCTCTCCTTTTTTTTTCTGTTACTCTTGTTTCTTTTCCCCCTTCTTTCTTTTCACTTTCTCTATCTCTTTCTTATGTTTTCTTCCATTTATCCTTATGTTTTATGTAATTTGTATTCTATGTATGTTATTCATTTCATACTTTTCTATTTTGTATGCATTTGAATATTTTGGTATCATAAAATTGTATTTATATTATAAATTTTGTATAAGTTATGAAATGTTTATGTATATGTATCACCTGAAAGGAAAGTTTCTTCATTCTTCGGAAGAAGACAATACAATTATAATCTATTCTATTATATTCCATATAGGTCTAGGCATTTATTACAAAAGGAAAATGTGCACTTTCTGAAGGGAAAATTGCACTTCATTAGAAAGGGAAAAGGGGCGAGTGTCAAAGTAAAAGGCACACCTATATTAGAGATGAAAAGGGGTACCTATAACTTATAAGAAGAGGAAAATTGTAATTATTACAAAGAAAATTGGGTACTTGTTAAAGTAAAATGAGCAATCAGTCTTGAATATGGACACTTATAAGATATGAAAGGGGCACTTAATATGAAGAAAGGAAGGGGCACGTATAACAAAGAAAAGGGGCCACTTAGCTGAAGCGAAAAGGGCACTTTCCCAACATAAAAGGGACACTTTTGGGATACTTGAAAAACAAATTTGGGGAGGAAGAGTGTGCCCCCCCCCCGGAACGACTGTTTTCACCGTATACACAAGTCATGAAAACGTAAGAATGAGCGGACCAGAATGTTGACTTTAAGTATATCCCAAACCAAATTATGATAACTAGGAGTTTCAAAGACCTCACGTTAAGTCGGTGTGGAAATGGATTTGGAAATAACGCCTTATATAAGTCCTTGATTTCCTGCTGAAAAATGACTAATGAAAGAAAGAGTTAACAGGAATGTGGGAAGAAGATGAAAGAATCGAGCCCCTCTCACACCCCTCTCTATCCGTCGGCCTTGTAAGTACACCCCCATATTAAGCTTTTAAAAAATAAAAAATGAAAAATGAGAGCGAAGTTTTATCAATATCCGATGGAAAGTTATGGATAGTTGAGGTGGACTTGTAAAAACAAACACACCCCGAAGAACATCCAAAAACATGAATATGAAATCTACGTACAACATGAAGGTATATACAAGTTTGGCCAAGTTTGTGAACAATTTTTCTTATCTAGTTACAGAAACTGAAAGGAAAAAGAGGAAGAAGACTAAATAAAAAGGCTATGTTTCCTGAAAAAAAATGGAAGATTTTGTTGGTGTATATATGGCAATCAGTCAACTTTGACTATCAATAATCACTGAATGTCTGACAGGACTAAAGAAACAACACTTGCACAGTATCTGCAGTTCAAGTAACTTTACTGGTATTAAAAACGGACCTGTATATTATAAAACCTGCCCCAACGAGTACTCCCCCCCCCCTCCCCCCCCCCCCCCCCAACGACAGCGTAACGCTGACTGACTGACATTTCACGATGTACATGTATACATTTCACAATTAACTATAACGCCCTCTACGTCTAACTAAATTACTGGGCTAGTATGCTACAATATCATAGACGAATAAGGCAGCTCGGGGAGGCGAGATGGCTCAGTCAATAAAGGGTTTGCCCATCGACCCGTCGAGTTCGAAACCAGCCCAGGTAAATGAATACAGGCCTGCTGTGTGTGTCAACATGCCCCTCCCCGGTGTATAGACGCCCCGGCCCCGTGTTATTTAGGGTACGCATATGCTCGTTCCCTCTTTTTAAAAGCACCCCCTATCTGAGGACTGCCAACATTTCCGAACCTCCCTTTCGCGTGCTTTTCCTGCCTTGGAGACCCCCCTAAATCAGGAAAAATGCTCAATGTACCCCCCTAAATTTGGAATAACTTCTCAGGAGTCCAAAGAGATGAGAGAAAAAAAATGGAAAAACACCCCCTTTTTAAAGAAATCTCTGGGTGAAAAGTCAAATACACCCCTTTTTTTACAATTCTCGGGCCGGACTTTGTTGCACGAAAAGTACACCTTTACCGGACATTTTGGCAACACGCATGCGGTCATTCCGACCCCTGAGTGGTGGGGGGGGGGGGGGATATAGACACAGGTTAGATCACAGTGCAAAAGGTAGTAGAGGAAACACTGGCCCCCATTTCACAAAACTTGTCATCAGTGACAAATGACAGTTTTTGTTATAAGCTACTGAAATCCTTGCTTCAGATTGGTTATCAGAAGATGTTATTCATTTTTGTCATTTGTCATTGAAAAAGGGCTTTCTGAAACGGTTCCCGGGTATAGTATAGTCTACCTGCACAATTAGTTATATCGAGAGGAGAGACCGGAGGGTTAATTCGTTTCGCTCCACCCCCACCCCCTCCCAGGAAGGGCAACGCTCAATACTTAACATTGATGATACAAATAGTAGCAATTAAAGCCTTTATATGATCATATCGCTCGAAAATCAATCATTTGCTTGTTCCCCCAATCAAAATACATACCGGTACATCCATCCATATAACACATGCCTTTCAACAAAAGTGCAATATATATGATAGATGATACAGAAGGTTTACAAACAAAATTCAGTCACATACAAAAATAATCATAGATGTAAACTTTTGTGGAATACATTTAATGGTATAACAAAAAATCAAAGCTTGTTCGTTTGTAAAAGTACAGTCCATAATATCTTCATTTCATTTCCATTTTTTGTACCCATTACCTGAAAAACTGTTACAATATGTAAAATGTATCTTTACAATGTACATGCAAGCATAGAAGACAAGGTTCTTGATCAACCCTACTTTGACCAGTGCTCTATCTATAAATTGACTATAACAAAATGATGTCAGTTAGGCCTAAAATAAAAACTTGTTGTATTGCCCTTTGTGACCGACCCCAAAATCTGAAAATCTACGGTCGGCATTTTAAAAAAGTTTTTTTTTTAAAACCTTTTTTTAGATTTTTTTCTATTAATGAATACAAAAATATGTATTTTGTTTGTTTAAATGGGATATAAATGCATAAAATCAAATTATTCCAAAATTCTCACTCGTGCAAACCATGGAAAATTATGAGGTGAAAAAGATATCAATGGAATGATGACACTGAAACACATGTATTAAAGCATTAAAAACTGAGAAATATCAGGCAAAAGGGGGCGGGGAAAAAAATTGAAAAAACACAAAAACATTCTGGAAAATATCTGCCCAAAGAGGGCGACAAAAAAAAAAAATTTCCGACCGACCGACCCATGTTTTGGCACCCAAAGGGCAATACAACAAGTTTTTATTTTAGGCCTTATCATAATCAACTACCTGTGAAGGTGAGATGATAGGTTCACACAGTACTCTCTTTTGTTACCCCCATAAATATCTTGATAATCAGACAGGTGATCGTGGGATTCCTGACTGACCTTAAGGTTTAAAATAATGATTGCAGCATGAGCTAAATCCAGGATTTCGTTTAGAATATACCCAATCCCTTTAACACCCGTCAGGATCTGAACGGGTGCTATACATTAAAAGTCAGTAAATCAAGATAAGAGGCAAGAACTTACATGTATTTTCTAGTTTCTGTGTTTTCTTTTGTTCACTTTTAAAATAATGCACTAACCTGTACATTTGATTTATATTTTCCTTACCAGCCAAAACAAAGTTAAGATATTACTTACAATGTATATCGGTAAGTAATTTCTACATGCCTTATTCATGTGCATGATGTATTTTGTTAATGACAATACAATGATCATGAAAATATCCTGCAGCTGAAGATGATAATTATGACGATACCACTTATGATTAAAAGGATGATGATGATGAAGTTGCTACAGCTGATGTATATTATCCTGCCATAATAAATATGTGTAATAATTAGTAATCTATGTACATGTTACAAATCTTCTTTCAATAAGCCAGTAACCAGATACAATCTGCGCATGGGTAGATAAAGGTCATTTGTACCAAAAAGGTAAAACCCACCAGATATGAATACTGGATATGCGCTCATGAAAGTTATGTATCATTATTCATTTATGCACCATCGGTACATTCTAAGATACGCAGGTGGAAGTATTCTTTTCAAGAGGGCAAACAAAAGGTATTCATGAAGCACATCTATGACTTTGGCCGTTATCATTCAAAGATGCTCAAAGTGGAACTTCAACATGTGTAAAAGATCTGTGGATATGTGGGGTCATTTGTACCATGTGCTATCTGTAAACTCCCTTATACTAACAATTCAAATTCTCATATATATCAATAGTTCTCCTAGTAATTCTAGTAATTTAAAAATGTATATAAAAGTATAATGTTCTACGAATTCATTTATATTCTTTTGTTGTAGTTTAAAAAATACCATTCAAATTAGTGTAAATATATATATATTCAATAGTTTGTTAAAAATAATTCAATTTTGTATGTATTTACTTACATAAAAACATTGTATACATTGCATAAATGGATTTTGCATTTTGGAAATAAATAATTGATCTATGTGAAGTGCCTTTCACATTTCTACACCTTTTAACAGACAAATAAGCGAGTATGCGTAGGGGGCTTTGTTATGCACAGATACTTTCATTACCCCCCCCCCCCCGGCATTTATTTACAAGATTATT
This sequence comes from Strongylocentrotus droebachiensis, assembly GCA_035222895.1. Taxonomy (NCBI): domain Eukaryota; kingdom Metazoa; phylum Echinodermata; class Echinoidea; order Camarodonta; family Strongylocentrotidae; genus Strongylocentrotus; species Strongylocentrotus droebachiensis. Next base: position 161,384 of record JAVYIG010002542.1, on the reverse strand, counting down.
TTTTGTTTAAATATATGATTCATTTTTAGTTAATTTAACAGAGCTGCAAACCTAATTAATTTAAAATTAATATCATATTATGCAGCTAATGCACTATTACAAAAAATCTTGCTGACCAACTACTGAGTTGATGAAATCGATGAATTGAGAGACCCTGGTATATATTCCTGGCTTGTTGGGACGTGCACACCCGTCGCCAAAGCTTGTGATGCCGACAAGATGCCACCTCCCGTCCGCCCCTTCACATATCAATGGACCTCCGCTATCACCCTGCAGACAGGAAAAAAAACATCAGTGGATGAGAGAGTGTTCTATTGTACTATGTTCTATGTTGAGGCATGGTATAGAGTTTGTCGTCGGAAAGGCAGATGCGCACAGGTGCATGCCATGAAGCATATTTTTGGTAACTCTTTCCATGGTTTTGATTGCTCTGTACCACTGTAATAGGTATAGACCAGTTCTGGTCATGCGATTGCATTGTGAAAGAAACGTTGTGGAATCGATCAGAAAAGGTTGATCATCTAGCATATAAGTATTGGTGTGTACTGCAAGGTTCTGGAAGCATCTACATGATAAGAAATCTGGCCAAGTCTTAGTAAAGTTGCAAGCACTGTACACAGAAAAATGTATATGGGACTACGCAGTATCTATCCAGGCCGGATAGATATGTTAATTTACCAAATATATCAATTAGTAGGCAGTTTCCTAGCAAAATTTGTATCATCACGTATTAGTCAAAACATATTCATTCACATGATTGGTAATAAGAGTTTCCATTTCATTTTTTGAGAGGGGGGCATTTCCAAAACTGGTCTATACCTTTAAACATGACAGGGATCAACAATTAAATTAAAGAGAAAATTAAAGAGAAAACAATGGATGGTTTTGGTTTTGTAACAAATAAGTATTTTTAAAGTGACTCTGTAACATTGTTGAAGGTTGATTAATATCTTCCTTCTACTATACTAACCCTCCAACATGCACAAAATCCTGAAAAAAAATCTCAAACCACAAAGATATTAATGGTTTTCTAAGAAGGCGTCACTGTGCAACACCCTCTAACAGTGATTAACAGTTAATTCTCCCAACCATTTTTGAATTTTCCCAACCATTTTTCCATGAAAATAAGACAAAAGACAGGCTTTTAAAAATCTGTCAACACTTAAATGCCTGGAATGGTATATAGAGCCAATCCATTGCTTTATAACGATTTAACGATGTAATTAAATTGTAAATTGTAATAATGTAGTTAAGGTATTGATCAAATCAGTTTTTCCCTATATTTATCGTGAAAATAGTCTTTTTTCACTCAAACTTTCAGATTATCTTTAATTGTACATCTAGCATTGAAGTCACTACCTTATAGCATCATTTTCTCTCATCTTTACAATGTTACCAAGTCCCTTAAAAGCAATAGTGCGCATCCACATTTAGCACAACAGGGTTATTGCACTTAAGTCCTTCTGCCAGCCACACGACAAGTGACTTTGGTCAATATCTTCCTCCTTGCCCTTTCAGGACAGCTGAAACCTTAGGCCATTGACTATCAAAGCCCGTCTGTACTAGTTTGGCCAGGAGAGATTAGACCACCCAGGAAGGTCATTGACAGGTGGTTATCTCATCAACACTGCTCTCAATTAACATGAGAAAAAGGAGGATCATGGGGGACCAACAGGCACTGCTTAGGCATTGTTTTCAATATAGAGTGAGCAAGTAGCTATAAGTAGTTCAGTGGGGCTTTAAAGACCTGCTCCTTGACAACCATCCCTAATACAAAATTAATGTCCAATGATCCAACCTATAACAACTTTCAAATAATGAACCACCCATGAGATCAACTAGAGGTATAACCCTCTCATAAAAGTACTTCCTCTAACAACAACCTCTTTATAGACAATGGTAAGTACAGTACCTGACAAATTGTAGATGTTAGTATAGTTCAATTAAAAACATTGTTGTGCAGAGTAGAATGAATTTGTATAGAAATTTTACAATGGATATTTATGATAATGATCATGATGATGACTGTTATTGTTTTTGTTGTCGTTATCATTATTAATATTACTATAATTTTTATAATTATCATCATCATCATTATCATCATCATTATTTTTATCATTATAACTATTACTATTATAGTTATTTTTGTAAACATAAAGTACAGAGACAAGTAGCAAGATGTACAGAAAAACGAACCAAACCAAAAGGTTCCAAAAGTGATATATATATGAATGCCTGAACTCACTTGACATGTATCAACGCCACCGGCCTGATAGCCAGCACATATCATGGAGTCGGCCCTGAAGCTCCTGTAGGCACTGCCACAATACTCATCTGGTATTAGTCCTACAACAGCCTGCTGAAGGTCATTGGAAATGGATCCACCTTCAAAACATTAAGTGGGAAAAAAAAGAAGAAAAAAAAATCAAATTCAGATTTAATTACCTATCACCTATGAAAGCTGGATGGCTCCTGTAGTTAACAGAGCTGTCAACTAACCCCAACTGATCAAAAAACTTACCGGTATTCTTTTCCCCCAAAAAAATCCTATTTTTGATCGATAAGTACTTTCTTTTTGTTAGACTGTGTTCAGTAGGATGCAAACTTTATTGTGTTTTGATTGGCATATGTGTGCTTGTAAAATGGCGCCTGGCCAGAATACTCCCCACTTGTCCCAGGAAGCGGAGCGTGTACACTAATATGTGCGGATTAGCAATTGAATCCAATGACCATGGTAATAATTATAATTTAAGGGATTAGAAACAGAGTATTGAGCCCTTTACAAATGTGACTTTGATTATTATCTATGCAATGACAAATTGGCAAAATTCCAGATATCACTCAACAAGTAGTCTTTGTAGGTTCAACCTATCCAATTTTAATACAAACTTGCTATAAGTCTTGTTCAGACGATGGCAATTTACCCCAGGGTAGGGTAGGGTTAAGAGCTAGTCGGTGTAAAGGTCGGAGTAGTGAACGTCTGAACAATAGTCGTGTTTGCTACGCCTACCTCTACCTTGACCAATTTACTCCTGGATTTATCAAGGAGTAACATGCTAACACGACTAGAGGGTAGCGTAAGTTAACTGTGTGGATGCTCTCACTTACACTCGGGAGTATCTGTGACCTTTCACAAGGGTTGTTTGTTAAAATAAAATGAAAATTAGATTTCGCACGGTTTATGCAGAAGGTAGGTTGAGGTATACTAGTGTAGGTGCCACCACTTCCGGAAGTTACGCTGGTTGGTGGAAGGTTGTGTTAACTTAATCGTGGCAAGTTGGTCTGAGTAAGAGGGTGTGGACAACTAATGGTGTAAGTGAAATATACATGAGATATTTACTGCTGCAGGGATTAGCTTATGCCGACTAGCAAGCCCACCCCCCCCCCCCCCCCCCCCCCCCACCGGGAACGGAGGGACCGCATTCATGTTCCCAAAATCTCTGGTAAAGGGGTACTTTTCACTTAACGAAGTCCGGCTCGTAATAAACAAACAAAAATCGGCCTGCATTGACTTTACACACCGGACTTCGGGGGTTGCTTTCAAAGGGAGTGAACATGCATATACATACCCTAAATAACACTGAGTGGGGGGGGGGGACCTGGCTAGCAAGCCCCTGTCTGAACATGGCTAATAGCCAGGAGAGGGTGAGAGAGGGGAAGAAAGAGAGAGAGAGAGAGCAGAAAGGGGGGTCAACCTCCTTCTAAAAAAAAAAAGGGGGGGGGGTCAATCTTACCCAATTGAAAGAATTGGATTTGGTATTACATCCATTTTTCTATAAACTGAGAGTTTGGGCTGAATATTCATCCTGTTCAAACTTAATTTCAATTCCTTTCAATCAAATTAAAAGATGGCTGATATTAATTTGACATATATACTGCTACATACTTGGGTAAAACATGAGCTGCTTTCAGATTCGGGATATGATGAAAGTGTTTTCAATCTTAAAACTGCATGTACATAGACTCACCCTCTGTCGTGTCACCCCACCCTGCTATGTAGCAAGTCTTATAGTTATTAATCTCATCCCCGACCGTGGCCAGACAGGCGGGTCTGAGGAAATCACTAAACGCTGGTATGGGATCCACAAGTTTGAGCACAGCGATGTCATCACCACCAGAAGTGCTAGTGAAGTTTGGATGAGACGTAATCTCCAACGACGATGTGTGTTGGTACGATGTGTTGCCGTTCGAGATGCTGATGATACCGACGGTGATGGTGTCAAAAGCTCCTCTAGAATCAAAGGCAATTTGATATGAATAAGAACGACGATATACTGTATATATACGTCATACATATATTCTTGTTCATTGATTGGTTAAAAGTGTTGATCAAAAATACTATTTTGCAAAAAGTATTATTTATGGCTAGCAAAACTTAACACAGTACTCCTGTCGCAGCGCGTAAAGTATCAAAGTAAATTAAACTTTGACGTTGAGTATGAGAATACGACATTCTGTTGACATCCTATGCATGAGTAATCACTGCAAAATTTAGGGCTTGCAATGTCGGCCCTGTGATTTGAACAGACGCGCAGAGGTGCAGAGGTAATTTATTATCAAGCAGAATAACTTATTCAGGTACGGTAGTAGTGCAGCGCAGTTAGTTAGACTGCGGCTCATGGCGTGAGTGCTGTAGCACCGCAGGAGTTGCCTGCTGCAGGCATTTGAAATCCTGTACGCTTGCTGAATTTTCAACCCCCATAATGACAAGGCGACAGGAATGGTTATATACAGCGGGTAGTTTGAATTCTTTGATTTTTACTGCAACATCTTTAACCAATCAATGAACAATGCATATATAAATGAAGTATATAAAACAAAAATACACTGCCTCTATTTGAGTCTCTGGATTAAAAAACTGTGGGCCCTCGGTGACTGCAATAGTGCCATTTTGCAGCATTGCAGGTACCTTGAGCCTATAGTTTCAACCGGATCCTCTCACGACAGTGTATATTTGTATATTAGCACTCACTGTATCACACTAAAAAACCTTAGTTTTGTTCATTCTGTAAATGAATACAAGAGTGTTGTATGTTCATCATTTCATTTTCATAAGCTTTCTTTTACATGCTATAGTACTGCAATGAGGATGAGCGTATAGCCAGCATGTTCAATTCAGTGGCAAGTGGGGGCACCAACAGCAAATGCATTGACACTTTGTACATGACAGATTTTTGTGTGCAATCAAAATTCTTTAAAGGGCACTAATAGAATCTTTGAAACAAGTTCAATTTGTATAAAAGCTGAAAAAGAAGAGAAACAAAATGCAAAAATTTGAAATAAATTAGACCAGTAAGGAGTTATGAATGTTTGAAATACACTTTAGGAGATCACTAAATCAATGTGAACAGTCACAATACTGATTAAGCCAATGTACTAAATATATTTTTTGATTTCTATTTTTCTCTAAAAATATTATATTACACATGTACATGTGCCCTAAATATATTATTGGATAAATAATGTTACACATATGCTACGAAACACATATACATTCCAAATACTAGTAGCACCAACAAAGAAAAGAAATATCTAGTCATATAAAAAGAATGGGAAAGATATTCATAACAGTAATCAAAGAGTTGCCTATATGTGAGTGATCGATTACACCTTTGAAATTCACAACTTTTCTCACCTTTTTTTCTCACCGGTCATTCAAAGATTTTTACTTTTTGAGGCACTTCTTGATCATTTCGAAGTGCATTTTTTTTAGGGCTTCAATATTACACCATGTCACAGACACTGATAACAATAGGGCCGTGCATCTCAGATTTAACATTGTTAAACGATGCCTCTAAGATTTTGGAGAAGAAAAAATCATGAAAGCCATGCCATATGAAAAATAATGATCTATGAAAATAGGTATCCCATCTTTGGAGACGAAAAACCTGATCCAAAGAAGAGGAAAAGGGTGAAGTACCAGTGTGTTGGCTCAGTCAGTAGAGCGTCCGCCTCACAACCGGGAGGTCGTCGGTTCGAACCCCGGCCGCGTCATACCAAAAGACATTAAAAGATGGGAGTTGCTACCTTGTTTGGCGTTCAACAATAAGGGATAGAGCAACGTCGATCTGGCGCTGCTCAGTGGCTGCCGGGCACACAATCAATTGGGCAAAAAGAATTTCCATTTTCGGTTTAACTTAATAAAGTTTGGAGTGGACTTTAAAAGATTATTATTACTTACACACAGTGTGCTGCAGTAATAGCCCATTCTCTGCTGATAACGGTTGCCCCGCATTGATGATTGGTAGCACCCCGGCTTAGTGATCCAATCCAAGGCCACTCTCCTAGGTTGGAGCCCTCGCCTCCAACGATCCTCTCAACTGTTTCATTGAAGACCGGCCTGGTGCCACAGATCATGGTGTTGGTGATGTCTGACAAGATCAAATCAAGTGCAACAAATATAGATTCTAAAAGATAAAGTTGAGTTCTGGGGGGTGATTCACAAAGACTAAGATCGACTTTAAGTTGGACTTAATAATCATGGAAAGCAGTTAGCATTCATGAAAGTATTTTGTAAAAGTTATTTTAAAAGGCATATAATGTTGATTCAAAGCATTCATATTTTATGTTATCAAGGAGATTACATGTTCTTGATGTGGAATTTATAAAAAGTCTAAAATGCTTGAATACTCGCTTTTGAATATATTTTATTTTAAGGCTACAAACGGCCATCCATAATTTTTAAGTTCAACTTAGGATCTTCGTGAAACACCTCCCAGGTCATGCAGTTCTATTGTTAAAGAATCTCTCTGAGCAAAACCGAGGTTTGATTATGTAGTACCGGTACACGAGAATTGGTGTATACCGAGAGGGGGGGGGGGGGGGGGGGGGTAGTGAGCACATTTTATTTTTTGGCCCTCAGAAATTTAAAAATTTGCACCCCCCCCCCCCTTGGGCCCATCCCCCAAAAAGGTAAAAATCACGTGTTTTTACACGTTGTTTTTCTTAGGGGGGGGGGGACCCAGGCCCCCCTCTGGATCCGCCTCTGCTTAAGGCTACCACACCTTACGATCTGACTACGATCAAAACTGGTCTGCGACTGAGGGGCGGGATATGTGATGCAACCAGTTGGAGGTGTACCATCGTAACGTGTACGGTGGCCATAACATGTATTCAAATATCAGGGCATTTAAAAAGCAATGCTTTTCAGGGGATATTTCTTTCATGATATTCTTCCAAATTCACTTTAAAACTAGATGGACCTTCAATTGCGCGTAGTCGAAAATGATGTCTCCGCCATAGAGCGATTTTACAAACCAAAACAGAATCAATTTTTAAAATTCAAGTTTGATTGTATTAAAAACCATAAACAGGTTCTCAGAATACTGTGATTACAAGCTTGTTTTCATATACATTCATGACCTTTTGATCTTTGATCTAATGGTCCTAAAATCTAATCAGTTCATTGGCTCTGCAAGATACATACATGTCCTAAGTTTGATAGTAATCCATCCGTTAGTTCTCGCGCGTTCACAAGCTATTTTTGCATACATAATGAGCCCCATGACCTTTGACCTCATGACCCCAAAAATCTACTCAGTTCCTTGGCTCTGCAAAATACATACAAATTTTGAGTTTGATGGTAATCCATCCATCTGTTCTAATGATAACGCGATCACAAGCTGTTTTTTCATACATAACGAGCCCTGTGACCTTTGACCTCGTGACCTCAAAATCTAATCAGTTCATCGGCTCTGCAAGATACATACATGATGTAAGTTTGGCGGGAATCCATTAATCGTTTCTTGAGATAACATGATCCCGAGAATGGGACGTACAGACGGACGAACAACCCGAAAACATAACATAATGCCTCCGGCTACTATGTAACAGAGGCATTAAACCGCACTTTTTTGGCGCCAAAAAAAATTCAAAGTTTTTTTAAACTTTCGATTTATGCCCCTCCACCTGGCGCTATGCCTGGCAATGTCTCCCAGCTCAGTAATCAGTGTGTTGACTCACCACTCGGAAACTAGAACGACACTCAAATTTGTCTGTCATCTTGGTTTGAAATTAATCTTTCTGATAGAGCTGAATATGTAGTTTATAATAATAATTCCTCCAATTTTTCCACTATTACACGGCGTACCACAAGGTTCTATCCTAGGTCCTCTACTCTCTTTTAATTTACATTAATGATCTTACACATTCAGCTGCACCTCGCAGTTAAATGAAAGGCCTTCCCGCGTGGGTTTTTTAACATGGACCTGGCTTGCTGCCGACAAAGTAGGCAGAAAAAAAAAAAAAAAAAAAAAAAAAAAAATTATAATTTTTTTTAGAGCGGAAAAAGAGGGGTGCGGTTAATACACGAGGGCGGTTTATACACCGTTAATTACGGTATCATAATCATGATCATGGTTCGATCATCACTCTCATGTAACTGCTCGTTAGAAAAATTGACCAACAGATATTGCTAGTGTAGTGTATGGGTAACTTCAAAGAACTTTGCTCCAAAAGTTAGATTGCCCGGCCTTCAATCACTATCACGCCCTCATTCTCACCTCCTTCTGGCCCTCTGCAGAGCAAACCATCAGCAAGAGAACCATCGTTGAGAGGACTAGCGTTGCTGAACTCCTCCTCGCAAGCAATCGCCCATGGAGACCCAGTCAAGCTCTCAAAAGCAGACGAGCATGCACTCCTGACAGCATCGCATGTGGTCTGGCACGGTCTGGCCGTGGGCCCACCGTGGATGCATTCCGGGAAGAGGACGGCGCAGAGGAAGAGAGATGCATCAGTGTGGCAGGTGGTGGCAGCAGCGCTCAATACACTGAAACTTTCAATAGCAAGTGTCTGGTTGATGTCTGCCAGACTGCTAGGGTAGTAGGTCTGATTGTATGGAAGGAGGCCAAGGCAGGAGCTTTCCTTGATTGGCTCACAGCGTGCTAGAAAGAACCATCAAAGGAAACAAAATGCACTTTTCAATCAATTGATTCACTACTGACGTAATCCATGGATAACAGATTATTTCAGTATGTTTTATTATTTTATGGAACAAAGAATTTTTTTTTTAAACTGGTATATACTTGATTCCCCCTGGCATAATGAACAATATTACATAAACGTTGATATTTATCGGTACCGGTAACAATGTCACATATATGCACTCTACATCAGAATTACATGGAAACATCTTGTTTTGCTACAGTTGACTTCAATAAAAAATATGTAAAAGACCGCTATACATGCATGTAAATGACTTTGTCACAGATATTTTATCTTTGAAGAAAATTCCCTGACCAATTTTGCAATCCAGTCTTAACACCAAAGAAAAAACAAATTCATTGCTGGATAACATTATTGTAATCCAGTGTGGAGTTTTAACCTTGATACAAACTACTTACGACAGTCCTCCTCATCTGAAAAACCCTCGCAATCTATCACTCCATCACAGAGGATTGAAAGAGGGCGACAAATCCCATTGCACTGAAATTGATCGTCTTGGCACACTGCGAAGAAAGGGCGAAAACAAAAATTAAAAAAACATCATATTCATGTTTCCATCATCACATGTAAGGGGAATATTTGCTTTAATACAACCAGGAACAAATATTGCATTCTATGTAAATAAAAGTACAATTCAGCAAAACGTTGACTCTTCACAATGTACCGTTGAAATAACAAACATATAGAGGCCTATATAAACCTTACAAAATTCAAGCTAAAGTTTGAAATCATCTTATGTTATGGCCCGGTCCCACTGGCCGATGGACACAAAACGTATGCATAAAGGACACAGCGGACGAGCAAAATTTCGACGGTGGCTCCATCCGTTTTCATCCGCTCCAGAAATGGACAAAATTTGTGAAAATTTGCGAAAACAAAATGGAAAATAACGGACGTGGGTAGTATGTAGCGGGGATGTTAAACGGATGTTCATCGGAAGCCTAGCGGATGAAAGCGGATGAAAGTGGATGACAGCTTTGAATAATTTATATACGAGATGCATACGCTTACATCCTTTCTATTTCCGTGCTACTAACGATGTATAGATGTTCCATGTACCCTATCTTTCCTCCCTCTTTCCGTTTTCAGCTGCAGCGGATGTGAGTTGCGAGGATGCCCAGAGGATGCAGAGAGGATACAGCGGACGTTTAACGGATGAAAACGGACATAGAATGTTTGTTGCTCGTATTTGTCGCGGATTTACATCGTACACGGCGGAAGTTCATCCGTTCTAAAAGTTTTGTGCAGCTCAAAACTTCTTGCGCGGATGAAATCACAGTGGACGGATGCTCGATGGAAAGAGCGTATGAAACACGTATGCAATGAGTACACAGCGGATGCATAGCGTTTTTCCAACGGATGGCAAGATTTGTTTACGTTTTACATCCTCTTTGCATCCGTAAGGGTAGTGGGACCGGGCCTTTATATAATGCATTTATTTTGCCACATATTATGTATTCCAATTCTGTCTGGACAACGCAACATCCCTTAACCCTATATAGCCCGGGCTATTTTGAAACTGCATAGCCCGGGGGGGGGGGGGGGGGGGGGGGGGGGGGGGGGGGGGGGGGCTTCTAAGGCTCCCCCTTTGATCTAGGCCGTGACACGACCTATCACCGCAAAAATTTGCATGCATGTCAAGTGAAGTGTATAGAATACTATAGTAATTTCAATTTTTTTTGAAAAATTCACTATTTGCATATTTATGGTAATTTTTGCAAATATGGTAATAACATTAACATGTTTATCCATAAATCATATATTCTTCATATTTAAACATTAATTTTCACTACATATATTATTTAGACCATTTGGGATAATAATACAGCCAAACAAATTGGAAGAGCCAGGTTATTCCTTATGTTATCTATTGTTTTGATAATTTCTTATGTATTTCTTTGTTTTTTTAACTTATGTATTTTATTATTTTTGTTGTTTTATTTCATTTCCAACTATAATTCAACTATTTTGACCCCAAAATAAACACCTAAATTATAAACAATACCAAATAACCAATGTTTTATCTCTTTATTTGAAAAATGAGATTTCCATATGTTTTGTACACAAATCACAAAATTGAGCGATTTTCGGGCTGACATGCAAAGACAAAAGGACACGTGACTTTGTAATGGTAGGTCTGATTTTCAAAAAATTTCTTTCAAAAGATGCGCAAGACTCTAAAGAAAAAAGCCACAAAATTTCAGTGCAACATTTTCTTGCGTTAAAAAATTATTGTGAAAAATGTCAAGGGGGGGGGGGCTTCTAAAGCCCCCGCCCCCCCTCCCTCGGGCTAGATAGGGTTAAGTTACTCAAATTATACAGGCTCAAAAATAGGCTATAACAACTTTGTTCTAATCCCCCTTTCTTAGCTCCCTCCCAACCTGTGTTTAGAATATTCCAAACTTTACACATTTATGATATCAATCAATGAAAAATTGACTTGAAGCCTCAATCATTTGTCTGAGAGGGAGACAAAGGGAGACAAAGTACTGACTGTGCCAGCTATCTTACCCCAATGACGATAGAGAGAAATGGGGAAATAATCAACTTACTGCATCTAAATTCATCTGAATCATCAACACAATCAGTAACTCCATCACAAGCAGATCCCACTGGAACTCTTTGGTCTGCATCACAAGACTCAGTTACTGGGGAAGAATATGAAAACTCGTCTCTATGAGCATGCATTTTTTGAGAAAACACTATTCAAAGGAATATGTTATGTTAACTTCACCACTTGCAGATATACTGCATTTCAAGAGAATTCGATAATTCTGAACTATGCTTTCTTGAACAAGAAACACACTGAATAGCATCAAACAGATAAGCGCAAAGGAGACAAATACATTATGGTCCTAAATAAACTCAATTTTTATTTATTTATTTTATTTATTCGTTTTATTTAAACAGGGTAACTCAATGCCCTCACCATTATCATATACTCATATTTTTAATAACATTTTGGTTTCAATCATATGCAACTACTTTTCTAATTTCGCCACTACTACTTCTACCAGTGCTCTTACGACTACTACTACTACTAATAATAATAATTCTAGGACCACTTCTACTATCAGTTACCCAAAACAATATACGTTCATGTTTTAGTACTTGTCATTTCAAAGAAGATCAAGAGATTGGGCATTTTTAGTACACCGTCCTCCTACTTACATTCAAATGGAATGGATGTCACATTTAGAACGAACCCAGAGTATCCAATTGAGTAATCAGTATAAAAATACAGATATGACTTGATCCCAAGATAGTATCTTGTTGATGCAATATATCCGGTCAGCCTTACGACAAGTGAACCCGGCTCCGATCGATCGTGGCCAATCCCGATGTAGAAGAAGTCGTAGCCATCTTCCAAATAGAAGTTCAGGATGTCGATGACGAGGGAGTGGTAAGCCTCTGCTTGGAGTACCCATATGCACTCAATGTCGTTGCCGTAGGCTAATGGGTAGTTGTCAGAAATGACAGAGTAGGGCATCGAGGTGGGAATTGTCTGAATATCAGAAGAAGGACAGCTTGGGTCTGGTGTTATGGGAAGAATGAAAAGTATGGAATATGATTAAACTGTCATTTACACAGGCATATAACTTAGTTCATTCAATGTACTTTACAGAAATTCATTTCTTCCTCCTCTTCCTCTCCCCTTCTCCTTCTTCTTTTTATCCTTCCTGTTCCTCTTCTCCTTCTTCTTCTTATTCATCACAATCATTAATATATCATTATTACTATTCTTATCATCATCACTAGTATCATTATTATAAATACAAAAATGTACAAACAAGCAATTAGGAGTACAATTCTGGCAAAATTGCTGGTAAGCTGTCAAGCTTTCATATTAAAAAAAAATTAAATCAAACATGCATGGTCTTGCCTATGCCCCACAATTTTAATATTAGGATTCAAACCACCTGATATAATTGTCCATGCCAAATAACTGGCAAAGCACGACTGACCATGCCTCATAACTGGTCAAGCAAATGACCACCGGTCACTAATCACCAACCTCATGAACCAAACTCTTTGTTTTAAATCTTCTCATGCTCATTCACACTTGAGCCAAGTTTGGTGAAAATTGGTTCAGTGTTTGGTCACTCGTCACTGTTATAAAATATTTCTTATTTCATGAGCTCTATCACCTATGATATCTTACACCTAAATTCCAATGAGCTCATTCCTACATGCTCATACAAACTTGTAACATGTTTTGTAATGATAGCTTCAACGGTTTTTACATTTTTGCAGTCACAATACACATGTATTTTCTTTAATTGTTACACTTTATTGACACTGAGACCTTACACTCCAAATCTAATCAGTGCGTCCTTACATGATTAAACATAATTGCACTTTACCGTGGGGACAAAGCATTTTAAACACTTTTGTGACCTGTGACCCTTTACACTAAAATGCTATGAGTTCATCCTTGGATGCTCATGTTTAGTACTTCCTTCAGCTCTGGTTTGAACCGCTTCAAATCTGTTCAAGTTTGCATTTTTAAACATTGTTATGACCCTCTAACCTCTGACCTTTGACCTATTACAACCAATATCGTGTTTATCCTTGCATGCTCTTGCATGCTTCCTCAAAGTCTGATTCAATTTGCATGGTATCAAGATCTTTTTAAAATTATTTCTTAACACTCTTGCGACCCTGTGCCATATTACCCACAACATCTATTCACTTCTTCCTTGGATGTTCACACATGTACTTCATGCAGGTTTGGTGAAAATCTGTTGGTTCTTAAGCTACATGTATCACAGCTGCAGCACCACCTTCCATGGTGGAAGCATACAATTATTGATACTAGCTGTCACTGTCGCTATACTATCAGAAAAAACGTTGCCTACATGTGTATCACACCAGCTATGCAGGTAAGATACATGGACTACCCGGCCCAGTCACACCAACGGGACTACATTACCCTTAATGGTAAAATATCTGTCATTTTGGAGTCGGTGTAAAGCCGGTTTGACCGTGTGACTAGGGTATAAACAGAGGCACTCAAGATGAGCTCAGAAATCTTCTGGGCTTGCATTCTTCAACCAACACTGTGTTACATACCACAATTCCACTCATCATATCCATTAAAGCATATAGGCGACCCATCACAGGAAGTCGAGTTGGAAATACAGACATCTCTCATTAGACAGGAGATAAAAGATGCTCCACATTCACCGGCTGTAAGAATAAAGCAGTACATATGCATTAATGTTCAGATTAAGAAAAATATGCTTTCTTAAGGCACTATTCTCTAATTTGAAACAATACCTTACAATTATTAATGAGCCAGTTTGTAGATACAAGCTGCGCATGGGCAGATAAAGTCATTTGTTCAAAATTGTGAAACCCACTGAGAAGAATACTGAATACCTGCTCATGAAAGTTGTCATCATTATACATTTATTCACCGATATGGTAGATTATATGAAACACAGATGGGCAAACAAAAGTTATTCATGAAGCACTTCCATGACTTTGGCAGTGATTATTCAATAATGCAAAAGGGGGGACTTCTCCATGTGTCAAAGATCTGTAAATATTTGGGGATCATTTGTACCATGTGCTAACTACAAACTGATCTATAGCACTGTACTATATACCGGTTTACTGATATATTCAAATTTGTGGATGTTTCTTTCCAGGGGACCTGGTGTCAAGGTATTCCATTAACCTGTTATTGATGTATGAACTATAATACTTGGAATCCAGACTGCATACTTTACTTTTTGCTATGTTGGACAAGCCTCAAGCAATGTTTTAGTTTCTCCAGAACAACCTTTGTTTCAAAAGTATGCATAAACTATGAATAGGTTAGTACACTGGTATATTGGAAAAATACCACCTTGCAAAATGTTTCTCTACGAGTGTTAAGGCATGGCTGACACGTTAACAACATATACCGTAATCTACGAAAATTGTATTACTGGTAATATTTTCTGAAACAAACAAGTAAATATAAGATGCTGTATAAGTCTATTGTAAACCTAAAGGGGAAACTTCAAATTAGGCAATAGCAGCATTATACTCACACTATTATACAAAGTTTTTTATTCGTTACATTATCAATTTTGATATATGTATCATTATGCACATTTTTATGTAGACTTTTATTCTGTTCCATATCAAAGAACAGGTAGCCTTGGGCTTATTGTACAAACTTTATTGATTCACAAAAGGAGATTTATTAAAAAACAAAAAACATATCAATCATTCTTAATATCAAGTACAATCACATTGGTAAAAGACATCAAATAAATCTTGCAAAACTAAAACAATTTAAGTATGCACTATAAATTTACGATCACAAAGATATTGCTTTCTTTACCCCACCTGCTTCACCAGAAGTTGTAATTTCAAGAACAAATCCTACATTCGTAGTAAGGAAATCGCTGAAGAACAAAATCCAAGCTTCTCTCCCTGGTAGTAGAACCTCCGTATATGAGTCATAAGTCCCAGAGAACCGCACCATCCACGTATCAGAGTCAAAGGTCCATCCCCCACCAATGTGGAGGTAATCATAGCTAGCCTCCGACCTGAAGTCTGTTACGGAGATCATGACACGGTAGTCAGAGGGCGCTAACACAGTCCACTGGAGGTTAAGGTTGATGTCGTAGTTTGATGGATACCCCGGTGATGTCAGATTATACATTTCATTAACCAAGAGGGATATATTAACCATCGGGTCTAGATAAGGGGAGAAAATGACAACAAAAAAAAAACTAGATGGATGTTCGACTGCACGCAGTCGACAATGATGCCTCCGTCATAGAGCAATTTTATAAAACCAGAAGAGAAGCAATTTTTCAAATTCTAGTTTGATTGTAATTCATTAACAGGTTCTCAGAATACCGTGATTACAAGCTATTTATTATATACATGTATATACATGTATGACCCTTTGAGCTTTGACTATGCCCCTAAAATCTAATCAGTTAATTGGCTGTGCAAGATACATACATCTCTCGTGTTCCACAGTAATCCATCCATCGGTTCTAATGATAATGTGATCACAAGCTATTTTTGCATAAATAATGAGCCATGTGACCTTTGACCTGGTGACCCCCAAATCTAATCAGTTCATTAGCTCTTCAAGATACATACATGACCCAAGTCTGGCAGGAATCCATCCATCGGTTCTTGAGATAACGCGATCACAAGCTATTTTCGCATACATAATGAGCCATGTGACCTTTGACCTTAGACCACGTGACCCCAAAATCTAATCAGTTCATTAGCTCTGCCCGATACATACATGACCCAAGTTTGGCAGGAATCAATCCATCGGTTCTCGAGATAACGTGATAACGAGGACGGGACGTACGGATGGACGGACGGACAACCCAAAAACATAATGCCTCCTGCTACTTCGTAACGGAGGCATAAAAAGTCATTATTATCAAAGTTTTCAAATATATACCATAAAGATAATAACTTCCAAATGCAAAATATACAGAAACAACCATTCAAGCATTCTATGAATACAATTTTGTACATTCATGGGTAAATGTTAAAGGCAGAAGGGATTGTCAGGCCCAACACATACCTTTTGACAAATTTCTTTTGTTGTATAGTAAATTGAGTTCACCTTCCTATAATGTGCCAAATATCAACCATTTCATTGTCTCCAAGATATAAACTTCTGTAACAAAATGAATGTAAGTGTGAAACTGTATGACATTACATTCTCATTTTCATTTCCATGACCAAGCTGATTTTGTTCATTTAATGTTTTATGTTACACTGTATGTTACACTAATTAACTTGTGAATCTCTGGCCACATTTAAGAAGAGTGGCAGTTTTAATTTAACTACCAATTAAAAAACAATTTTCTTGTACTGGATCTGTAAAAGAAACACACAAACAACAGAGACATGATTGGAGTTCAAGTATAACAAGCAATATCACCCTCAGAGAACTACGAAAGGCTAAAATGAAGGTTAATGGCTCTCAGAAAACAATAATAGATAACCATTGCCTATGGCCCCAAAATGTAACTCTGGACTCCTTTAAAAATTGGAGAAAAAGGAGTGACACCCCCCCCCCCCCCATGCACAAAGACCTTACTAATTTTGACACCTATACTTTACAAAAGACCAAACAACCAATGTTTTATCTCTTTTTTGTATAAATGATATTTCCATATGTTTGTACACAAATGACGAATATGAGCCATTTTCGGGCTGAAAGACAAAAGGTCGCGTGACTTGTTTCAAAAGATGCCCAAGACTCTAAGGAAAAAAAGTCGGGAAGTGGCATTGTTAAATTTTAATCAAGCATTACGAAGTAAATCATGAAAATAGAGTGGGGGGAGGGGGGGGGGGGCTTAACCAGTCATTTTAGGGTTAATAAAGGGAATGTGATTGAATTGCTATTTATATGACATTATCATCATTAATATTTATCCAAATTTGCCTAGCACTTAACAAGTTACCTCGTAAAGTCTATTATTATTTTTGTTTACAATAACAACCTCACAAAATATCATTCGAATGATGATGATGATCATTAATGATTTTGCAAAAGTTACCTGCTGGAAAATAAAATAATGATGATATTATCTTATATGATAAACTTCACTTGCCTGTAACAACTAGATTAAAGGTGCATGTCTCTGTATTTCCTGCACCATCTGTTGATGTGTAGGTCACTGTGTTGTTTCCGATAGGAAAGTAGTCTCCAGAATTGTGAGAGGATGTCAGTGTCTGGTTACCAGAGTTATCTGTTGCTGTAGGTTGTGTCCAGGTTACTACAGCTGTAGCATTCCCAAAGTCTGTGGTGACATTCTGATCACTTGGGCATCCACTTATGACTGGCTTCTCATTATCTGTGAGAAAGATTAAATGAGATATAAAATATGTTGCATTTCTAACAAAACACATTTGCCTGCGTCTTCTTTATGCCTCCACCTTGAATTCAGTATAGGAAATGGATGAAATGATTCACGATATCACGATGCTTATAATCAAATGGCAACTGACAGCTATACTTTCCCCAAAATATAAACAGATCATCTTGCTCTGGTAGTACTGTCAACATGTTAAAATATTTCAATAGCAAGGCTAAAACCCTTTAATTTCAATGATTGGCCTCTGTGAACTTTAATCTATACGTACCTTTAATCTAATGTCTTCCCATGTAAATAATACTATAGATCAACAAGTTTGAGCATTATATCTCTAATGGTTCTTAAGATATCGCGATACCAAGGCCAATAGTTGGAATTACAAAAGTTGACCTATGTGACCTTTGATCTAGTTACTCAAAAATATAACCAGATTGGTTTTCTCTGGTTATACATAGTATCATTTAGTTTGAAGTTCATAACTGAATATTTCTTGATATATTGGGATTACGAGAAAGCAGGACAGACACCATGAAGGGGCGGAGGCATGAAAACTGGTTCCAGCTCACACTAGAAAATGCAAAATTTCTTTTCAGAAAATAAAGCATAACATGAACACTTACCAGATACAACTACAAAGAAGGTGCACATTTCTGTATTTCCTGCATCATCGCTTGCATAGTAGGTAACTGTGTTGTTTCCGATAGGAAAGTAATCTCCAGGATTGTGAGAGGATGTCAGTGTCTGGTTACCAGAGTTATCTGTTGCTGTAGGTGGTGTCCAGGTTACTACAGCTGTAGCATTCCCAAAGTCTGTGGTGACATTCTGATCACTTGGGCATCCACTTATGACTGGCTTCTCATTATCTGTGAGAAAGATTAAATGAGACATAAATATGTTGCATTTCTAACAAGACAATTTGCCTGCGTCTTCTATATATGCCTCCACCCTGAATTCAGTATAGGAAATGGATGAAATGATTCACGACATATCACGATGCTTATAATCACATGCTGACAACTATGACCTTGATGGCTAGCCCCAAAATATAAACAGATCATCTTGATCTGGTAGTATTGTCAACATTCTTAAATATTTCAATAGCAAGGATAAAACCCTTTAATTTCAATAATTGGCCTCTGTGAACTTTAACCTATTAACATTTATTCTTATGAGACTGTCTCCTTATGTTATTAATACAATCAACAAGTTTGAGCATTATACCTCTAATGGATCTTAAGTTATCGCGATACCAAGGCCAATAGGTGGAATTACAAAAGTTGACCTATCTGACCTTTGACCTAGTTACTCAAAAATATAACCAGATTGTTTTTTCTATGATGATACATAGTATCATTTAGTTTGAAGTCCATAACTGAATCTTTCTTGAGATATCACGATTACGAGAAAGCAAGACAGACGGACGGACAGACACCCTGAAAACTTAAAGCCTCTGGCTCCAATTTTGGTGGGCAGAGGCATGAAAACTGGTGCCAGCTCACACTAGAAAATGCAAAACTTCATTCAGAAAATAAAGCTTAACATGAACACTTACCAGACACAACTACAAAAAAGGTGCACATTTCTGTATTTCCTGCATCATCGCTTGCATAGTAGGTTACTGTGTTGTTTCCGATAGGAAAGTAGTCTCCAGGATTGTCAGTGGATGTCAGTGTCTGGTTACCAGAGTTATCTGTTGCTGTAGGTGGTGTCCAGGTTACTACAGCTGTAGCATTCCCAAAGTCTGTGGTGACATTCTGATCACTTGGGCATCTACTTATGACTGGCTTCTCATTATCTGTGAGAAAGATTAAAGAAGACATAAAATATGTTACATTTCTAACAAGACAAATGCGCCTGTGTCTTCGTTATAAACAGATCATCTTGCTGTGGTAGTACTGTCAACATGTTAACATATTTCAATAGCAAGGCTAAAACCCTTTAATTTCAATAATTGGCCTTCGTGAACTTTCATTTATACTCACCTTAAATCTAATGCCTTCCTATGTTAATAATAAATATTATATCATGCATCAAAAGTGTATTGGCTTTTGATTGGTTGAGAGCTTGTCACGTGAACAGAAATATTTCATCTATTTTAAGGTTCCTCTGAAAAAGAACTATATGAGAGTACTATTTGGAAGTAGAAGTACTTTTTTGGAGTACTATTTGGGAGTTGAAAAAAAATTGTAAATTTTTTTTTTTTAATTGATTTTTTTTTTTCTTCAAATCTTAATTTAATAAACAAAAAAATATTTTAAATCTTTTTTAAAAATAAACTTTTGATGCAGGATATAAAACAAATATACCATGCCTTCTATTCGAGGTACTGGTTAAAACTATGGGCCTCGGTGACTCCAAAAGTACCATTTGCTTCTTTGCTGCGCCCCTCAGCAAATAGTACTATTGTACTCTTTTCACACTGGTTTTGCTTAATCCCGTACTTTGCTTAGCCCCGTACTATCCTTAACCCCGGACTATTTTTTTTTAGGCTTTTCACACACACTGTTTTTAGTCCCGTACTAGCGCCTATTCCGGAATAAGAAAATTCACGCTGTTCTCACGGCAATTCGTTAACCCCGGATATCGTGAATGTTATGATTGGACATACTTCGCATCTAGCCAGCTGCGATACGCTCCATTGCGTAGTACCGGACTATTTTTTGTTTCTGTTCTCATTCATTTGCTTGGCACCGCAATTGCGGGGTTAGCAGGAGTTAGCACCACAATTGCGGAGTTAGCCCTGCTATTTTGCAGGGTTAGTTAACCCCGTACTAAAGGTGGGGTTAGCCAACTTTAGCCCACTTTGGTAAAAGCCAGTCTGAACAGAAAGTGGAATAGGCTTAACCCCGTACTATAGGTGGGGCTAAGACCCCCCCCCCCCCCCTTAACACCACCTATAGTACGGGGTTAAGCAAAATATTGCCAGTGTGAATACAGTATTGGAGTCACCTCTTGAATATACCTTGAATATACCTTGAAGTCCACACCTCGCCATTGTGGTGATGAAGATCCTGTAGATAGTGTGGTGTGGCAGGGTTAAGGGGGTCCCATGGGACCCATTTAAAAACCCAGGTTGGATAGCTGTTGTTTGAAGCTTAGGAGTGTGGGAGCATCAATGGCAGTTTGTGGCAGCTTGTTCCATTTGCTTACAACTCGCTGGCTATAGAAATTTTTCCTGATTTCAAGGCGGCTTCTTGTTTTGGCTAGCTTCATGGAATGGCCTCTTGTTCTTTCATAGTTAGCAAACTGAAAATAATTCTCGGGGTTGGATTTGTCGATTTGCGTCATTATCCTGTAGGTTTGCAGTAGGTCTCCTCTCTCTCTTCTTTTCTCCAAAGTAGTTGGTTTCAGTTTGGCTAGTCTCTCTTCATATGGTAGATGTTGAATACTTGGAATGAGTTTTGTGGCTCTTGCTTGAACTTTTTCCAACTTCTTTTTGTCTTTTTCCAGGTAGGGACACCAGGCCTGAATGGCGTAATCTAAGTGGGGTCTGACGAGTGATTTGTACAGTTTTAAGATCACTTCCTTACTCCTGAATGTAAAGTTGCGTTTGATCATTCCTAGTGTCATGTTTCCTTAATTTGCTGCTGCAGCACACCGGGAGGCAACTTTCAGGGACTTGTGTACTAGAACACCCTAAAACCCCCTGCATAGTTTTAACCAGAACCTCTCACGACAGTGTATACTTGTATACTATCAACAAGTTTGAGCATTATATCGCTAATGGTTCTTGAGATATCGCGATACCAAGGCCAATAGGTGGAAATACAAAAGTTGACCTATCTAACCTTTGACCTAGTTACTAAAATATATAACTAGATAGTTTTTCCATGGTAATACATATTAAGCAAATATTATTCGACTACGAGGGTAATGGTGCAAACTATCATCGCCAAGGTGATCTCGGGGCTACTATCATCCCGAGCCGCAAAAAGAATACAAACTATATATTAGGTACAAACAATCTAGGTCTTCAATGTTTAACACAATTTGACTTTATAAAGTAATGTATAACAGTGCGAATGGGGACATTGGAAGGAATATGGACAATATTTTGAAGAGTTATTGACATGAATTGTCCAAAACACTTTTTGTCATAAAAATAAATATAATAAGGGTCTGCATCATTACTTGGAAATGGAAACCAAGTTATGTTGAAACAGTTTACCAATATCAGTTCCTATAAAACCTGGTGCCTTTTCCACTCCATCTTACAATACTTGGACCACATGATCCATGAAAGTCAGAAAGTCAGAAGTATGTGTACAAGCAGAGACAAGAAAGTGAAAAGTATGATCATTAGCCTGCAGTTATAACTTTGCATAGCGTAGTCTTCCATGATTTCAACTCTGCATTATGAAAATCCATAAAGCATATAAAGAACTCACCATGCACTGCTATATCAAAGGTACAAGTCATGACTGAATTGCCTGAGCCATCAGTGGCTGTGTAAGTCACCCGAGTGCTTCCAATAGGGAAGGGAGCCCCAGAGCTGTAGTCAGAGGTCAGCGACACAGAACCAGAGTTATCCGAGGCTGTAGGTGGTGTCCAACTGACCACTGCAGTGGCTAATCCGTTATCGGTATTGACTGATTGGGAAGGTGGACAACTGCTGATCATGGGATCTTGCATATCTAACAGGGAGGGGAATAGAATGTACAGCATTTTGGGGGTGAATATGTTAATTTCTTCCAAACATTAAGGAAATGCACAGCCTCACAGTAATAATAAGCATAGTAGTCCTTATAAAGGGTTGCTGTTTTTTCTCATTCAGAGATGATTAACTATGTCACCTTCAACACTATATTGTTTATCCCAACATTCTTTTACAACTCTAGTTTCCTTTTATTCACTTTACTTAGTTCTTTGAGAATTCCTTTCTCTAGAAGCAGGCTAAAACCTTGTTCACATATGGAGAAAGTAACCTAAAAATGCTACATCAAAACTCTGCATGTGAACGAATGGCAAGAGGCAATATTGTCAGGGGTAAAGCATACCCCTGTCCAGATAGCAATACCCATAGTACATACATTTCTATTGCTTTTGACTAAAACAATGTCCACTCTTTGATCGCTGTGTTTCAAAATATAGAAATGTAGAGCATAGAATATAGAAAATATAGAAATATCTCTTCTGTTTTTTTTCATGGTAATTTTCTCAGCAGTTTATTGCCCAACGTCTGAATGGGCCTCACATCTGAACCTAAATGTGGCCACACAGGTCTCCATTTACCTGTGACAGTCACAAGAAAGAAACAACTTGCTTGGTTCCAAGACGAATCTGTCGCACTGGCCGTCACATTGACTTGACCAATGCTATAATCTCCAGGAGAATGTGAAGCGGTGACCGTCACATCGCCAGAGAGGTCTGTGGCTGAAGGTTCTACCCATGCTAGGGTCACGCTTGATTGTCCAGCAGCCAGAGTGCCGGAGACATCATCTGGACAGGTGATGGTGGGTGCAGTGGTATCTAATAATGCAAATCAAATGTTTTAATCAAGTATTGGAACTTCTATACAGTATACAGCAGGATAGGTATTCAATTCAATACTTACTTAGAATAAGTTAGAAATTGACTAAGTAAATGGCTAAACTAAGAAATTTACTTATCTCGTATTCAAATCGCATTTTAGACTTTTACTTACCTGAGACACAATCTAAATAAAATACTTACTGATAAGCATTGTGACATCACACGGTCAATCAAAAGTAATGCGCAATTAACGCGTCGCAATAAATGCGCGCTAATATAATTATGCGCAAGTTATAATACTGCGTAAGAAAACCATATGCCTGCCAATCAAGGCCTTCAAATATTTGGCTTAATTCTGGTAGGGAGCTGTCTTAAATTTAGGGTAAAAATTCTTAGCTAAAAGTTTGAATTGAATACCAAAATTGGCTAAGTATTTTAAATAAGTCAAATATTACGTAAAAAGCTTAAATTTGGGTACTTAAGTTTTGAATTGAATATGGCCCAGGTCTTTAGAAAAGTTGACATACAGATTTCTTACTTTCTCACTTTTAGTACCGGTAAGCATTTGGGATTCAAGAACAGTCATTTTTTTTAAATACAATTCTAATTTGACTTTTGTCTTGGGAGGGTGGAAGAAACAAATGGATTTAAATTCTTGTAAAGTTATAATTGATTGATATTTTTTGCATACCAGACTTCTTAAAAAAAGCAAGAACTATCCTTAACCCCGGACTATTTTTTTTGGCTTTTTACACACGCTGTTTTTAGTCCCGTACTAGCGCCTATTCCGGAATAAGAAAATTCACGCTGTTCTCACTGCAATTCGTTAACCCCGGATATCGCGAATGTTATGATTGGACATACTTCGCATCTTGCCAGCTGCGATACGCTCCATTGCGTAGTACTGGACTATTTTTCGTTTCTGTTCTCATTCATTTGCTTGGCACCGCAATTGAGGGGTTAGCAGGAGTTAGCACCACAATTGCGAAGTTAGCCCTGCTATTTTGCAGGGTTAGTTAACCCCGTACTATAGGTGGGGTTAGCCAACTTTAGCCCACTTTGGTAAAAGCCAGTCTGAACAGAAAGTGGAATAGGCTTAACCCCGTACTATAGGTGGGGCTAAGACCCCCCCCCCCCCCCTTAACCCCACCTATAGTACGGGGTTAAGCAAAATATTGCCAGTGTGAAAACAGTATTGGAGTCACCTCTTGTGCGTAGTTTTAACCAGAACCTCTCAAGACAGTGTATATTTGTATACTATCAACAAGTTTGAGCATTATATCGCTAATGGTTCTTGAGATATCGCGATACCAAGGCCAATAGGTGGAAATACAAAAGTGGACCTATCTAACCTTTGACCTAGTTACTAAAATATATAACCAGATATTTTTTCCATGGTAATACATAGTAAGCAAATATTAATCGACTATGAGGGTAATGGTGCAAACTATCATCGCCGAGGTGATCTCGGGGCTACTATCATCCCGAGCCGCAAAAAGAATCCAAATGTCATATACAAACTATACATTAGGTACAAACAATCTAGGTCTACAATGTTTAACACAATTTGACTTTATAAAGTAATGTATAACAGTGCGAATAGGGACATTGGATGGAATATGGACAATATTTTGAAGAGTTATTGACATGAATTGTCAACAAACTTTTTGTCATAAAAATAAATATAATAAGGGTCTGCATCATTACTTGGAAATGGAAACCAAGTTATGATGAAACAGTTTACCAATATCAGTTCCTATAAAACCTGGTGCCTTTTCCACTCCATCTTACAATACTTGGATCACATGATCCATGAAAGTCAGAAAGTCAGAAGTATGTGTACAAGCAGGGACAAGCAAGTGAAAAGTATGATCATTAGCCTGCAGTTGTAACTTTGCATAGCGTAGTCTTCCATGATTTCAACTCTGCATTATGAAAATCCATAAAGCATATAAAGAACTCACCATGCACTGCTATATCAAAGGTACACGTCATGACTGAATTGCCTGAGCCATCAGTGGCTGTGTAAGTCACCCGAGTGCTTCCAATAGGGAAGGGAGCCCCAGAGGTGTAGTCAGAGGTCAGCGACACAGAACCAGAGTTATCCGAGGCCGTAGGTGGTGTCCAACTGACCACTGCAGTGGCTAATCCGTTATCGGTATTGACTGATTGGGAAGGTGGACAACTGCTGATCATGGGATCTTGCATATCTAACAGGGAGGGGAATAGAATGTACAGCATTTTGGGGGTGAATATGTTAATTTCTTCCAAACATTAAGGAAATGCACAGCCTCACAGTAATAATAAGCATAGTAGTCCTTATAAAGGGTTGCTGTTTTTTCTCATTCAGAGATGATTAACTATGTCACCTTCAACACTATATTGTTTATCCCAACATTCTTTTACAACTCTAGTTTCCTTTTATTCACTTTACTTAGTTCTTTGAGAATTCCTTTCTCTAGAAGCAGGCTAAAACCTTGTTCACATATGGAGAAAGTAACCTAAAAATGCTACATCAAAACTCTGCATGTGAACGAATGGCAAGAGGCAATATTGTCAGGGGTAAAGCATACCCCTGTCCAGATAGCAATACCCATAGTACATACATTTCTATTGCTTTTGAATAAAACAATGTCCACTCTTTGATCGCTGTGTTTCAAAATATAGAAATGTAGAGCATAGAATATAGAAAATATAGAAAATATAGACATATCTCTTCTGTTTTTTTTCATGGTAATTTTCTCAGCAGTTTATTGCCCAACGTCTGAATGGGCCTCACATCTGAACCTAAATGCGGCCACAAAGGTCTCCATTTACCTGTGACAGTCACAAGAAAGAAACAACTTGCTTGGTTCCCAGACAAATCTGTCGCACTGGCCGTCACATTGACTTGACCAATGCTATAATCTCCAGGAGAATGTGAAGCGGTGACCGTCACATCGCCAGAGAGGTCTATGGCTGAAGGTTCTACCCATGCTAGGGTCACGCTTGATTGTCCAGCAGCCAGAGTGCCGGAGACATCATCTGGACAGGTGATGGTGGGTGCAGTGGTATCTAATAATGCAAATCAAATGTTTTAATCAAGTATTGGAACTTCTATACAGTATACAGCAGGATGGGTATTCAATTCAATACTTACTTAGAATAAGTTAGAAATTGACTAAGTAAATGGCTAAACTAAGAAATTTACTTATCTCGTATTCAAATCGCATTTTAGACTTTTACTTACCTGAGACACAATCTAAATAAAATACTTACTGATAAGCATTGTGACATCACACGGTCAATCAAAAGTAATGCGCAATTAACGCGTCGCAATAAATGCGCGCTAATATAATTATGCGCAAGTTATAATACTGCGTAAGAAAACCATATGCCTGCCAATCAAGGCCTTCAAATATTTGGCTTAATTCTGGTAGGGAGCTGTCTTAAATTTAGGGTAAAAATTCTTAGCTAAAAGTTTGAATTTAATACCAAAATTGGCTAAGTATTTTAAATAAGTCAAATACTACGTAAAAAGCTTAAATTTGGGTACTTAAAGATGAAGTTGAGTTCTGGTCATGCGATTGCATTGTGAAAGAAACGCTGTGTAATCGACCAGAAAAGGTTGATCATCTAGCATATAATAATTTGTGTGTATTGCAAGGTTCTGAAATCATCAAAATGATAAGAAATTTGGCCAAGTCTTGGTAAAGTTACAAACACTGTACACAGAAAGTTGTATATGGGACTACATAAATACATGGGGTAAAAATCCTCCCCGGATTTTTACGATGTTACATGACATATTTAGAATATGAAGCATTTGAAGAGCCATGCTTTTCAGGGAACATGTCTTATCTGATGTTCTTCCACACTTGCATAATAAGAATGATAACGCTCACAAATTATTTTTCACATCTTCCCAGAACTCAACCTTCTCTTTAAGTTTTGAATTGAATATGGCCCAGGTCTTTAGAAAAGTTGACATACAGATTTCTTACTTTCCCACTTTTAGTACCGGTAAGCATTTGGGATTCCTCATTGATGTAAGAACAGTCATTTTTTTTAAATACAATTCTAATTTGACTTTTGTCTTGGGAGGGTGGAAGAAACAAATGGATTTAAATTCTTGTAAAGTTATAATTGATTGATATTTTTTGCATACCAGACTTCTTAAAAAAAGCAAGAACTATCCTTAACCCCGGACTATTTTTTTTGGCTTTTTACACACGCTGTTTTTAGTCCCGTACTAGCGCCTATTCCGGAATAAGAAAATTCACGCTGTTCTCACTGCAATTCGTTAACCCCGGATATCGTGAATGTTATGGTTGGACATACTTCGCATCTTGCCAGCTGCGATACGCTCCATTGCGTATTACCGGACTATTTTTCGTTTCTGTTCTCATTCATTTGCTTGGCACCGCAATTGAGGGGTTAGCAGGAGTTAGCACCACAATTGCGAAGTTAGCCCTGCTATTTTGCAGGGTTAGTTAACCCCGTACTATAGGTGGGGTTAGCCAACTTTAGCCCACTTTGGTAAAAGCCAGTCTGAACAGAAAGTGGAATGGGCTTAACCCCGTACTATAGGTGGGGCTAAGACCCCCCCCCCCCCCCCTTAACCTCACCTATAGTACGGGGTTAAGCAAAATATTGCCAGTGTGAAAACAGTATTGGAGTCACCTCTTGTGCGTAGTTTTAACCAGAACCTCTCAAGACAGTGTATATTTGTATACTATCAACAAGTTTGAGCATTATATCGCTAATGGTTCTTGAGATATCGCGATACCAAGGCCAATAGGTGGAAATACAAAAGTTGACCTATCTAACCTTTGACCTAGTTACTAAAATATAACCAGATAGTTTTTCCATGGTAATACATAGCAAGCAAATATAAATCGACTACGAGGGTAATGGTGCAAACTATCATCGCCAAGGTGATCTCGGGGCTACTATCATCCCGAGCCGCAAAAAGAATCCAAATGTCATATACAAACTATATATTAGGTACAAACAATCTAGGTCTTCAATGTTTAACACAATTTGACTTTATAAAGTAATGTATAACAGTGCGAATGGGGACATTGGAAGGAATATGGACAATATTTTGAAGAGTTATTGACATGAATTGTCAACAAACTTTTTGTCATAAAAATAAATATAATAAGGGTCTGCATCATTACTTGGAAATGGAAACCAAGTTATGTTGAAACAGTTACCAATATCAGTTCCTATAAAACCTGGTGCCTTTTCCACTCCATCTTACAATACTTGGATCACATGATCCATGAAAGTCAGAAAGTCAGAAGTATGTGTACAAGCAGGGACAAGAAAGTGAAAAGTATGATCACTAGCCTGCAGTTATAACTTTGCATAGCGTAGTCTTCCATGATTTCAACTCTGCATTATGAAATTCCATAAAGCATAAAGAACTCACCATGCACTGCTATATCAAAGGTACACGTCATGACTGAATTGCCTGAGCCATCAGTGGCTGTGTAAGTCACCCGAGTGCTTCCAATAGGGAAGGGAGCCCCAGAGCTGTAGTCAGAGGTCAGCGACACAGAACCAGAGTTATCCGAGGCCGTAGGTGGTGTCCAACTGACCACTGCAGTGGCTAATCCGTTATCGGTATTGACTGATTGGGAAGGTGGACAACTGCTGATCATGGGATCTTGCATATCTAACAGGGAGGGGAATAGAATGTACAGCATTTTGGGGGTGAATATGTTAATTTCTTCCAAACATTAAGGAAATGCACAGCCTCACAGTAATAATAAGCATAGTAGTTCTTATAAAGGGCTGCTGTTTTTTCTCATTCAGAGATGATTAACTATGTCACCTTCAACACTATTTTGTTTATCTCAACATTCTTTTACAACTCTAGTTTCCTTTTATTCACTTTACTTAGTTCTTTGAGAATTCCTTTCTCTAGAAGCAGACTAAAACCTTGTTCACATATGGAGAAAGTAACCTAAAAATGCTACATCAAAACTCTGCATGTGAACGAATGGCAAGAGGCAATATTGTCAGGGGTAAAGCATACCCCTGTCCAGATAGCAATACCCATAGTACATACATTTCTATTGCTTTTGAATAAAACAATGTCCACTCTTTGATCGCTGTGTTTCAAAATATAGAAATGTAGAGCATAGAATATAGAAAATATATAAAATATAGAAATATCTCTTCTGTTTTTTTTCATGGTAATTTTCTCAGCAGTTTATTGCCCAACGTCTGAATGGGCCTCACATCTGAACCTAAATGCGGCCACAAAGGTCTCCATTTACCTGTGACAGTCGCAAGAAAGAAACAACTTGCTTGGTTCCCAGACGAATCTGTCGCACTGGCCGTCACATTGACTTGACCAATGCTATAATCTCCAGGAGAATGTGAAGCGGTGACCGTCACATCGCCAGAGAGGTCTGTGGCTGAAGGTTCTACCCATGCTAGGGTCACGCTTGATTGTCCAGCAGCCAGAGTGCCGGAGACATCATCTGGACAGGTGATGGTGGGTGCAGTGGTATCTAATAATGCAAATCAAATGTTTTAATCAAGTATTGGAACTTCTATACAGTATACAGCAGGATGGGTATTCAATTCAATACTTACTTAGAATAAGTTAGAAATTGACTAAGTAAATGGCTAAGCTAAGAAATTTACTTATCTCGTATTCAAATCGCATTTTAGACTTTTACTTACCTGAGACACAATCTAAATAAAATACTTACTGATAAGCATTGTGACATCACACGGTCAATCAAAAGTAATGCGCAATTAACGTGTCGCAATAAATGCGCGCTAATATAATTATGCGCAAGTTATAATACTGCGTAAGAAAACCATATGCCTGCCAATCAAGGCCTCCAAATATTTGGCTTAATTCTGGTAGGGAGCTGTCTTAAATTTAGTGTAAACTTCTTAGCTAAAAGTTTGAATTGAATACCAAAATTGGCTAAGTATTTTAAATAAGTCAAATACTACGTAAAAAGTTTAAATTTGGGTACTTAAGTTTTGAATTGAATATGGCCCAGGTCTTTAGAAAAGTTGACATACAGATTTCTTACTTTCCCACTTTTAGTACCGGTAAGCATTTGGGATTCCTCATTGATGTAAGAACAGTCATTTTTTTAAAATACAATTCTAATTTGACTTTTGTCTTGGGAGGGTGGAAGAAACAAATGGATTTAAATTCTTGTAAAGTTATAATTGATTGATATTTTTTTCATACCCGACTTCTTAAAAAAAGCAAGAATAAACTTGTGGGTAAGCACCGATGGGGACATACATGTATGGCTGAATTTATCTGAGGGACTTGATGAGAATTGCATTACAAAAGGGCACAAGCACATCAACTTGGTTTTGAACCTATGAATACTAAACATTTATACTATACGGATATGCCTGTATATGGAAGAATCAAGTAAGAGCATGCGTCCAACCCACCAGTCAAAATGACCACAAAAGAGCACTCTGCCTTGTTGCCTGAAGGATCCATGGCTATCACAGTCACTGTGTTTGTCCCAAGGACGACATCTGATGTAGAGGGACTGCTGGTGAGATTAGCAATCATCTCTGAGTTATCAGTAGCTGTGGCATCCCATGTGACTGGGTCTGCTACCAGTTCACTTGTGATGTCTGCTGGGCACAAAACCACTGGATTCTCCAAATCTGCACAAAATACACACATTGTTCAATAGGGTTTCTTCACACAAGAGGCAGCAAGCTCAAATATGCCTTACAGAATGAAAACATGCAGTTGTGCTTGTGTAAGAATAGCAATGTCTACATAGTCTTTGTGTATTTAAAAGCATATTCTCCCCCAAACCATGATATTGAAAAAAAATTGCATTGTCATATGGGTGCTATTGCTCAAAGAACAACAATATAGACTGATTTTCTTGGACAACTTGAACAAATCCTTTATACAAATAAAAATACAATACAATACAAGTATGAGGAACCACTGTAATATCAAATGTAAAACTCTAAAAATCTGACAAGACAGACAAGACATACATGTAGCACTTGAAAAATAATAGCTATAGATTCATGTATGAGGTATTTTGAAACGTACTCACAGGCAAGCTATAATTATATGTAAAAGCCTACAAGCAATTATGCCTTTAATACTCATGGCGTACTTTGATGATCTGCAAAAGATCATAATACCAGCTTTAACAATGAAGCCATGTCGAGCCTCACCTTGAACATTCACCCAGAAAGTACACTGAGCCTCATTGCCAGACCCGTCCACTGCTGTGCCAGTGACCGTCTGGATCCCTATTGGCCAGAGGCCTAATGAGATGTCCGTCACGGCAGTCGCTTGACCAGTGTTGTCCGACGCAAATGGG
This sequence comes from Strongylocentrotus droebachiensis, assembly GCA_035222895.1. NCBI lineage: Eukaryota > Metazoa > Echinodermata > Echinoidea > Camarodonta > Strongylocentrotidae > Strongylocentrotus > Strongylocentrotus droebachiensis. The sequence goes on along the minus strand of JAVYIG010002542.1, from coordinate 129,778 downwards.
CCAGCCCATGTGATGATTGCTGAAGATGCGCCCACATCGGTTGCAACTGTGATGTTGTTTGGGCATGTGATTGTTGGTGCTTCTTCGTCTGCATTCAAATTAATCACATTGAATTTTACATACCAATCAAAAAGATTATTTCTGTGCCACATTATTTGTTAAAAGGGGCAATAGCCTGTTGAATATATCTACCTACATACAAATGGTAGAACAGTAATTTCATCATAGCATATTAACCTGACGACTACTGGATTCTCCAATGTCCGTCTATACAGTAGACTACTTGATGCTTGCTACCCATTGTTTGTGCCAATTAGTGTTACAGAAATGAACATGCTGACTGAAAACATAGCCTTGCTAGGATTTAAAAGCTGGATCTGCATTTGGTTAAAAAAAATATGAGATTTAAAGGCAATTTTAAATCTGAGATGCATGGCCCTACGTGATACCAGTGTCTGTATTATGTGGGGTAATATTGAAGCCCTAAAACAATCGCGCTTCAAAATGATCAAGAAGTGCCTCAAAAAAGTAAAAATCTTTGAGTGACCGGTTTTACCATACTCGTTTTCCCCAAGACTGTAGTGCTATGAAAACCGTTTGGCAAACACAAAATTTGGTTTCGATTTCCAATCATAAATATCTTGATAATCAGACAGGCGATCGGCTTGTAAAAGTCGGATTTCTTGACTGACCTAAAGTTTTATAATTATCATTGCAGCATTGAGCTAAATTCAGGATTTTGTTTCAGAATCTGAGACAAAGTTACCGGATCCCTTTAACAAGAGCTGACAATCAAAATATTCTTCCTATATATCAAACACAGAATTTTTTCAGAACAGACAAAAATGAAATGTACTTACCAACGATTTGGACTGTAAAGCTGCATGATGCTGTGTTTTCTGATGAATCTATTGCCATGGCGACCACAGTGAGAGTACCGAAGGAAAGCATGCCTGGTTCGGGTGATGATGTAATGGTGGGGGGATCCCCTGAATTATCTGCAGCAGTGACTTGCCACATGACAGAGGCAGATGAGCTACCCAGGTCAGTGGCTTGGATTATGCTGGCAGGGCACGTGATGACAGGCAGTTCAGAATCTTTTTAAAAAAGACAAAAGCATAGCCCAACAGTGATGAGCTTATATTCATAGAGGTGGACTTAGTTAAACCATCCAATTAATAGTCAACTCACTTCTGGAGTGCCAAGTGTCAAACTCTTTATCCATTTCAAATCACATTAGTTCTGTCACAAAATGAATCCAGCCATTGAATGAACATGAAATATTCATATTGCAATGACATTATTTCAGTTTATTCATTTGCTTGTAAAATAACGGTAATTTCTGCAGAATAATGAGGTTGACGTTTGGCACTCTGTAAATCGGTAGACACAGTCTGGGTTAAAACATGGAGTCCATGTATCCTTTCAAGAATACCAACATATTACTGCTGTAAAACCATTCTCTATCAGGGAGTAGTTTGTGTAAAATGTGAGATGGGATCATGCACTTCATATATATAAATATTCATTTAGTACCAAAGTCTTCTAGTCTCAAAGTTTGTTTCTAAATAATAGTTTTTCCAACAAAAAAGGTAAAAACTAAATATATATTTCAGTATGCATGGGGCATGTGGCCAAATGGTGAACTGCAGCCAAAAAACAAAACAAAAAATCTATATTACTATTTAGATCACTCCTACATGAAAATTCATGAAAATTCATACCCTTGGGCTTGGGTGCAAAACTAAAATAAAACAGAACAAGGTGAAACATAACATAACCAGACAACTCACCGAACACAATAACATTGAACGAGCACTGTCCCATGTTGCCACTTTGATCAAGAGCTGTGACTACGACAGTGGTGGTACCAATCGCAAAGCTTTCCCCAGGAGACGGTGATGATGAAAGACTAGATACTGAGCCAGAGTTATCTTGGCCCAAGACTGTCCAGGTGACGATGGATGAGGGACTACCCACATCCGTGCTTACTTCAATGGTGGCAGGACATTCCAATGTTGGTGCCTCATTATCTGCACATAAAAAAAAACACCTCCACTTAATGACTTAATGACTCTCCACCCAGGTGTTAAATGGGTACCCGGTAGGATGCGAAAGTTAATGTGCTTAGATTAGCAAGTGTGCGCGTGTAAAAATGATGCACTGGCTGGAATGCTCCCCAGGGAGTGGAGAATGTGCATACATTGTGTGCGGGTAAGCCTGAATCCGATGACCGGGGTAATAATATGATCGCAGGGCCCCCAGGGAGAACAGTATGAATACTGATGAGGCTACCCTGGGTAAACAAGACATATTATTATTATTATTATTATTTCTTACATTGTATATCCCCTTTGCAGAACTTTTTCATTGTATTCTTGTTTGTTTGTTTGTTTTTTTTGTTATTTTTCAAATAAAGAATAGCCTTGGAAAAAAAAATAGATTGCAAAATTGTTGGAAATATGTAACTGATTAAAGAGTAAATATAAGTAACTAGAAAATCATTTGCCAGTATACATGTATATGCTCGGCAAGTAACTTAGAAAAAGGAAGGACATATGTACACAGACTATATTAAATAAACCAATAAATCTCACCAGTCATAGAATGTACCTTGTTCATTGAAATATAAGATAATTACATTATTTTCAGTACACCCCCCCCCCCCCTCAGGTTTCCAACATGGCTCTTCATTATCTTCATATCATTTTTCTGGAGCTAGAATGGCTTTAACTAGGACAGTAATACCCATCTGGCTCCAAACAGACGATGTAAACTCAGTATAAGTACCTTGAACCACAATATCAAAGGTGCACTGGCCTTCCAGGCCTGCAGGATCAACCACCGTCACAGTGATCACATGACTGCCAATCGCAAACTGCCCTTCACGGGGATCTGCGTTGATGCTTGATATGGTTCCAGAGTTGTCTGTGCCTCGAGGGCTCCTCCAGGATATGGTGGCGTAGGCCTGTCCTAAATCTGTGTTCCTAGTGATGTCCTCAGGGCAGATGGCAACGGGTGCCTCAATGTCTATTGAAGGATGACAACAAATGCAGTTTTTCCATAATACAAATAGTTATAAAATGAATATATGATCAATATCATCAGTGTTATGCAATAAATGATCGCCCACTTAAATTTCTCTATCCCAAAATTAGAGTACAAACAGACATTCACATATGAAAATACACCTGTACAAAACAAAGTCTTGACCCATAGAAGGCTAAGCCAGGGAAGATAACTCAGACTAGAGTGAGATGCAAAATCAAATCATATCCAGCAGGTCGAATCTAGAGATTTTACAACAGCTCGTCACATTTCTTGATGGAAAAAGAGAAGTTCATGCAACCTTAAAGAAAAAAAAGAAAACAATTTGCAAAGTTTTTTTTAAGGAATTAACTCCACATTTCATGTCATCTCCATGATATACCCCAAGCTCAGGATCGGATTGTTCATTTCATGAAGCAGGGGAAGACAAGTGTGCTTTATGCTTTAAAAAAAAGATTCAGTGAGTGTACCGGTAGTCATTGAGATGTCACTTGGAGTTTTAGATTATGTGCCCCCAATGTTTCAGTTTACTCTCGTCTTCCTTCAATCGAGTCTCTTACATGTATGTATCTATCACCACTCTCTCTCTCTCTTCCTTTTTGTGTGCTTGATTTAGATCCAATTTAAAGATAAAATTGAGGACTGGTTGTGCAACTACATTGTGAATAAAACAGTCAACTACATGTATATATGCAAAGAGGCTGATTGTGTAATTTATAAAGGTACATACATGTACATGTATATGTGTGTATTTTGAAGCTTTGGAATGATCAGAATGGAAAGCAGTTGACTTAGGCCTAAAAAAAAAGATGTTGTAGTGCCCTTTAGGTGCCAAAACATGGGTCTTTCGGTCGTTGGCCACCCTCTTTGAGCTGATATTTTTCAGTTTTGACTGCTTTAATTATTTTTTTCTTTAAAAAAAAATGGTTTAAAAAAAAAGAAGCTTTTTTAAAAAGCCGACCGTAGATTTCAAGAGTTTTGGGTCGGTCGCAAAGGGCAATACAACATCTTCTTTTTTAGGCCTTACATGTAGTCTTGCTGAAGAAAGCAAGCAAATGGTTACTCATATATAGATCTAAGCCTCCAGACAAATGTATTTTTCCAAATTTTTTTTAATTTCTTGTCATGTCTTGAATAATACAGTAATTATATTAACATTTAACAGCAATCCGTTTTATGAGACATTTCATCTGGCGTCAAAGAATGAGAAAAGGCAGGAATTCTATTTCATCCTTACCAGAAATCCCTTCTCATTAAAGTGACTTACCAACTACTGTTGCAACAATCACACACTCTGCTGTATTCCCTGAAGCGTCTGTGGCAGTGACCGTGATGTTGCGGCTTCCAATAGGCAACTGACCCGGGACAAAATCTGTTTCCACTGTAACCTCTCCTGAGTTATCCGTTGCCGTTGGACTAGTCCAGGATATGATCCCAAAAGCTGCCCCAGCCTCCGTCTCTGCCGTGACATCGTCGGGACAGACAAGGACAGGAGGTTCTTCATCTGAGTGATAGTAGCAAGAGGAAATGCACACCAAATACTGAATACAAGTAATTTGATATCTAGAATATAATTTCTGAATTACTTCCTTAAAGCTTATCTGCCATAGTTTACAGGAGGGATTAGACCGCCCTACAAGGTCACTGAACAGGTGGTTATCTCATCAACTCAGCTCTCAGTTAACATAAGAAAAAGAGGATCATGGGGGACCAATGGTCACCGATTAGGCATTGTTTGTTATATAGAGGGCGCAAGTAGCTACAAGTAGTGCAGTGGGCCTTTAAAGGGAAATCCAACCAAAATAGACAACTACTAGTAATCTAAAAGAGAGCAGAAAAATCAGAGAAATCTGACTAAATATACGAAGGTTATGAATTTTTGAAACTTGTAATGACTATACGTATGGGTATTTCAAATTGGCTGCGGCGATAATGTCAATGTGATGTAATGCCAGACTACTTTCCCATCTATTCCAACATATAAAGTGACTAAAAACAAGTTCATTGCTCAGGAGGCTCTTGGCCTAGTCCATATTCTTTTTTAGAGGACCTAGCTATAATAACATGCTTATAGAGTAAAGGAGGGAGTTTTCAGCAACTTAAGCAAAATCCTATTTTTGGACTCTTTACTTCCTATTTATAAACATTTCTTTTTCAAATCGTGAAGCCAATACATTTTTTTTTTTTTTTTAAAGAATCCCAGAAAAAATTGTTTTAGAGGTAGTTTTTGGCCTAGCCAGGCAGTTTTCAACGGTATGAACGTACAGTCAATAGGGAGCGTTCGCCCGCTGATCTATAGCACGTGCGGCCAGAGCACATAATCCCCCGTACAGCTGAAAACTACACCTGCAGGTACGGTGATCAGAAATTGGAATCTTAACTAAACAGAGATATGGCGCTATAGTATCCGACTGTAGTGTTAGGATACATGCGGTGAAATACTTTAAGCTTAGGGGTACTCAATAAATCTGACACAAAAACTTTAAAAATTACTTGAAATACAGCTCATTTGATGGTACCCATATTCCTTACAGACACGCGTAAGATATTCTATTTTTCGTATCTAGACTCTAGAGCTGATTACGGTAGTTTAAAGCTGTTTAACCTAACAGCTTTAAAGAAAACTTTCCCTGTTTGAATGTCGTTTATACGATGTTCGGACAGATACAAAGTCGCGATTCATACGTTGGTCAAAGCAGGCTGCAGATACGAATCCCGTATCTAGAGAGCAAGACATTTTGTGTGTGAAGGGTACATCCTTATAACTAGACCGGGCACTGCTCTTTTAATGCTCAGTAGGGCCTACAGCGCATTTACGTATATGCGCTATGGCCCTACTGAGCGTTTAAAGAGCAGTGACTCTCGAACGATCGCACCAAAATTTTATGTGTGTGAATGATGTTGTATCCAGACAGTTTTTGCCCAAAAAGCAATTATGTATACCGGTCCCTCTTTTTGGAATGGTTTGGATTCGGAGGTTATTGCTTTAAACGCAAACTTTGAGTTTTCTTTTAAGTTCTTACATCTAATATAATTTGTTTGTCCTCCCCAGTCCTTTTTTTCTTCAATATTAATCTTTATTGTTAATTGGTGATGCCTGTTCCGCTGTTTTTAATGTATAGATGAACAAACAAATTACTTTGTTCTATGCTAACTAAATTGCTCGGGTGACTATGCATTTTGACTACGCTTTTAACCGGGTGACTATGGGTATTGGTGCATTATTTTGTATAAAATGTTCTTACCCGGTTTCATTTTGTTTTAAATTCTCCCCTCGTAATTACGTGTTTTCCCACTGCTACATTTTTTAATTATCTACATTACTTTTTTTCTTCCAGAAACCTATATTATACAAGCCCTGCTTTTTAATAGGTTCCTCATATTCTACTTTATCTATTAATGAATTGAGAATCATTGACATGTGCTCATTTATACTACAATTGTAATGTATAATTTGTTATTTTATATAGCTAGACTATATGTTTATATTTTCTATAAAATGTGAACATTAAAATTGAAACTTGATAAGTTCAAAGCTCTTTAGACTTTAAATCAGCTTTAAAGAATTTTACCCCGGCCCTGTGTGAAAAGGGGGATAAATGAAACTTATCAGAAAAGAATTATGCATACACTAACTAAACACTATGGCAACTGAGAAAATACAAACATTATTATAATAATCTGACCATCTGTACTAAATAATGGCTATAACAAGAGAAACAGGGAAATACTACGAGCAACAGGACTGAAACACAGACAAAAACTAAACAAGACAATATCGTTATCAAACTCAAACAAGAGACAACAGTGATAAACTGATACCGATAGTGATACATGCAGTGATAGTCTGATACGTCTCTATCGGGCTAACTCGCCCCACGGGACATCTCGCCCCAGCCTCAAAGACTGGGGCGAGATGTCCCGACAAATTTAATCGATCGAGAGATACCAATGTGTATATGTTTGTGCTCATTGTGACTTAATAATGCCATTTCCAACCACAATCTGTAATGGAATTGTGTTAAATGATAGTATTGAAGACAATCTATAACTTCTCTTTAGGTAAAATGACAAAAAAAGGGCATTTCGGACAATTTACTCACAGCTCGCATTTCGCATTGCCGCACGTACATTAAATGCGCGTTGTATCGACTCGGACCACTGAAATTCGAGCAGTGATTTAGTCAGTAAATCACTGCAAAAATATCATTTTCATGATGTATGAAGGTCTATTTTTGATTCCTGGTATAAATTTCGTTATTGAGAAGTCGAATATACTACATTTTAGACGAGATGGCTGATGTTTGTTCATATTCTTTCGTCCTGGCCGTAAATTAGCAGACGACTGCTAGTGCTACCGCGCAGCAGCTCATCGCTCAGCTCAGTGTACAGCGCCGCCGCCAGCCGGGTCGGCGGGGGGAATTCACTGACTCGGCATCCGTACCCGCTGTACGTGCACTGCACTGCCCAATTTGATCGAGTGAGTAAACTAATCAAACTACATTCATCTAGATCTAGATCTACTATATTATCATTAGTCATTCAGAGTAGAATATCCAATTTGATTGAGTGAGTAAACTAGACCACTGTAGCTACATCATCATTACTAATTAGTCATTCAAGTTTTTGTATAAGTTACGCAGCCCCCACCACCTCCCCTCCCCCCCCCAAAAAAAAATATATATATATATATATATATTTGGCTTAATACGCCTCAGCTTGACGACAATTCAACACTGGATCTGAAAATGCTTACAGCTTAGTTATATTCTTATATAATAGACTGTTGCATAGGCTTTGGAACCGGGGTGGCTTGGGGGGCTCAGATTTCGTTGAGCCCCCCCCCCCCCCCCCCCCAATATTTTTGGCGGGGCTTATAGATATCATTGAGCCCCCAATTTTTTGGTGCGGCTTAGATATCATTGATTGAGTCCTTAGGGGCTCAGATACCATTGAACCCCCAATATTTTAAGTGGGGCTCAGATATCATTGAGCCGCCCCCAATACTTATTGCGGGGCTCGGATATCATTAACCCCCTCCTCCCCAATCATTGTATTCTAGGCATGAAACTCATGTATACCTATAACCTACAGACTTACAATTCAAATATAAATATTTTATAAATATTTATTTGGGGAGGGAGGGGGGGGGGGGGGGGGCTCAGACATCGGAACTCGCATATCATTGACCCAAACAAATATATTTAGTGGATCTCGGATATCATTGAGACCCCCAAATATTTTGGCGGGACTCTGATATCATTAAAGCACACCCCCCCCCCCCCCCCCATATTTTTGTGGGGCTCAGATATCATCAGCCCCCCAATTATTTTTGGTAAGGCTCGGATAATATCACGGAGCCCCCCAATATTTTTGAGGGGCTCGGATATCATTGAGCCCCCCCCCCCCAATATTTTGGCTGGGCCCGGTTATCAAGAGCCCCCCCCCCAATATTTTGTTCGGGCTCGGATTGGCTATCATAGACCCCGCCCTCCCCAAATATTTTCGCACACTTATGTTCTGGGCTAGAAGCTTCGTGCGTTTCTATAATCTACTGATCGACTTAGTATTCAAATTATTATTAAAACTGAGAGTTTATAAATTTTGGGAGATTGATTGAGGGGGGCTCGCTCCTTTGTCGACATTCGACAACCAGTATTGTCTCGACACACGTGCTGCACACCAGTCTTGCTTTGCATTGCCATTGGAGTAAGATCATCACAGGCACGTCTTCATCTTCCCGGACTTCATCAAGTAAGTTTTTTTTATAATTCATTACCCTTTTTTAATCAGATCTGATGTAGGCGTAATGATATCGTATGATTTGTTCTTTATAGTGGTCAGAATGAAAAAAATATCATCCCATTGACCGCGATTCATTGATAATAAGGATTAAGAGTCCAGAACGGTACATCGAATCGACTTCTTTTGTCTAATAATACGTCAAAGCTTTTGCGCGGGAGGGGGGGGGGGGGTTGAATTCAGACAAGGATTAAGAGTCGAGAAAGGTACAACGAATCGTCTTCCTTTTAAAAGTACAATGTACAAAGCACATGGTACACAAATCTACATTTTCATATAGGCTTACACCTTTAGGCCTACACCTTGACAGTCATCATCAATATTCACACACCGCCCCTAAAAACAATTGTTTATTATGCCACACAGTGGTAATGCAACTTTGTTTATTTATTTATATATTTATTATTTATTTATACAGGTACACAAGATCAGATATAAATCTGTGAACCCCCCCCCCCCCCCAAAAAAAAGTCTTCATAGAAATTTGCGCAACCAATTGACCAAAGGCCCTGGAGAATATTGGCTTATGAGACCGAATGCCCGCCCAAGCCGGCACGACAATGCAATATCATGTCTTAATTTCTTTGCTTCCCAGAGAAAGGGAACAAAAGGGAGAAAATTGTTCTCGCAGGCCTTCAGTATCGTGGATATGATTCGACCCCGGGGTAACAAGCCCCCCCCCCCCCCCCCCAAATACAACAGTCAATTATGTAAGAATATAAATAAGCTGTATAAGCATTTGCAGATCCAGTGTTGAATTGTCGTCAAGCTGAGGCGTATTGAGCCAAATATATATATATATATTTTTTTTTTGGGGGGGGGGGTGGTGGGGGCTACATCAGATCTGATTAAAAAAGGGTAATGAATTATAAAAAAACAACTTACTTGATGAAGTCCGGGGAGATGAAGACGTGCCTGTGATGATCTTACTCCAATGGCATAGCAAAGCAAGGCTGGTGTGCAGCACGTGTGTCGAGACAATACTGGTTGTTGACAAAGGAGCCCCCCTCAATCAATCTCCCAAAATGTATACTCTCAGTTTTAATAATAATTTCAATACTAAGTCGATCAGTAGATTATAGAAACGCATGAAGCTTCCAGCCCAGAACATAAGTGTGCAAATATATTTGGGGAGGGCGGGGTCAATGATAGCCTATCCGTGCCCGAAAAAAAATATTAGGGGGGGGGGGCTCATGATAACCGAGCCCAGCCAAAATATGGGGGGGGGGGGGGCTCAATGATATCTGAGCCCCTCAAAAATATCGGGGGGGGGGGGGGGGCTCCGTGATATTATCCTAGCCTTACCAACAATAATTGGGGGGCTGATGATATCTGAGCCCCACCAAAATATGAGGGGGGGGGGGGGGGTGCTCAATGATATCAGAGTCCCGCCAAAATATTTGGGGGTCTCAATGATATCCGAGTTCCGATGTCTGAGCCCCCACCCCTCCCTCTCCAAATAAATATTTATAAAATGTTTATATTTGAATTGTAAGCCTGTAGGTTATAGTTGTACATGAGTTTCATGCCTAGAATATAATGATTTGGGAGGAGGGGGTTAATGATATCCGAGCCCCGCAATAAGTATTTGGGGCGGCTCAATGATATCTGAGCCCCACTTAAAATATTGGGGGTTCAATGGTATCTGAGCCCCTAAGGACTCAATCAATGATATCTAAGCCGCACCAAAAAATTGGGGGCTCAATGATATCTATAAGCCCCGCCAAAAATATTGGGGGGGGGGGGCTCAACGAAATCTGAGCCCCCCAAGCCACCCCGGTTCCAAAGCCTATGCAACAGTCTATTACTAAGCTGTAAGCATTTTCAGATCCAGTGTTGGATTGTCGTCAAGCTGAGGCGTATTGAGCCAAATATATATATATATTTTTTTTTGGGGGGGGGGGGGAGGGGAGGTGGTGGGGGCTGCGTAATTATACAAAAACTTGAATGACTAATTAGTAATGATGATGTAGCTACAGTGGTCTAGTTTACTCACTCAATCAAATTGGATATTCTACTCTGAATGACTAATGATAATATAGTAGATCTAGCTAGATCTAGATGAATGTAGTTTGATTAGTTTACTCACTCGATCAAATTGGGCAGTGCAGTGCACGTACAGGTACGGATGCCGAGTCAGTGAATTCCCCCCGCCGACCCGGCTGGCGGCGGCGCTGTACACTGAGTTGAGCGATGAGCTGCTGCGCGGTAGCACTAGCAGTCGTCTGCTAATTTACGGCCAGGACGAAAGAATATGAACAAACATCAGCCATTTCGTCTAACATGTAGTATATTCGACTCCTCAATAACGAAATTTATACCAGGAATCAAAAATAGACCTTCATACAATATGAAAATGATATTTTTGCAGTGATTTACTGACAAAAACACTGCTCGAATTTCAGTGGTCCGAGTCGATACAACGCGCATTTAATGTACGTGCGGCAATGCGAATTGCGAGCTGTGAGTAAACTGTCCGAAATGCCATTTTTTTGTCATTTTACCTAGATCTAAAGAGAAGTTATAGATTGTCTTCAATAGTATCATTTAACACAATTCCATTACAGATTGTGGTTGGAAATGGCATTATTAAGTCACAATGAGCACAAACATACACATTGGTATCTCTCGATCGATTAAATTTGTCGGGACATCTCGCCCCAGTCTTTGAGGCTGGGGCGAGATGTCCCGTGGGGCGAGTTAGCCCGGATTCGTCTCTATAGTGATAATGTGTACATGTAGAATTTTGAGAGAAAAGTTCCTGCATGACTTTGTCATATATCAAGGGCTATATACGTAGATTCTAGCTGGTATCTCAAAATGGGTAAATGCCTAGCAGTATATACACCCGTCGCTACCACACCAGTACCACGGCACCTACACTACCACTACCAGCGGTGATCACACTTGCTCGTTCCCGATCCACCTGGCTCGTGCATTATGAATAGGCTTAGCTAGACTAGTTTACTACAGTAAAACAGTTACAATATTCGAAGGATGAATTCCTTAATATTATATTTTACTTTACCCTTCGAGTGACAGTGGACCAACCAAAGTAAAACAAAATCAAAACTGCAAGAAAATGCAAGAAAATGAAAGAAAGATTCCGGCTTCTCTGGGCTCTGACACTGCAGGATAAATAAAGCAGACGACCCGCCTGTACAACATTGCGATCGTTATCGATATCGACATACGTACGCAGATTAGTCTTGTCAAAATTCCGCTTTACGTACGGACAAACGCAAACGTACACTGCCGATTAAATATGCATGCCCTTCGATTATTTTGTGTAAACATACACGCATGAAAGTCAGGCTAAATTTGGCGTCTACTGTAGTATTGCGTTTTTCTGATTGGTTGAAAGTAGAAGTATAGGGTGGTAATAGAATTGAGAAAATTACATTATCGGCATTCACTCTCCAGCTTTTTTGGCTACGCATTCACCAAAAATACCATATTTTTAAAAAATGTACATAGTCACATGTTTGCAAATGTCTTGCTCTTTCAATCAAATACCGTTTTTTTTTCAATTCCATAACCAGTTTAACTATAAACCAAAGAATACGGTATACTATTTTAGTTTTAAGTCTGCAAACCTCCCCGAAAATTAATCAGTCATGTAACTAAATGACTTACTATACTATCATAATTATGCGTAAGCAACGGAGTTAGCCTACGTTCGGCCCAGGTTTTGCCTATATGCCCATAGTACATCCGGCCTCGAGCTGGACTTTGTTGCGTGAAAAGCACCCTTTAATCGGAGATTTTTGGAACATGAATGCGATCCCTCCGTTCCCAGAGTGGGTGGGGGGGGGGGGGGGGTAAGGGGGGTCGGGCCACGCCCACGCCGAGAGACAGGAACAATTTCCGTAATAGTATGCTAATTCAAGTAAAATCATTACGATATAGGGTCTAGTATTACTCTCAATTATTTGTGCAGAAGGGACGAAAGGAAGAAGGGTGACACTAAATTATTAAGCAACCAAACAAGTAGGCCTACATTATCGTGGCTGCCCGCAAGAATGTTGTTACAGCCACCATTGCAGGCACGCAGCCACGGGGGGGGGGGGGGGGGGCACGTGCCTCCCCCCCCCCAAAAAAAAAAAAAATCCAAGATCGGTCGAACTTTTTTAGACCCCTTATTTTAACCTTGATCGATTACATGTATGTGCCCCCACAAAAACATCAAACTCTGGCTACGGGCCTGCACCATTGACAGTGATTGTCAATGGCAGTATAACGGCCTTCTCGCTGGCAGCCGACGATGTACCTCGAGCTAACTCCAGCCTATGTACTGGCAGATTAAGCTGTACTTGTGTCAATTTTGCTTGTATAATATTGTCAGGTTAAAGCCGGGGTCAGTAGGGTCTCTGCCTTGGGTAAATGTCAGTTACTCTATCTGATTTCACAGAATATGCTATAAATTATATATAGCATAATTATATGAATTTTGAGTAAATTAACTCATTAAATAGGAGCCTATAGGCTACATTCTGCAGCACGATCCAAAACTTGGAGGAAAAAAATATAACGGGCGATGGAAGGAATGCAGAAGAAATGTTAGAAAAGTTTGATGAAAATTCTTAGCGTACCTAAATTTCTCCTTGTACTGTCTTCCTTATTGTGACATAACTTCAAAAAGGTCTCCAAAAATTAAGGTCTCGGTCGGAAATTGAGCCCATTTTGTCCAACGGCAGAACGTTCAAATTATTATGCAATATATATCATTATTACCCGTATCAGACATCTGAGCTGGTCATTTACAAAACCGTATTGCCCTAGTTTTCACTAGCAGTGGAAACGGAGGGGTATATTCTTTGTATTTTCCTTGGTCTCCCTGCTCGTATAGACTTTGCGTGTAGAGACGAGTGAAAATATACCTTTGTATTTTCCACGGTCTCGCATCCGGGCATCTATATATCAGTATGCCATGTATGAAACAATAAGGCCTTACAATTCGGCTGTGCCAGGCCTACGTTAAATATCTGCACGAAGGAATATCGATCACGGAGGCGGGTTGCGTGATATGATCGGCTCCACTCTTTTATATACGCAGCACAATTACCAAAATACAGCTAGCCTCTCTCAAACCTCTCAGCATAGGTTGTTTATTTTTATTTATTACGGAAAAGGTATCATTATACATTGGCTTGTCGCCAACCACATGTGCACAAAATGCGAGGAAGAGAGACGAATGGTATTAGTGTCAAAATTAACATCTATCACAAACCTGGAGTTTTTGTGGAAGGAGCAATCGTTGTTGCGGATGTTTCAGTGACTGTTGTTGTTTCGACGTCAACAAAAACTGTTGATAGAAATAAAATACACAGTTATTATTATCATACTTTAGGGGCATTACAGCAACCTAAATTCATGACCGAGGTCAGAATGGACTCGCCTTCTTCTTCTTCTTCTTCTTCTTCTTCTTCTTCTTCTTCTTCTTCTTCTTTTTCTTCTTCTTCTTCTTCTCCTTCTCCTTCTTCTTCTTCTTCATTATCTCCTTCTCCACCTAAACCTCTTCCCCTTCATCCTCGTTATCCTCCTCGTCCTTTCATCGTCTTTCACCTCCACCTCCCCGCCATCGACGTCCTCTTTCTTCTTATTTTTCTCATTCTCTCTCTCTCTCTCTCTCTCTCTCTCTCTCTCTCTCTCTCTCTCTCTCTCATCTCTCTTTCTCTTTCTTGTACATATTTCCCATTATCACCGTAAATATAAAAAGTCGTCAGCTTAGCATATAAAATAGAAACTTTGTATTGCAAACATCAGCTAACATACAGACAGTATCTAATATAAATCCTGAACTACGTATACGACGTGTGAAACATAATAATTCATATATATTGTTTTTCAACGTGTGTACCCTAAGATGTGTACAGTTTTCAGCATTGGATTCATTTAACATAACATGGTAGAACATTCAGGCACATGCTAAAAAAAACATGAGTCATTAAAAAAAAAAATAAGAAAAACATGAGCTCCGTACCATCTGTCACCGAAAGTGTCGTCGAATCGACCCCGAGTGTGGTGAGGTCGCCATTGTCGTCGGCAATCTGAATGATCTCCTTAATGGAGACTTCGACCTGTCCTCTGACCGAGTTGATCTGGTCATCGATGCTCCCGACACCCGATGATAGCGTCGTCGAACCCGTGACTGTCGGCGCTGTCGGCGCTCGTATCAGGTTGATGGTGAAGTTCACGATGACACTCCCTTGACTGTAAACATATCAAATCAGACCTTTTTTTTATAAATGTTCTATTCTTCAAAATTTGCCCAGTGATGAAATCCACCAGCTGGAACTAGTTAGCACGCCTGTATTTTGTTATTCTATCCCCCATTTCTAACATTCAATCTTTTCCCCTTCAATCCCAAACAGCTTAAAAACTGTGGCAGCTTAAAAAAACATATCAAATTGTTACTTTTGAATTCGTACGTGTAATGCACATCTATACTTATAGTATATGTTCAAGGTCGGGAGTCACAGTCGGAAAAAATAGTCTATTTTGTCCCCGACTGTGACTCCCGACCTTGAATACTTTATTCTAAAACTCCCTTTTCTCTCTTCTCATTCTCCTTCTGACCCCCATTCTTTACCTTCTCTTCCTAAGTTCATATTTCTCTTCTTTCTTACACCCATCATCCATATGACTTCGTTATTTTTGTCTGTATACTTTGCTTTTAATTATTATACTTCTACCTTACTATGAATGACACTGTGTCAAAATTATTTTGAGGAACTTAAATTCTACAAGCTATGCTTCTTAATAAGCTCCTTTTTTCACATGTAATTCGAAATTATTTAGTGTCATATACAAACTTATGCTGTGTAGATGTCTTTATTGTACACGAATGTCAATTTTGTAAATATGCTATGTTTTGTTAATGTATTATATTTTTTCATGTGAAATAAAAGAAACTAAACCATAAAAAAAACAAATCTCTCTCTCTCTCTCTCTCGCCTTGTAGTGTATTAACCAAAACAGCCCTTTCCCCAATTTAATTTGTTTCCAATAACGTTGCCATTTTACATCCTTCTTTGCTAACAGAAGAGCGGTAGGCCAAATTAGAAAATAAATCTACACATGAATCATCTTCATGGTGGGGGAGGGCATTGAAAGCAATCACTATCTAGGATACGGCATGGAACAATTGCCCTGAATTCATGAATTATATAATAATCAGTGCATAATAACTTCCGACTTACGTGAATCCGTTGACAACTGTACCATTGTAGATGTCACTTAGATCGCTGTTCAAAAACACTGCATCCATCTATACCAATGATTTTATTTTTTTTAGGAAAAAAATGGAGAGATGAGAATAGAGATATAAAGAGAGAGAGAGGAGGTGTATGGGCAGGGCCGTAGCAAGAGTTTGATGTTTGGGGGCACATACATGTAATCGATCGACGTCCTGGGGAGGGGTCTAAAAAGTTCAACCGATCTTATCAATTGCAATCCGCACTCCAAATTTTTTGATTTTTGTGCACTACTAAATGTCTAATCACTTTTGTCAAGTTAATATCAATAATATACCGAGATACTGGCCAAAAGTAGAGGGAAAAGATATTTATACAACAACAAATTTATTTCACACACTACATAACTCAATAAAATTGATATTAACTTGAAGGTATTTATTATCCATCTTTTGACATCACTGAGATCCATGGTAATTAAAGGTTTTACTTATAGGTTATCTTTAAAACTCGGTGTAAACACACCAGACACGTCCTCAATACACATGTGGGCAAAACTGTCGTTTTTGTGGAAATCAAATCAATACCTTTGGGTTGCTATAACTTTTCACTGAAAAGAAATATAAGCTTCTCCTTCGCACACGATATTATCCTTGTATTTCGGCCCTCCGCTTAAACTGAATAAAGTGTATTTACACGACCCAGTCCCTCGTGAGTGCGTGGAATTTGAAGCCCGAACCCTTTGCACCCCCCCCCCCCCCCAATCCCTACTCTCACTTCGAATAAGAGGGGTGCCGTATTAACATTACGCCGCCATCACTATAAATGATGTTCAAATAATATTGTTTATTCGAAGATGTTTGGCAATATCACATCAAAATACATAAAACTAAGGTTTTTTCAAACTTTTGTTTGAGATTATTATTTAAGTTGAAGAAAAGTAAAACAATTCTCTCTTATTATAGCTGGGGAGGGGGTTTAGAGGGGAAATTTAACAGACAAACAAGCAACAAAAAATCGGACCACTGTCAGGTCAAACCAATTGTTAACCAATTCAAAACTTGTCTTGAGACACATTTGATTTTTTGATGATTAACTTACTCTGTTCACATTGATGTGTATTTCATATGTATTGAAATTTGTAGGTTTGTTTACACTTTTTTGTTTTGTTTAATATGTGATCGTTTATCAGTCTATTTTTTTGTTGTTATAACGCTTAGAAACTTCGGTGGTAAGCGCTTTATAAGTAACGTTTTAAATATCATTGTTATTATTATTATTATTATTATTATTATTATTATTATTATGCAGAAAAACTCTTTGTCTCACCCCGAGCATAATTACACAAACACACACAAAGAAACAAAAGGATGGACCTGCGTCGGATCCACTAACCGTGTTTGTGAAGGTTTGAGAAAGCTCTTGGTATTGAGGCGATAGGTCGTTGTTGTAGGCAGGAACAAAGGCTCGATTCGATAACTTCACTGTTGCGTCCAGTTCTACTCCAACTGCAAAAAGAATGGGTAAAGCTCGCGAATTATTCACTGGTTCATGATTTGTAGCGTACAATGTATGTTAGAAGCCCGAAAGAATCTCTCTCTCTCTCTCTCTTTCTCTCTAATACACTAACACACACACAAGCATTCCCTCTGTATATATATGTTCTTCTCTTACCCCCCCCTCTCTCTCTCTCTCTCTCTCTCTCTTTCTTTCTCTCTGTGTGCATGCGCTTAATATTCCGTTCTACTTATTGTGATAATCCCATTTATTTGAAAAATCGCCAGTCTCCCGTTTAATGTCTTTAATTTTGCACAATTTGTTTTCTTTTTATAACCACAATCAAACACGGGGAAACGAATAATGATCAATTAAGTCATACTCACCAACTACGGCCATTACTGGTCTAGGAGTGACAGGTACATAAGGTTGGACTGCGAGAGAATAACACGAATCGTTAACTGTGTCTGGTTCATATGTTATATATATATACCAAGACTGTAAGCATTTTTATTGGATTTTGAATTTTTGATTTTTTAACATTTATTTCTTTACATATCATGGTCTATTCCGGATGTACTTAGCAGACTGATTAAAACACAATAAACAGAATACGAATGATACATTTTCAAAGTCAAGAAATTACACGATTAGTATTAAGATAAAAGAATCTTAAGAAAAGCTCCCACATAATAATTGTTATACGCACAAGAGGAATATTGGGCAAAACACTTTCCGTTATACTTCACAAATCCACGAAGGATGGGGTTGAAATGAGATATACACGTATTTGTTCCAGACCAGGGCCCCGCCTTATAAAGAGTCGATATCAATCCCAACTTATTTGCGATTGATATCAATCACAACTATGTACATACGAGACAGGGGCTGCAAACTTGCGATTGATTGGAGGACTTACGATTAATCCAAATCAATCGCAACTCTTTGTAAGACTGGGCCCTGTCCAGAGGAGAACAAAAAACTGCACTGAACATATTTCACAAGAAGCCTTTGTGTATCACTTGTGAAACGGTTGTCGTAGAAAACGTGCGTCTAAAAAAGCTTATAATTTGAAATTCTAATACACATTTAAAAATATTGACTGGTAATGTTGATACTTATGGATAACTGATGGTCTATTCTTAATGACCCGCACAATAATCTGACCAGCCCATTTCTTCTTCTTCTTTTTCCTTCTTCTTCTTCTTCTTCTTCTTCTTCTTCTACTACTTCTTCTTCTCTTCTTCTTCGTCTTCTTCTTCGTCTTCTTCTTCTTGTTTTTCTTCTCTTTCCTCTTCTTGCAAGTATGCCAATTTAAATATAAAGCCTCCCACTTCGCATAATAAATAATTGTTCACACATGCACACAATATTGGTGTGCTACATATTACAGAGAACAAATTCCATTCTTTCGTAAACTGTCTTTCATTAATTGTAATTGAACATGGAAATTCGTAAACCTTTCCACGGCTCTCAACTTTGCTGATATCAGCCAGGACAAATTCGGATTCCTGTCAACTTTGCATTTTGCACCCTTTAACAAAAGGCACGATGGTGGCTATTAATACAAGAAACCCTAAGCTATCCTCAGGTATTTTCTCAAAACAGTTTGAATGTTTATTTGGTGAGACTTTTAAAGTGGAAACTTTGTTGAGACGCGCTGTAAAGACTGACATTAGATCAGTTGACAGCAGACTTATCAAAGATTCTTCGAAGTACGTTTCATCAAAAGAAAAGAAAAAAAAAATTATGTTATATATGCGCATATACCTATACATAAATGCGAGGAGATATAAACGCTCTTAGGGATTTGTCAAGTAATACATACATACACACACACACATTATGTCAGTGAATTCGGTTTAAACCAGGGGCGGCCGAGCGACTTCCAAAGTGGGGGGGGGGCACCAAGAAAAAAGGGCACTTTCTGGAGAAAAAAATACAATTTTGTTGACATTGGTATATACCCTGACATTGTGATTACATTATCAGGGATGATTTCAATATTCGTTTCACTTTATACACCATAAAAGATATTTCTTAAGCATCATGCTTTGCAGCTTGGTATGATGGTCTGAAAGATTATTTGCGAGCGAGCGGAGCGAGCAAGGATTTTTAAAATATTTGTGAGATCGCAGTGCGAAAAATTACATGTTTTCTAGAGAGGAAAAACCCAATCCTGATGGGGTTATAAGCACATTCTCATAACGGAAGACTGAAAAGGCCTTTGGAAAGTAACATAAGTATATCATCTATAGATGCATGCTAGCGTAGCGAGCGAGCTTTGGAAGAAATTTCTCTTAGTCGCTTGAAATTTGGGGCGCGTTTAATGATGAGAGGAAAAGGGGACACTTATCAGAAAAGAAAAGAGCATGTGTCAAAGTACAAAGAGTAATTATCAGAGGTGAAAATGGGGCACTTCTTACATCCTCAAAGGAAGGCACTCACCAGGGATGAAAAAAATCAGTCATGAGAATAGGAAATGGGCATTTGTTGATGGAAAAGGGCCCCCATTATATTTTGATAGGGGCATTTATAGGGGGTGAAAAGGGGCATTTATGAAAAGGGGATAGGTTCCTTATTAGAAGGGAAAAGGGGCACGTATTATCGTTAAAAGGGAAATTATCAGAGGTAAAAAGAGGCACTTATTGCACCTGAAAAGGGGCAATGACCAGATATGAAAAGGGGGCACTTAAATGAATGTAAAAGGGGCAATTATCGGAGGTTAAGTGTGCACTTATCTGAAGTGCCGAAAAGGAGTAACTTCTAGTACCTCAAAGGGGTCATTTTCCAGAGAAGGGGCACTTATGAGAAGGGGAAGGGGCTCTTTTTTAATGGGGCACTTATCATTAGGAAAAGGGGCATTAGTTGAAAGAAAATGGTCACCGATCTGATTTTAAAGGGGCATTTATAGGAGGTTAAGGAAGCACTTATCTGAAGTGAAAAGGAGTAACTTCTCGTAGCTGAAAAGGGCATTTTCCAGGGAAGGGGCACTTATGAGAAGGGGAAGGGGCTTTTTTATGGGGCAGTTATCATTAGGAAAAGGGGCACATGTGAAAATATAAGGTGCGCTTATCCGAGTTAAAATGGGGTTAGTTATTAAAAGGGGAAGGGGCACTTATTACAAAGTAAAAGAGGCACTTCTCAGATATGAATAGGGCAAGTATCAGAGGTGAAGGGGGCACTAATCAAAAGTGAAACTGAAAATGGACACTTACTGCAAAGGAAAAAGGGAACCTGTCAAAGGAAAATGGGCATGTGTCCAAAAGAGGGAGCACTTATCAAAGTTGAAAAGGGGAAGAGGCACTTTTAAAAATTCATAGGGGCGCATTTGTCAAAGTAAAAGGGGCACTATTCCTATGTAAAAAGGGGCACTTCTTACAAAGTTAAAGGGCACTATTCCTATGTAAAAAAGGGCACTTTTTACAAAGTTAAAGGGCACTTTTACTATGTAAAAAGGGGCACTTTTCGGGTGCTTGAAAACGTGGGGGCACTGTGCCCCCCTGCCCCCCCCCCCCCCGGAGGGCCGCCTCTGGTTTAAACTCACGTCCTTCACTATTAACTTATCTCCAAGGTTATATATAATTATGTTAAATGGAAATTATGCATAATACTACCTGTCGTTGCTGCTGGTGAGGTTGCAGCGAATGGACCTTCATTAAAACAAATCAAAACAAAAGTTGACATTAGAACTAGAATGCATGCATGCGTTTAATACATTCGTGACTTCAAGATTAAAACATCAAGGTGATTTACACTTCCACAAATCACACTTGATGGTGTCAGCTTCTAGTAGTAGTAGTAGTAGTAGAAGTAGTAGTAGTAGCAGAAGTAGTAGAAGTAGTAGTAGTAGTAGTTTTAGTAATAAGGCTGTGTTTGGCGTGATATTTTAATTTTTAATTATAATTTTGTTAATTTATATGTGCGATCAATAATTAGATTACACAAAAGGTGACACAGTCAGACCATGGGTTCTAAAGGTAGCGCAATGAGGTATAGACTAGTGAAGTGTGACGTCATCAAAAATTTATTTTTAGAATTTCTCAATTTTTTCTTCATTTTCCGAAAGAGCATAACAAATAATGTCCAAATGTCGAAAGCCAGTTGAAAACGTTAAAGTTGATACTCTAAGCAAATAAATGTCCCTTAATTTGTTACCTAAGGCAAGTATATGTTATTTTTAAGTTTTTCAATTACTTAGTATATCACACAAAAAATCTGTCTACTCGAAATCCTCAATTGAATGTCTAAAATATCCGCCTCTCTTTGCATAGAAAATCAGTCACGACGCTGGTCTACTATTTATGACCTCACGTCCGGGAGAGAGTATATTCACGTACCCGGATGTTCCATAGCAAACATATGCAGAGTGATACGATTTTCTGCATATTTTTGTTTCAAAGGCTGAAAAGTCTAATAAATCATAATTCTATGTACAATTCTTTACCTTCCCCTAGTACTTCATAGTATTAATATCAATTCCCCTTTTAAAAATTATGACATGTACATGCCAACGATGTGCTATTACCCAGATAACAATACGGCGTTGGGCCAACGTCGGCCACGGTCGGCAGGGTCGCAGTCGGCAAGCCAACGTTGGCTAATCGTTGGGCCATTGTCGCCATTTTTTACTGATAAATGGTGGCTATTGGTTGGCTATTCGACGTTGGGCCAATGTTGGCTGAACGTTGGTCCAATGTCGCCATTTTCAATTATAAATGGTGGCTTTTGGTTGGCTATTCGACGTTGGGCCAATGTTGGCTGAACGTTGGTCCATTGTCGCCATTTTCACTGATAAATGGTGGCTATTGGTTGGCTATTCGACGTTGGACCAATGTTGGCTGAACGTTGGTCCATTGTCGCCATTTTTACTGATAAATGGTGGCTTTTGGTTGGCAAATCGACGTTGGGCCAATGTTGGCTGAACGTTGGTCCATCGTCTCAATTATCACTGATTAATGTTGGCTATTGGTTGGATTTTCGACGTTGGGCCAATGTTGGCTGAACGTTGGTCTATCGTCTCAATTATTACTGATAAATGTTGGCTTTTGGTTGGCTATTCGACGTTGGGCTAACGTTGGCTCATTGTCGCCATTTTCACTGATAAATGGTGGCTTTGGGTTGGCTATTCGAAGTTGGGCCAATGTTGGCTGAACGTTGGTCAATTGTCTCAATTATTACTGATAAATGTTGGCTATTGGTTGGCTATTCGACGTTGGGCCAATGTTGGCTGAACGTTGGTCCATCGTCTCAATTATCACTGATTAATGTTGGCTATTGGTTGGATTTTCGACGTTGGGCCAATGTTGGCTGAACGTTGGTCTATCGTCTCAATTATTACTGATAAATGTTGGCTTTTGGTTGGCTATTCGACGTTGGGCTAACGTTGGCTCATTGTCGCCATTTTCACTGATAAATGGTGGCTTTGGGTTGGCTATATCGAAGTTGGGCCAATGTTGGCTGAACGTTGGTCAATCGTCTCAATTATCACTGATAAATGTTGGCTATTGGTTGGCTATTCGACGTTGGGCCAATGTTGGCTGAACGTTGATCCATCGTCTCAATTATTACTGATAAATGTTGGCTTTTGGTTGGCTATTCGACGTTCGGCTATTAACGTTGGCTCAATGTTGGTCCATCGTTTCAAATTTTACTGAGAAATGGTGGATGTTGGCTATACGCGACGTTGGGCCAACCTTGGCTAAACGTTGGTCCATCGTCTCCATCTTTACTGATAAATTGTGCATGTTGGTTGGCTATATGACGGTTGGCCAACGTAACAAATACGACCTAGTACCTACATCCGGGTAAAAAAAATTGCATGCGTGCGCATGCCCATGTGCTCATGCAATTGTAACGTCAGCCATATCCTGTCCATTTGTCTGGATCAGTTGCCGGGGCTGAGGAGTACCTACACTGCATGGTAAATGAATTATTTTCTTTCTCTTTCAACGTTATTTTTGTGAGTATGTTGCGTGAAACTGATAAATTGTATAGTGTGAGAACTCCCTGTCACATAAAGCGAGGGAAATAGCATGAGAAATTGTTAAAGTAATCATTGATAATTCCCTGTGAAAGTGGGTACGAGTGCATGCACTGCTCGGCGTACGCTTAGCATGCACACCCGCTGCGTGCAATTGAAGTGTGAGTGATGGCTATGATGGCTATGATGGGGGCCGAAGTGTCGGCATCAAATGCATTGAGTGTTTGCCGTGATGAATGTTGATATGTTCCTGACTTAGAGTTAGACCTAGGGCTAGGTGATGCATTGATGCACCATGTTACAGCGTCCGTGACAGTGATGATGTTCATCCCAATATGCATGATATGCAATATCGACCTTGAATCAAATGATTGTGAATCTGTTGGTGTTACCAGTGTTGAAGGTGCTGATGCATTGTTTAAAAGACCAATTGAATCAAATACTGATCTTGATATATAGAGCTGAATGGGCTGTGAATTCAGATATCCCGCTAGTACATGTGTATAGCCTCCTGAATTCTTTCAGGGGAGTGTGCCAATTAAGTCTGCCAAAATATGCAAGAACTTTGTATCAACACATTTGGTGGATTGTGAGAGTGATGTGAGAGGTAGCTTGTGGGAATTACCATCATTTTGGCATTTGCAATCATTTAAAGTCGCAATTGGTCAAGAACCACAATTTTATCGAATAGTAAATAGGAAAACTATTGGGGGCGGGGGTAACACTGATCCCATAATTTTCATTCACAAATTGTATTATTGCTGCATTTTTATTTTCATTTTCAAATCAGTTTTTATTATTTATGCACATGTTTATTAAATTGCTATAATTTGAACTAAAGGTAAATATTCTAATTATTTATTTTTACATTCTGACGTTTTTTATTAATACATTCAAATCTATATAGCTCTTCCAAATCCCAATACTTTTTTTTCCTATAATCCCATTCTGAAATTTAAATATTAAATCCTGCATTTCATATCGTCAACTTCACAACAAATTCCAGATTCCTCTACCCGTCCAGATCCAGCTACCCCTACATCGATCATCCAGAAAAGCATCAACAGCACCAAGGACCCCTTCGACATCGACCCCATCAACCTCCAGAACACTGTCGACCCCAACGACCCCATTGACCTCAACATTCAGAAATATGGGTATGTCATCTGGCATTTTATTCATTTTGTATTTAGTTGTACATCTAGACAGGATAGTTAATGCACTTCTTAGTATTCGTTATAGGTGTGCGCTGCACACAAAGTACAAATGTACTGGATTAATGTACGTTTGTGTATGACATAGCTGCTAACGGATGCAAGTATCTTTTTCCTGATTATATTGAGAAATTGCATTGTGATCACTTACAAAACTATTCAACAACAACAAATCATGAAATACTGCTTATAGCAGTATTTTTGGGGAAACAATTCTGAATGCAGGGTGCCACAAAAAACAAAACACAGTCAATTGATTTGTTTCTTGTATAAGCAACTAACGATATAGCTTTGTGTTTTTGTTTCTACTTTTAAACCTCTCTCAAGTATTGGGAGCTTCACATTTCACTTTAATTTTATAATGATGTGAAAGAGGATGCCACTCTTCTTCAAACATTCTTCAAAATAAGAAAGAATACAAACTCACTAACTTAGGGTTTTGTGTTGTATGCAGAAAACGCAAATTGTGTATTCTTTCATCCATATTCTACTTCAAACACATTAGTTAGGGCAATATTCTATTTGCAGAAGTGCCCGGGTGTTAATGACATCCTCTTTCACATCATACAATTTAAGTGAGATTGTGCCATATATTCTTTGGTTAATTTTGGGATCCAACACTTAAGAGGGGCTTTAAACTGTTATCAATCAAGCATCTCAACACTGATCAAGCATTCCATCCATGAAATTTCATCAAAATTAGGGAGGATGTGCCACTCTGGAGTCAGGACTACTTCCCTTACTATGCCGTACTATTGGATTAATATCTGTACTATTTCAAGGTGATGTTTCCATGATCTGCTTTTAAATCTTGTTTGGTTTCTTTCTTCTTCTTTTTTTTGCCGCAGATGCCGAAATTGTACCACCACAAGCTAGACAAGATTTTGATTCCGTCTAACCCATTCTTTAAAGGTCGACTGCCTTAGGAAATTTAAACTTTTATGTCTTGTATCAAGACCCCTTTTAAGCAACATAATAACAATTGTTTCATGAATAATGCCTCCCTATATGTTTTACAAATTTTTGAAAACCCCTCCAAGTTGCTCGTCTAATGGTGGACCCCGCCCCTTAAAATTCTCAGAGTTCCTCGGAATGAGTTCATCGGAATGATTGACCAAAGGATTAGTGATGTTATATCAAGAACGATCTCCGCTTAGGCAAGCTACGGTGCTTGCTAGCCAGCTCTGCAGGCATATGTTTTGTACACAAACATAAACAATAACTTTTTTTATTAAATAGTGTGCTATGCATCTTTACTTGTTATTTGTTGTGGTGAAATTTCTCTAATGGCCCAATTTTAAAAAGAGAGCTATACCATGAGCCGAAGAAGGTCGTAATTAATTTGAATGCCTGTATAATGTGTCAACTAAATGCATGCTATAAAGAATTTCAAAGGTAAGAACAAAATATTTCATATATCTAAGTGACTGAATGTTTTTCGTACTACCTTCTTCTCAATTTAAAGAAATATTGAAAGTGGTATATTAGAGTGAAGAAACTTGTATTTTCCCTTTACAAGCTCTGCTCTTTCTTATTTTCTCTTTCAAATTTCCTCTCGTTATATAAACATTTAGCAATTGCTATACTTCACACATTCAAGCAATGTAGCCTATCCCTCCTGAAAAACAGTTTGTAGATGTGTTAACAATAGATATAGCGACGAAATGTATCAGCATCTCTGAAATGCCTAAGCAACAAAAATGTTGGCAATTTCTCTGAATTTTATTTTTTATTTTTTATGGAAAATTGTTTACATTAAATGCCTTGTTCTTGGTATGCAAATGGTGGACACTTTATTAATTTCTTTATATTTTTGTGCTATACATATGTAGAGGAATCTTGTCATAAGCAATCGTGTTCGTCTGCCAGAAAGTTTGTTTTGTTTTACTCGGGAAGTTGTGAGGATTGTTTATTATATTCGTACAATGAATTTCAGTATGTTATGTTACGTGTAAGCGACACTTCATTTTATAACAGCTCCTATCGTCCTAGCATTCATTGATAGTAGGCCTATATTGTGACACAGTGAGATACCTTGAACTTGAAACTATGTTTACATCTTTTTTTAATTCAAACGAAAATACCAAAGAAAGATGTACAATAATTGTATTCACATTTACAACAGTTTGTTTATTACACATAAAATAAAGTATGTTTTATCACAAAATCAGTTTATTTTCCTTGTTCTTTTTTTTTTGGAGGGAGGGGGATGTATTCAGAGCAAATTCTAAGAAGCAAGATGGTGAACTTTTCATTAAAATTGGACAAATAAGTTGTTATCAAGTTTTGATAGTGATTAAAATGTACCAGATAATAGACATGACGAAATTAAAATAACATGTCCCTCTTGCTGCAATATTGTTATTATACATATGTTCCAGAGGGATGTAAGTCGTGTTCTATAATGAACTTTTCTCAATTTCAGTCTAATTTTGATGAAATTGTTACTATTTCATTTTGTGGATTTTGCTCTGTTTATTTATTTAATCCAATCTTAATTACCTGGCTTTTCCTTGTCACGTTGTGATGCATGTGTTTGAATGATTGTACATGTCCGATGAAGTATGATCTTGACGATGTTTTTATGAACGGACGACTGATGTTGGTGTGAATATGTTGTTGAGTTGGTGTTGGTAATGTCAGAAGGAGGTTGGCATGAACTGGAAAGGGGAGGTACAACGTCGGCACATGGTGGGGTAGGGGTTGGCATAACGTTGCTTCTACGTCGGCAAATGGTGGAGAAAAGGTTGGCATAACGTTGGTCTAGCATCGGCACATGGTGGAGGAGGGGTCGGCACTTGGTGGGAAAAGGGTTGGCATTATGTTAGGACAACGTCGGGGAGACGTCAGCACATGGTGGAAAAGGGGTTTGGCATTACGTTGGTCCTACGTCGGTAGATGGTGGGATAGGGGTTGACATGACGTTGGTCATACGTCGGGGGGACGTTGGCCCGATGTTGGCTTAATGTCATTTCGTCGCTGTCGAGCCAACGTTGGCCCGCCGGCAAGAAAGCCGTTGGCCCAACATCATATGGGCGACGATGGACCAACGTAACAGCCCACGACGTCGGCACATGGTGGGATAGGGGTTGGCATAACGTTGGTCCAATGTCGGAACTACGTCGGTACATGGTGGGATAGGGGTTGGCATAACGTTGGTCGTACGTCGGCACATAGTTAAAAAAGGGTTGGGATGACGTTGGTCCAATGTCGGAAAGACGTCGGCATACGGTGGAAAAGAGGTTGGCATAACGTTGGTTCAATGTCGGGAGGACATCGGCACATGGTCGGATAGGGGTTGGCATAACGTTGGCCCGATGTTGGCTTAATATCATTTTGTCACTGTCGGGCCAACGTTGGCCCGCCGGCAAGAAAGCCGTCGGCCCAACATCATGTTGGCGACGTTGGACCAACGTAACAGCTTACGTTGGGCCCACGTTGGCGTAACGTCGTATTGTTATCTGGGTAGTCGATATTTTCACCATGTAATTTTTGTTTTGGTGTTGAAATCGGCCCAGGCACGGAGTGAACAGTAGCTGTCTACGTTACCCATGCACAGTTCGTTACCATACACTACAGCGATCTCCTGATGGTTTCTTCTTCCTTTTTCCCATGTCTTTCGCCTTCCTTGGCCCTGAACATCCTTCATCTACCAATTCTGACACCGGTAGTCAGGAGCAAGTCTTTGTTAGTTGTTTTTCTTAGCTGGCAACGTTGCTTTCATTCTCTTGCAATTGCCGATAAACATATAACTAGCGCACGTACGTTCCATCACAAGCAAGCAGCGCCTAGAGCAGCGGCTTGGTCTTACCTCCCGATTCTACTCGCTCCACGAACGTTCATGCAAGAGCCGCATCACTCGCCAAAATATTATAGAGGAAGCGCGCTTGCATGATCTCGTTCAAGTTTGATATTTTACAACATAAAATGTTTAACTGGTACTGTATCCTTTTTTGAGGCAGTCACACACATCTATGATAAGTACTATCATAGTTCTAGACCTATTCGTTTTACAAAACTGCTCATGTTCATCTGATGACAATATAATGCATCCGCCTATTCATAAGTGCACGATTTAACTTTAATTCCTAAGCAGTAAAAGTCGTCTTAAATCTCTACCAAATAGGTGAATATGAGGATATAAAAAGAAATCAGCGACTGGAAAATGTTGCTTCGTTATTCTTCATTCAAATGAAAACAGAAAATCCATCAAAATATACTCCTTAACAACAACAAATCTAAGCTCTGACAGGATAGCATTTACGTAGGGATATCACTGCCATTCACTCTCACTGATGAGCCCATGACTCCCGTTCGTGACGTCACGGATAGAGGCCCGACTCTACGTGCACTTCCGGGTTTTAGACTTAGATATTTTGGTAGAGTTTACTCGAATAAATTCATTATTCTAAACTTGTTTTGTCGGGTGGACACCATTTGGTGTTATTATGGGGGTTAAAAGCTTTCTATTTATGTAATTATCTCAGTATTTGGGATTGTCTTAGAGTATCAACTTTAAGTATTGGCTGAGATACGACCATCTGAATGAATAGATTTCCTATAGGAGCTCAGTGTTATACTGCTCTAGCTCATAAATTGACATTTGGACATTGTTATGCTCTTTCGGAAAATGAAGAAAAAATTGAGAAATTCTAAGAATAGATTTGAATAGATTTGTCACAGCTTCGGTACTCTATAGAAATTGTCCTTGGAAGACTTTACGAACATGTTATGTAATATCGAGAGAGAAAAAAAACACGACAGAGTTACTCACCCAAGAAGAAGAGGATGGCATTGAGACCAGCACCAAGGATTATTAACATGCAAAGGATAATAAGAACAATAACTGCAACAATCGCCATTTTTCGAGGTCTGTTTGTTCTTTCCCCCTCCATGTGTTTCATCACCGGGAGAGTCGAATGTTGCCTACGAGGTCCAACGTCCGTCGCGTCTTGTCCTGTCGCGGTTGTAACCGGCGGCGAGCCTGGAAGCACATCACGCTGACCATTTGTTTCCATATAAGAGCCAATTTTCCCGTTGCTTTTGTACTTTTTTGGCACAATTTCATATCGTTGTCGTTCATTTTGCATAATGTTCCTATTAAATGTCAAATTGTCATGGTATGTAGGTTCCTCCCAGTCATCATAATTTGTTGAGCGTTCGTTGTGACGGTTGCCAGGCACAGAACGGCCATTTTTCACGGTGAAAACTGGAGCCGCCGATCTTTCTGGGTCACTATAGTAGTAGTAAATTCTCTAAGAACATGACATAATAACAAAGAATTATAGTTAAAACTTTTAAAAGGATATGACAAGGAGGAAGGATTAGCTTATGTCTAAGCTCATTGGTTGTGATTACGGTTTTGACAAGCAAGCACTCCCTCCCGAACAAATTTCGTGAAATGTTTTCATTTATTTTTTATAGGAAGACACTCGCAAACGTATGGCTGTCGTTGTTTTTCTCTCCCTCCTAAAGTTAACTAATCAATGATTGAAAGATCATAATAAATCAGACACGGCAACATTATCTACATCAAGTTTACTTTTCTCTTGTTCATATTTTTCCCGTCATAATTTATGACAAGATTCAAATTATCACGGCTTTTGTAGAAGTTGTCCAAATCCAAATCCGATTTTCTTCTGCTTTGTTCACACTCTCACACATAGCCTAGCCGCGACCGAAAAATAAAAGGACAAGAGAAAAAAAAGATAGAAAGAATGGAATAGAGGAAGAAAGAACAAAAGGGAGGAAATAAAGCCCACCTTCTGTTCATTCCATACCGTGTATATACCATAAAACCACTCCCTCAGTACGCCTTTATAGGGTCTAATAGCATCGGAATGCCGATCCCATACACAGTTTCGTCTCATTGGGGGAGTGGCTATCTATACCGAATTGATTGAAGCAGGGGCGTACGCAGGATTTTTTCAAGGGGGGGGGGGTTTTAACATATTTTGCTCCCGAAAATTTGAAAATCGCGCCGGCCGAAAAGTCGCTCAGTGGGGGGGGGGGGGGGGGGGGGGGGGGGGGGGGGGGGGGGGGGTAAGCGGACACTTTTTTTTTTTTTTTTTGGAGTCCAAAAAAAATCGCAACGACTCAGCCGGCCGAAATGTCGCTCAGTGGGGGGGGGGGGGGGGGGGGGGGGGGGGGGGGGGGGGGGGGGGGGGGGGGGGGGGGGGTAAGCAGACACTTTTTTTTTTTTTTTTGGTCTCAAAATTTCAAAATTTGACATTTTTCTTCGTTGGGGGGGGGATAAGGTCACCTTATTTAGGTTAGTCGTGGGTATAATTTTTTTTTTTTTTTTTTTTTTTAATAATAAAAAAAAAAAAAAAAAAAAAAAAAATTCCAAAGGGGGGGGTTTTAGGTTATTTTCAGGGGGTTTACATACATAAAAATACCAAAGGGGGGGGTTTGAACCCCCAAAAACCCCCCCCCCTGCGTACGCCCCTGGATTGAAGGGTATAAATATATATATCCTGCGCTCCATAAAGACAGCTACAAGACAAACATTTTGTATGATTTCAGGAGTATGAATTTTAAAAGGTATAAATGACTGATTTTTATTAGGAATCCCCTTGCCTATAAAAATGTATTTGTTTTACTAAATAGAGAAATATTGTTCAACCCATTTTGCTCACAACTTAGGCCTCCCCTTATCTTTAGGCATGAATTTCCTTAAAAACTGAGGGAATACATGTAAAATGTCTTAACTTAATCAGGGGAAATGATTGGGGGCATATCCCCCCACATTTTGTTTCAGGAACATCATCCCCTCCCCCCCCCCAAATGCAAAGTTCTACACGTCAAAACGTACATTTTCACGCTCTTCTTTTGTTGTTACATTTATTGTAATGCAAATTCTGTTTCCTTTACTTATAAACTATTTTTCTTCTAAACCGCTTAGAGCCAATATGCAATTTGCGGTATAGAAATACCTTATTATTATTATTACTATTATAATATGCAAAGTTATCATACTGCAAAATGCAAATTATTCTTGTTTGTGTGTGTGTGTGCACGTATGTGTGTGTGTATGCGTTTGAAAGAGGGATTGTTCAACTGAGTCACTTGGTTGAGAAAGGCCATGTTAAAGGTATTACAAAGTTTTGGGAAATTTTGAAAAATGGGTGGATAGTGATTCTTTACAATTTTGATATATTTGGATGCACTTGTGGATGTATTAAACATCAGAAAGTTTAGCCCCTAAAACACTTCTGATTTCGAGAAAAATTGAATATAAAGATTTACCGGTGCTCCCGGTAAATTTTGATAAATTTCAAATAGCTCCTACGGCCGTACAATGTTAGCTGCGACCATGAAAATCTCAGAGTATGTAGTTGTGGTATATAATTTCCGAACGGGAATAGCTAATGGGTCGATTTTAGTCAATAAACATCGTTTTATAGCTTAATTAATATCTTGACCTTGAGAGGGAGCTACTCAACATAAAGTGTTTATTATTTACAATTTTATAACTTAAGAGTCGATTTCGACCGCGACAACGATCACTGAATACTGTAGGATCATATATGCTTCCAATATGTTCATTTGAACCAAATTCATGACCCCATACCAAAACTTTGTATTACCTTTAAGTCTGTTAAATATTTTATGAACCTCGGTAGGAAAGGTAATAATTTGCTTATGATTATTGATATTTATGATGCGATACCCAGGTTATGGAAGGATGATTCAGGGTTACTACAATTCATCGAGGTTGATTTTATAAGCTTTAA
The DNA here is from genome assembly GCA_035222895.1 of Strongylocentrotus droebachiensis. Taxonomy (NCBI): domain Eukaryota; kingdom Metazoa; phylum Echinodermata; class Echinoidea; order Camarodonta; family Strongylocentrotidae; genus Strongylocentrotus; species Strongylocentrotus droebachiensis. The sequence goes on along the minus strand of JAVYIG010002542.1, from coordinate 97,302 downwards.
TACTTATTTCCATATTTCAGGTTAAAAAATACAGTTTTTGAATGTGGGTTCAAGAACAATTTATGATTTTTTTTTATCAAAGCACTGCAGCAAACGTATGATTTGCAGGTAAGGGATGGGCAAAATGATTATGATTCAATAGATAAAGAAATAAAAGAAATATTTGATAGACCCAAAATTACTATACTCATTAGAAAACAACGAGAATTTCAATTTAAATTATTGCATGGAGCCATGTATACTAATGAGCATCTTCATAGATTTGGTTTTGTTGGTGATAATTTATATTCGTTTTGTAAGCAGGAAATAGAAACATACAAACATTTATTTTTATCTTGCGGGAGCGTTCAAAGGATATGGCAGGCTTCAGTACAACTTTTTGAGTGAGATGAAATTAAAGATTTAGAATGGCTAGATATATTTGATGGGTTGGCAGGAATTTCATATAGAATAAAAATGTGTAATATTATCATTTTCATGGTGAAGTATGTTACATTTATGTCAAGATCGGGGGGCGAGTACCAACTTTAGAAAAGATGGGGAAAAAATAATTTAAGTATAGGGATGAGGAAAAGAAAATAGCAATTGGAATGGGAAAGCTGGGATCACATTTCTTAAAGTGGGAGCAGCTTAAGATTAATTAAGATTTGTTTTCTTCTCCACCGTGAACCTGTTAAAAATGTAACTCTATTTTGCGGCCTGTATAACTTACTTATTTAGTATATGTGTCTTGAGTTGAGAATGTTAGCAGACATCCACTGAGTGAGTAGTGTGTGTGTGGGGGGTGGGGTGGGTGGGTGAGTATGTGTGTGGGTGGGTGGGTAGGGTGTTTGTGTGAGGGAGGGGGCAGGGAGGTGGCAGGGAGGAACAGGCATTGTTCCTTTAAAAATTACCTCCAGATTCGTTTAAGTTTTTTTTTTACATGTATATTTAAGTGAATAACATTTACAATTGACATATATGGTTTGTATTATACATTTGGAGAAATAAAAGAAATGTGTGTGTGTGTGTGTGTCGCATGGTGGGGGGGGGGGTTATGTTTCAACTGATTTAATTTGTTTTCATCAAACGTACAAACTATGTAATGCATATGTTTTGAATTCATGTCAAGATGAAAAACAACTTTATTTTATTTCTAAGATTGATTTGTATTGTCTGGAATCAATATTTAAAAAAAATTAAACAATTATACCCGAATTAGCTCAGCCGTCTCAAATTCTAAGCACATTGCGCTACTGCCTCGAATCAGGTACTATGGAGTATTATAATTAAGTATTATTGAATTAGATAAGCACTTTCAAATTTCATGTACACTTATTTGCCAACCTGTGTTTGAAGTTAAAGAGGACCAGGCTATCAATATGTGATGGAATGAGTGGTGATATCGACGCCAACACGAGCAATGCCAGCCCACACGTCATAACAGTAATACTATAATTATGCCTCAGGTATTCAACTTGTGTATTCAACTCAGTGTGTTCTACTACATCGAGCACTAAAAAGGTATTGTATAAGTTTTTTTTAAATAATAAGAAAATAATTATCCATCCGACAGTGTAGATTTTATCAATGAATTTTGTTACACAAGCAGAGAAGAGAAAAAGAGAATATGGTACAGAAAATATAGAGTTAACGGAGTAACTTTAGAATAGCCCACCAGAAAAATTGACTAGATGTTCGTATGGTACCCAACGTTTTACCAATGAAGTTAAATCTGAAGACTCAAGTTTTTTAAGTAACACTGAACCTTATCCTATTTTTAATTTAATATAAAAAGAATTCATAATTGTTAAATTCTTATTTTCATGCTACATATTCATATATGTATATGCAAAATCCAAAGTAGATAAAAGAACCGACAGAACCGATATGCGACACATTCAGAATTATTCGAGTAATGCTATATTTCAACGAGGCCGCAGGTCGAAGTTGTGGTACTGCGGCCTGATGTAATTTCTGACTTTGGAGGTGAATATATTTTATATTGTACAAAGAAAATACAATATTTGTTATATAAAATTGGGGGTATTTGCGATCCCTGTTCGACAGTCATATAAGTTATAATGCTCATTGGCAAATGTGTCCGTTCAAGAAAATTGCAATCAGTTGACAAAGTTCTCCTGCTAGCTCCAAACGTTCGTACTCAAATGTATGTCTCTCGTGCATTCAAAGAAGATTCTCACCTCTTGAAATTGTCAATATGACCACTTTTGCCCGTTTTATATATTCCTATGTAATGACCTAAAAAAAATGTTCGTTTTTATAAGACGTACTTAATGTAAAGTATAAATTCACTCAAATATTGTAGCGTGCGATTCGGTTCCTCCTTGCTTACTCGGTCACTATGTTTCGCTTAGTCCTATGTATTAAATTAGTCTGTATCCTATATCATGGAGTTGTACTTACATCTCGATGCATCTTGACCTCGTTAACTCTTGCTTCCTCTTTAGTTTGAAATATTACAAGTAAAAAGTGTGATCCAAATGATCCAAACATTGCCAGTGATGAAATCATATACCACTCTGCTATAGAGTCATAATGTCGACTCATATCATATTATTTCCTTATATAGCTGTTTATTTCCTTCCTCCTTTTATCCCGTCAGGTATTCAGGTGGAATGTCGACTGAATGGAGGCTTTTGCCACTGGTGGACAATGCTCACGAGCAGGAGACAAGTGTAAACACTGGACAAAGAATGTGCTTATGTGTGAATCTCTTTCAGTTGTTACGTAATGTAAAGCAGGGCTCCCACTTAGCCGAGTTGGAGCCTCGAGTTGTGGCGAGTTTGAACTCGCGTAAACTCACGTGAACTCGCTTGAAATTTACTTATTTGTATGGTATTTGCATGAATTATCATACGACGCATTATCGAGTTCCCTCCGATGGATGCACGAGTCACGCGAGCTCGGTATGAGTTGCGATGACTTGTGTACGACTTGTACCGATCTACCAATAAGTTATCAATATCTTCCAAGGAGTGATAAAATTTTTCAACAATTCATATGCGATCAAGGGACGGGAAATACATCATTTGGGCCAGGAGCGGCCAAGCGACTTCCGAAGTTGGAGGGGGAGGGGGCACCAAGAAGAAAGGGCACCTGTAAAAGGGAAATCTCAAAGCGAAAATGTGTCCCTCTTGCGGCCTAAATCAAATTAATGCAGACTATTGCAGGAACTATGAATGTGTCACGTGTGTCTTATCTGTGAAATGTATAGTTTGCAGTGTTCTAAAGTATTCAAATTATGCAAGGAAACCCGTTTTAATTCCTAGACTTTACTTTCAGACACTATTGAGTGACAGCCTGACTTTTGTTTTCTTTGGAAATAACATTCATAAAATGAGCTGTAAGGGGTACATGAGCATTTTGTTTTACACATCAATAAATCAATTCTTTTAATAGCCAAAATTAAGCAAATTGAATCTTTGCGCAGCACAAAACGTACGATCAAACGATACTAAAAACCAGACTATTTTCTACGCATAATTTTCAAAACGTGTTGCGAAAATTCCTAACGGTCGATATAATTCCACATATCAAAAAAGCAATTGCCAGTTCTAATCTTTTCAGGGAAGTTTTCAGTACCTCTTGTTTATGATGGGATTCACATAAAATTATATTTTTAGCCTGCAAATGGAAAACACACCACCTAAGTGTGTACTATCATTTTGTTGGTATTTATGAAGAGCAAAGGAAACGTGCACAGACTTGGTATTCAGGGAAATTTTAGATATGAAAGGTGTTAGTATTGGGGGTGTAAATATTAATAATTTTCGTCATGCTGATGACACTATACTTTTCGCTGAGAATGAAGCAGATTTAAAACATGTATAGGATATTGTAAAAGTCAAAAGTGAAGATTTTGGTCTAAGCATGAATGTCAAGAAAACTAAGTCAATCATTTTTTAGTAGAACAGAGAATAAGCCGAGAATATGTTTGAAACTCGATGGACATATCATTGAGCAAGTCAGTAATTACATCTACTTAGGACAAAATATCACAGATGATGCAAGATGCGAAGCAGAAAAAAAAGAAGAATAGAAATTGCTAGGAATACATTTTTGGCAATGAAGGGATTATTCACAAATAGAAAGGTGAAATTTGCGCTTAGGTTGAGAGTAGTAAACTGTTATGTATGGTCTGTCCTATTGTATGGAGCAGAAATATGGACGATAAACAAGGCCATGGAAAATATAATCTTTTGAAATGTGGATCTACAGAAGAATGATGAAAATATCCTGGAAACGAATGAAAACCAACAAAGAGATATTGCACTTGGCAGGGCGTAGACAAATTGCACTAGCAGGATTAGTTGACCCTAAAATGCCGGGCTATTTGAGGTCTTAGTACGGCAGGGGGGGGGGGGCATTATGGCCCCCCTAAGATCTCGGCCGTGAAACGGGCCGATCCCCCTGAAAATGTGCATGCATGTCAAGTGAAGTGTATAGAATTATATAATAATTTAAATTTTCTGAAAAATTCACTTATTTGCATATTTATGGTAATTTATGCAAATAATGTCATAACATTACATTTTTACCCATAAATCATACATTATTCATATTTAAGCATTCTTTTTTACTACATATATTCATTAGACCATTTGGAATAATAATACGATAACAAAATTAGGAAGAGCCAGCTTATTCCTTATGTTATCTCTTGTTTTCATATTTTCTTATGTATTTAATTGTTTTTTCAACTAAAGTTTTTTTATTGTGTTTTTTGTTTTATTTCATTTCTTAGTACATTTCAACTGTTTTAACTCCCAAAACAACCACCTAAACCTTAAACGAGACCCAATAACTAATGTTTGATCTATTTTTTTAGGAAAAATGACATTCCCATATGTTTTGTACACAAATCACAAAAAGTGAGCGATTTTCGGGCTGACATGCAAAGACAAAATGTCACATGACCTTGTAACTGTAGGTCCGGTTTTCAAAAAAAAAAAAAAAAAAAAGATGCGCAAGACTCGAAAGAAAAAGTCAGCGAGCGGCGGGGCACCATCCATATGCGTTCCCGAACAATCAGAAAAATCGTGGATGGGGGGGGGGGGGGCACAATGGCCCCCCGGCCTTATTAGGGTTAAGGAGAGAAAAATCAAATACTTTGGTCATGTTAACCTTTTGAAAATATGTCTTGTTTATATTTAAGGCTTTACCCACTTAACTAAACCGATCATACGCTTTTATTTCCACATTGTAAAATCCCCAAAGGGGTGGGTATTCTGCCATGGTAGGCAAGCCATAGTTAGAAGTGTATTCTCTAGTTTTCAGACCTACATTAATTTTGAGGTAAATTCTATCTTCAAATGTTTAAACTGAATAGTTTAAACATATTTTTTAACGTTTGAAATGTTGAAGTTTTTTAATTTTGATGTGCTGACGCTTAACACATTGGACACAAATTTCATTACATCGTATTTTTCTAAGAATAATATATTGGTGTATTTTTATAAACTATCAAATGAAAATATCCGGGGGATACCCATCAAGAACAAAACTGATTCACCGGTCATGTAATAAAATACTCACAATTATATTTTACAAGTACTTCTATTGTATAATCTACACAAATTTGAAAGTATATTGCATCTCTTATTTCCTGGAATCGTTTTCAATCTCTTTCATAAGATGTTTAATAATTTACTGTTCATAGATGATTTATAAAATAATTAGCAATTTTCCAGGTGTAAACTTTTTGTACTCACACTGTAGATGCTACCCTTGTTGATGGACTTTAGGAGTACTAGTACAACAGGTCGTTAGTACAATATTCCTAGCCTTTCAGTGCCACCCCCTCCCATCTAATAAACAAGACTGATTCATGAAACGAAATACTCACAAATATATTTTACAAATAATTGTATAATTGAATCTACACAAATTAAGTATACTGCATATCTTATTCCCTGATACTATTTTTAATCTTATTTTTATTCCTAATTCATTTTATAAATAATTACAGTTTTCCTAAAATTACTTTTTGTTTAATCCGGTAGAACTGTGACTAAGGCTATTTCTTGGCTCCTCTTGGCGTAAATATTCATAATTGAATGACACACGCCCATAAGACTAAAACAACTACAACAAAAATTCTTGCCGATAGTATCGATTTCACGCGATGTCTAGCTAGTAAGCTCTTCATAAAACGGTTTAGGAAGATCAGCGACATCTCCGTAGTTGCTTGATAAAGTTATGATTGTCTTGTCGTTGGTTTCGAGACACCGGCCCCTGTGGGTTTTTTCCTTTATCTGCGAGCATCGTGGAAAAATGCGCTTATCTGAATAGGTCGAATAGGGAATAGCTTCATAGTAGTTTCTCCCTCCACCCCCTCCCCCTAAAAAAAGAAGACAAAAATGAAAGAAAAACAAAAAAACATGAAAGAATTAAACTGAAATGAAAAGGGAAGAAACTTACTCTTCGTACGTTAGCTCAGCCTTGTGCTGCCAACAGGTTTTGGTTGCGTGACGAGTTTTTCGTTTGCATCTACTCGTCCATGGCTTTTGGGTCAGGCAGACACACCTGTGGCGCACAGCCCCCCCCCCCCCCCCCCCCCACATCGTTGGATGCTCGAAATCGATGTTCATCTACGTAATGAAAGCAGAGCAAAGAAAACACACACAATTAAATGACTGAGATATTTAATCAATTTTGAAAGGAAAATTGAATTGAAAATAACTTATTTCCATCATCACAGTCAAAGACCAAAAAGATGGATAAAATGGATGACAAAGATAAAATGGTTGTTTTACAGAGTGAACGGTATTACAAAAATACATATAAAGTGACATTATTACAAGTACATATTATGTAACCATATTACAAATAGAAAATGAAATGCTATGCTGATAAGGCTTGATCATTCAATGCACACCATGCGCATTGGAGATAAAGATATTGGTTAGGCCTACAAATAAAGAAAACTGGATTGATTTTGATCGAATACCAAAATAAGACGATTCGTTGTACTGTTTTTGACTCTTAATCCCTGTCTGAATACAGTTTCTCCCCTCCCGCGCGAAACGCGGAAGCTTTGACGTTTCATTTGATTATTAGTCTTAATCCTTGTCTGAATTCAGTTCTCCCCTCCCTCGCAAAACGCGGAAGTCTCGACGTTTCATTAATTTAATACTCTTAATCCTTGTCTGAATTCATTTTCGCCCATCCCGTGCAAAGCGCGGAAGCTTTCTTACGTTTCATTAAATTATTAGAGAAAGAAGACGATTCGTTGTCTCGTGTCCTTGTCTGAATTCAGTTTCCAGCAATCTGGTTTCCATTGTCAACACAAAAACCTTGCAATCATCACTGTACACATAGATTGGCATATTGCAAGCTTTGCATGGCACGCACACACATGAGCTGACTAGCCATCCGGGTAAGTGCAAAGTCCTACCAGACCCATGTGCTATCAGCTGGTTACCACGCACTGCGCCGGTATCGAGTGTCGCGAGTATTATTGGGTCGCGTGCCAGCTAGGAATACATGTTATAGGATTTGTGAAAGAAAGTTAAGAAATAAAAATAACACAAAAAAAGCGTCATTTGTGGCTGTCGGCTGTATGACAATTTCGTAAAAGAAGCATAATGATATACATTAAATATAATACCAACAAAAAATGCACCCCCTCTTCCCAGGGCCCTGCATATATATATATATATATATTTATAAACATACATATTAATGTCCAGGTATCTCCTCGGAGATCGAGGAAAATACACAAGTATATAAGAAATAATAATGTTCCGTACACGCAGAAATTGTTTTAAAAATGTTCGCTCTTAGGGCTATGTCGAGTAATGGTTTTATTTAATTTTCAAAAATATTATCGTTATGCATCAAAATATGCAAAACCTATCTCCATAAATGCGCCAAGGTGCAAGGAGAGGGGACACGAATAATTACGTCACGAAGAAATATGAAGGAGTTTCCAAATGAAAAGTTGATGTGATTTTCGTTCGTTAAAAAAAAAAATGAAATTAATGATTGTTTGTGTACAAGTCAATATGCTAACACATTATGGTGCGGGACTTCGCCAATAGGAGGCGCTGTCCAGTGAGACTAATCGTAGATATAAGCTTCTTTCCTCTGTTCTTTCCGTTCATAGTAGAAAATACTAATCATCCTTTCCCGATGCTGGGTTGTATATAACGTGATACAAAAAATTCTCTTATTTTCATTTTTATATCCGCACATTCTCTCAGTCTAAATGTACATCACGTCTATTCGAATTCTCTCAATCATTTATACCACTTATTATCATTTTTGAAATACATCATTTAAAATGTCTCTCCGTTTATCATCTTCGTACAATCTGTTTACAATCTTGATTTCTTCCATTCAAATCCATTTACCTTTATAAATGTCTGTGTCTTAAAAATCTCTTTCTTTATTATCTTCTCACAATCTATCACTCTTTTGTTTTCCTCTCTTTTAAATCATTTCACTCCCTTTCATTCATAAATTATTCCCTCCCTTCATCACCTTCTCATATTCTTGCAATCTTTATCTGAGTCTTCCTTTCAAATTATATCACTCTATCATACATTTCTTTCATGACAAATTTTCTCTCACTTTAAATCAATATCTTCTCACATTCTCTCACTCTTTATCTCTTCCTATCGAGTTCTTTCACTAAATTATAAATCTCTTTCATTACAACTTGTCTCAATTTCTCCTCTCCACTCTTTCTTATGTGCTGTGTATCTCTCTTCTTCTTACTCAAACAAAAACAAATGACAGAATAGTAATAAAAACAAATTACTGCACGTCAAACAAACATTTAATCACTAATGCTACTACAATGACTTTAGAAAATGAATCATCCTGTAAAAGTGACAACTCCTATTGTTTCAAGTTTGCCTATTTACATCAGCTTTACTTACAATAAATATTATTATTAATTTGGAAAAAATAGTTATGGTCACAGCAAAAGTAATGATAATAATAATGATAATGATAATAATAATAATAATAATAATAATAATAATAATAATAATAATAATAATAATAATAATAATAATAATCATAATAATAATAATAATAATCATAATAATAATAATAATAATAATGATAATGATAATAAACATGATAATAACTATACTGATACAATTAATATTATCATCAAAATGTAGGGGCCCATCAATATGATTTTGTTTGTTAAATATCGTTTAACTAGCTCTTTTTAATACTTCAGGCAGTTCTACAATTACAAACGCTTTCACGAACTAAAATATGCCATTTTACCCTCACCATCAACAAGATTTCCACAATGCTTTATTTTATGATAAAGCTGGTATTAATCTTGCCTATATTATCAAAAAATCTCATTAAAAATCTTCGCATTCGCTTTTAAAATTTGGGTTTCTTTCAGGTCATGATCGGTCATGTTCGTGATTGATTTTTTGATACTAACGGTTTTACTCTTTCACCCAAATCTGGCGCAAGTGAAATAACATGGCATTTCAAAACAATGTTGCTCAGTGAAGCGTGTATAGATTAATGTAATCAATGTACCATAGGAAAGCATATTAATTCTATTCTATGGAAGCAATGAATCTTATTATACACGTCATAGATATTCACAATATCTATTTGTTTTCGAGTTTTATTTTGTCAAGGACGCAGTGTATAGTTAATGATTTATAAACCGAGCAAATTACTTTTTATAGATTACCCCATATTTCACTCTAAAACCATTTGTTTTACCTTAAGTTTGGAAGATAAAATATTGAATTTTGCTTTCATTATTCTTTTGCCTTGTCTTGAATTACTTATATGACATGGTGTCATTCATTGTATATAGTTTTCATTGAAGGAATGCATTTATTCATTGTATTCGATTAATTTAGGTGATGATTGTGAAATATAAAATATGACTTGAAACTTAAAACAAGTAAAGAATGTCATAAGTTGCCGTGTATTCTAAATCATTGACGTTACAAAATTTGTTTTCGTTATTCACTAGTTCTATTCGTATCTGAAATATAAGCTCATTACTCGAGACCACAGACAGAATATGTATATTTCTATGTATATGTATAATTATGTACATGTGTATGCGTATTTGTATTTACATAATGATAATAAATTATACGAAAAGTTTATATAGCGCTTGTGACATTAAAGTTTCAAAGCGCTGTACACAAATCAAAATTACTTCAAGAAAAATCAACATCACCAATGGAATCAACATCACTCAAATTACCAAGAAAAAAACACATCAGTAACATAACCTAACAAATTAACATTACTTAAATTACCAAGAAGATCAAATATTACTAACATTACTAACGAAATTAACCAAATTATGTAAATCCTTGGAAATTAACATATTATATCATTAAATGTATATTAACAATAGCAATAATTTAAAAAGACATAATGAAGGCATTGTAAAACTTATTCGAACTTATTTTATAGTCATTCGGGCTGCTTTTGGAATAGATGAGTTTTAAGATTCTTTTTGAAAATGTCAATGGTGGGTGAGTCCTGGATCTGGGCGGGGAAAGTGTACATGTGTATGTGTATTTACATGTACATATATAAGTAAGCATATTTATACAGGTTTGTATAATTATATTATAGATCATATAAATACTTTGTATACCACACAAACTGCACTTTTATGTCGTAATCAAATATCATTGACGTTTCATCATTTCATGAAGCACTAACTATTATTATATGATGAAGTTTGAACAAAGTCTCTTGGCATTAAAAATGAGATTCTATAAAACACCAAAAGAACCAACCACAACTAATGATAATCATCCATATGATTATTTTTAAATTGCTCGAATGTTAAAATGTAAAGTGCTCCGTCTTTTAAACATCATAAATTAACACTTCTTTAATGATAGTACCTTTAACACTCTTTTTTTAAGTGCTCTGTGTGTAAAAGTGCATGGAACGACAAAAAAAACCACTAGCTCGAACATTCCTAAAAGCTCCGATAGACTTATACAAACAATGACAAAAGAACGAAAACCTGATAATATATATATATATATATATATATATATATATATATATACGTATATATATATATTTTTTTTTAAATTTATTTATTATTATTATTATTTTTTTTTTTTTTTTTGGGGGGGGGGGTATTCCCTTGCCATTTAGGTATTCAGATGAAATCAGTGGTGCAACCAGGTGGTACGAAAAATTGGAATAACGTATTCAATTTTTATATCCCCACTTCTTTCTCGCATATAAATCTTAAATGTTTGGAGCAATACCAATCACGCCATCCACTATATAGACCCCGACACAGAATACGAAAACAGTTTCCATTATTATCAAACGAAAACTCGTTAAAATGACTATATGTAAGATTTGATCCGTCTAGCCACGTTGCTTCACTGGGACTTGAGCCGATCAGCCCGATCCAGTAGAATCTGCCGTACTGATCATGCTCCATGATGAAGTCCTCTTCCTCTTCCGACTCGATGAAGACCAGATGGGATCCGTATTGGGAACAAGCTGAAACCGCAGAAGCATGATTCATCTTGGCAGTGCTGAAATTGTAGAACGACCCGCCGAATTCACAATCCACCGGAGGGGATGAGCATGCTTAAAAGACGAAAATACAATATGTAAATTACTCAATTTTAAGAAAGTAGACAAAGTGGTTATTTGGGTAAAAACTGAAATATTTAAAGAAAAATAGATAATGATGATGATGATGACGAAAATAATAATAATAATAAAAGTCGATGCAAAGACACGAACAAAATTACAGCTATAAAAATCAATACCTACAGGAACTTTGCTCACCATCGCAGATAGCAATGGTATTTCATACAGTTATTTTTGTTTTTATGAATGAAACATAGGGGAGGAGGAGGGAAGGGAGAGAGCGAGAGCGAGAGAAAGAGAGAGTGAGAGAGGCAGAGAGAGAGAGAGAGAGAAAGAGAGAGAGAGAGAGAGAGAGAGAGAGAGAGAGAGAGAAGAGGAGAGTGGTAGTGGCAAGACCCATTATAATGATGATCAAATGCATGACACCACTGTATTGTTTCTATTACTCAGAGTCAGATAAAGACTGAAAGAGTGACAATAATAGGGAGGGGAGAAAGAAATGGAGAGAGAGAGAGAGAGAGAGGGGGGGGGGAGAGAAAGAGAGGGAAGGAGGTAGTGGCTTGACACATTATAATAATGATTTTTTTTTTTAAAACATGACATCTTTTCATTGTTTCTCTTACTTACTGGAGGCGGGGGTTTCTTGTGATGTCGTTGTGTCTGGCATCGTGGTCGTAGGGCTCGTCATGGGCTTGCTCGGAGCGTCCGTAGTCGATACTTCTGCTGTCTCTGAAACGTTTGAAGGTTGTTACAAATGAAACCATACTTACAAAGCAATGGGATTATGAATGACAATCTAAACGTGATTATATAAGGCCAAAACGAAGACAATTGTGCTCCCCGACAACATATAAATTGTATTAGTTTATTTATTTTATAAGGTATTATTTGTGTTTGTAGATTTAGTGGTGTGTTCCTATGGCGTGTTTGTTGTCATTAAACTCGTGGGCAAACGAATGAGACGGGTACCTCCTCCTTTTAGAGAAGCCCGTGATAGGATAGAGATAAAGACTGAGGGGGAGGGAGAAAGAGAGGGGAAAGCACTTTTTTAGTCAGGGTACGGGGATAGGATCAAGGGGGGAATAGAAATCAGAAATGCTTTTCCTGTGGGAAGCCCAATTCTATCAAAAAGTTCGAAAAGAGGACCGCGAGGTATTTTCTTTTTAATCATTATCATCATCATCATCATCATCATCATCTTCTTCTTCTTCTTCTTCTTCTTCTTCTTCTTCTTCTTCTTCTTCTTCTTCTTCTTCTTCTTCTTCTTCTTCTTCTTCTTCTTCAGTTGCAGTACCGACCACCGTCTTGTATTGTCGTACTGGTAAAATTACCGGCACAATTTGTATCATCACGTACTTAGTCAAAAATTATTCTTTCACATGATTGGTAATAAGAGCTTCGATTACATTTTTTTTTAGAGGGGGCGTTTCCAAAACTGGTTATAGCTTACATTGCAAATTTTAGGAAATTCACAATGTTATTTCTTATATATTTTTTTGTTTGTTTATGAATGAAAGAGGGGAGGAGAGGAGGGGTGGGGAGGAGAGGAGGGAGGGAGGGAGATAGAGAGAGAGAAAGAGAAAGAGAGAGAGAGAGAGAGAGAGGGAGGGAGATAGAGAGAGAAACACAGAGAGAGAGAGAGAGAGAGAGAGAGAGAGAGAGTGGAGAGTAGTAGTTGCTAGACCTACCACTGAATTTATTGCATTGTTTCTCTTACTCAGAGTCAGATAAAGACTAAAAGAGAGATGAAGAGAGAGAAAAGGGGAGGGGTGGAGGTTAGGTGGCCAGTAGAAGGAGACGGGCGGTGAAGGGGACGGGATAGAGAGAGGAAGAGAGAGAGAGAGAGAGAGAGAGAGAGAGAGAAGGAGAGAGAAAGAGAGAGAAGGGGGTAGTGGCTAGACAAATTATATTAAAGATCAAAAACATACTTACTGGAGGTAATGGTGTCTTGCGATGTCGTTGTGTCTGATATCGTGGTCGTAGAGCTCGTCATCGGCTTGCTCGTCGCGTCCGTAGTCGATAATTCTGCTGACTCTGAAACGTTTGAAGGTTGTAACAAATGAAACCTAAAATACAAAGCACTGAGATTATGAATGACAACCTATACATGATTGTAGAGGACCAAAACGAAGAAAATTCTGCTCCCTGACAAAAAATAAATTGTGCTTGTAGATTAAGTGGTGCTTTGTCAAAGCCCAAGTAAATTTTTACCGAATAATTCATCTAAATGTGTTTGTTGTCATTAAACTCGTGGGCGAACGAATGAGACGGTTACCTGCCCCTAAATAAGGTTTTAGCGACGCCCGTGACAGGATAGAGATAAAAACTGAGAGAGAGAAAGAGAGAGAGAGAGAGAGAGAGAGAGAGAGAGAGAGAGAGAGAGGGAAGGGGGTAGTGGCTAGACATATTATATTAATGATCAAATGCATGACATCATTTCATTGTTTCTCTTACTTACTGGAGGCGGTGGTTTCTGGCGATGTCGTTGTGTCTGACACCGTGGTCATAGGCCTCGTAGATGTCTTGGTCGCCACGTCCGCAGTCGATGATTCCACTGACTCTGAAACGTTTATAAAAAATGAAGCCACACGTTTAAAGTAATAACATTAGGAATGACACCTCAACAGGAATAGAAGGCCAAAACCAAGAACATTTTTTAAAAATAAACTTTAACAGTTTATTTATTTTATGAGGACTGTATAGTTTGTGTCAGGACATTGGGTTTAGTGGTGCTTTGACAAAGTCAAAGGGTCTTATTTTGCCAAATCATTTATCTAAATGTATTGATATGGCGTGTCTAATTGTTGTTAAACGCGTGGACAAAATAATTAGACGGTCACTTACCCCTTAAACAAATGTTTTACCGACGCCCGAGATAGGAAAGGACTTTTAAAAAGTCAGATAAAGACTGAGATATACAGATATAAAGAGAGAGAGAGAGAGAGAGAGAGACAGACAGACAGACAGAGAGACAGAGACAGAGAGAAAGGAGAGAGAGAGAGAGAGAGAGAGAGAGAGAGAGAGAGAGAGAGACTATAGTGGCTAAACCTAGAGGCCCGAATTCACAAAGGAGGTTTGTCGACAAACCTCCTTGAATTCGGGCCATATTGATATTAATCACATGACGTCATTTTAATGTTTCTCTTACTGGAAGTTGTGGTTTCTTGCGATGACGTTGCGTCTGATCGTTCCGGCATTGTGACCGTTGGGCTCGTCGCGGACTTGGTTTTCGCTTCCCATTGTGAACGAAATGGAAACAAATGTATTAAATTGAGTGGGGAAAAGGGAGCCGGAGTCAGGAAATGATAACAAATCAGCATCAAGAACGTTGTCGTTAAACTTATAGGCAAAATATATATTTAAATAATTAACGTACACTGTCCCCTTCTAAAGTGTTTTAGCGACGCTCCTGAAAGAAGGACAAATACAAATAAGACTATAAAAATAAGAATTAGACGGTCACTCCCCCCCCCCCCCTCCTTAAAAAGATGTTTTAGTGACGCTCGGAAAGGACCGAAAAAAGTATAGAGATATCGACTGCTTCAGTCGTTAAACTGGCTGTTAAATAGGCTCAAGATGTGCAAGCTCTCGAGAGCCTATACATCAGCCAGACCTCGAATATTAAAGCAGTCGTTATGTCGTTATGTCTTTTATGCTGAATTAAAACAAAAATCTACCAAGAATTCTTACCTTATTCTTTTATTGAGTAAAGATCGGTTAAAACATCACGGAAAATCTGAGAAGCTTTCTGTTTATCTTTGTTTAGTGGGTATCGCAGCAACATTTTACTATTTTCATGGTAACTGGAATTTTGAGGGATCTCACGCTTGGACTATTAACCGGTATTGGCATTTTTTTTGTTTCTTTACGGGAATGGCTAAAATCACGACTCCAATTTCGACCAATCAGATAGCTGGATTTCTTAAGTGAGGTATATAAAATCAGATAAAGACCGAGAGAGAGAGGGAGAGAGAAAAAAGGGGATATAGTGGCTAGACCCATTATGATAAAAATCAAATGCATGACGTCATTTCCATGAAGCTATTGCCTAGACATACCAGAGGTAGTGGTGCTTTGAGAAGTCGTTGTGTCTGAGCGTTCCGTCATCGTAGTCGAAGGGCTCGTCGTAGGCTTGGTCGTCGCTTCCTGCGTTGACTCTGTGAAGAAGAAAAAAACATGGGGTAGATGACAAGGCATAATATTTACTCTGAAATTATCTTACCGCCGGCTGTCTCCAGGTGCTCTTGGTCAGGCAGAGGGGTATGATCAAAGCCGGGGGGGGGGGACAAATAGAAATCGGAAAACATTTTTCCTGTGGGAATCCCAATTCTATCAACAAAGTCCGAAAGAGGACCGCGAGCATTTTTTCTTCTTAAACTTCATATTTTACTTCTTCTTCTTCTTCTTCAGTTGTAACTACTGAATTTTCGTTTACCCCCCTGTAGAAAGTCTCTTCATGCTCATTGTGCATTAATTAGCCACCCTCCCCATCCCCCGATACGCCTACGTTGATATTACACCTACGTTCATCGCAGTGTTTCCCTTGAAACCCACTTGAGCAGGTACAGTTGTAGCCTACCATAGTCTCCTCACACCAGCCGTTTTTACAGAGATTTTTGCTACAATCTGCGAAATAAGTAATAAACGGGATAAAACTCATTATTGATTAACAAATTATCATTACACTTTTTTCTGTTTGGTGTGAAAAGATATATTTTCGGGATTTTCACAAATTAACATAAAAAAGATAAGAAAGACTAATGATAATGCATTTTTACCAGGGCTTAAACATGTCAAACGCCACGGAGACCATACTCCATAGCCATCGGATACCCATTTCATTGTTGTCAGTGCCCATTCTCTAATACACTGTTTTGCCTGGTGTAATTCACAGCCCTTCCCGACTATTTTTTTGATAAATCCCCCGTTAATTGTTCCTGGCTTTATTTTGTCAAAGGTTTAAGGATAGGGTAAGAGTTACAATTGGCTTTAAGGTTAGGATTAGAGTTAGGGTCAGGTATAGTGTTTGTTACAGTTACAGACAAAACCCAATCATTAACAACAAAAATACTACTCTAAAAGAAAGCAGAAATATCAGAGAAGCAGAAATATCAGAGAAGCAGACTAGTGAAAGTTCGAATGGAATCGGATAAAAAATAAGAAATTTTGTTTAACACACAAAATGACTAAAATGTCAATTTTTCCAAATGTTTGACTCTGGGGGGCCTTTCCATTTGAGCGAACCGATGATAATATGCTATCCGAAATATATTTTGCCTACTGCCCCAAGGGAGATTGCAATTAAAATAAATAGAAATTAACCATTTTATCGACGACGAACGGGAAAGTTGTCCATGACTATGTCACAATCAATTGGAGATTGGCATATATTTAGTGATCTCATATTTCAATCATTCATAACTCCCTTGAAGTTAATTCGATTTATTTATCTACTTTCATACAAATGAATATTCAACAAGATTTGAATTCCCCTTCAAGAATGCGGTTAGTGTCTAATAGAAATTAACGTGGAGCAATTTTCGTCAGAAACAAGTGTCGTACAACCTTGGCCTTTTTTTAGATCTTCCTACGTACCTGTACTGTAATAAAAGAAATCGTGATATAGAAAAAGCGGCCTAAAAATAAAGAAATTATTTGAAACCGAGACCACGAAGTTTGCCACTGGTTTTTCTAGCACTTAACAATTATTTAAGCCCATCCATTTAGGCCTTAATTCAAGTGAGAAAACAATAATTATTTCACACTGTTTTCAAATTCTGGTACTTGATAGCGAAGGGGAAAACGAGAATATTATTTGGTGAATACTAATTCACAAATATTGTTGCTCGTCTCGCATCAGAACATTGTTTTCCTAGATAATTTGATGTTCCTTTCATTATTTTCGATAGATTTTACTAAACATCTAGAGAGGAATTTCAAATAGTAGTAGTAGTAGTAGAAGTCGTAGAAGTCGAATTAGTAGTAGTAGTTGTACACTACAAAAACCAGAGTGTTAGAATTAACACCAAGGGTGTTAAATTTAACACTTTCTTGGTATCTATATCGGACAACTCCTCTGGTGTTACTTAACACCATTTTCTGGAATTAGATAATTTCAATTCCACTTTTAGTGTTAATATTTGACAACTCCTCCTGGTGTAGATTAACACCAATATCTGGAATCATAACAAATTCAATTCCACTCTTGGTGGTAATATTTGACAACTCCTACTGGTGTAGTTTAACAGCAATATCTGGAATCATAACAAATTCAATTCCACTTTTGGTGTTTATATTCTTGTTGATCCAATGGTCCCACATTCCATATTTCCTATTATCGACCAGTGTAGAAGAACCAATGGTAAACTGATAATTCATAATCGATGTTGGCAACTGTCCACCAATAGGTATATTCGAATCTCTTTTGCATTAACTCCATCACATAAATCATTTGAAGTAATTTCAAGATTAACATTTAAATGATACAGGATGGTACAAAAATATATAATAAATATGCATGTTGTTTCTTGGTTAGTAATCTTATAATCAATATATCTATTGCTAAAACGTTAATGTGATTGTAACAAGATCGGACAAATAATCTATTGGTCAATAATTGCAAAAGGAAAATGCAATTCACAAGATTGATGTGCATTGTCATAATTTGCTTAACAAATCATGATGAATGTATTCTTCTGTGAACACGTGTAAAGTAATCATTAAGCGCGCGTACACTTTGTGAAAACTTATTCGACCAATCAACCACCTTAAACGAGATCACGTGATGATACTTTCAACACCGAGCATAAAACAACACCATGTTACTTAACACCAAGTAATTATTGATGCATGCTTAAATCTGACCGGTGTTAAAAATAACACCAATGGTGTCAAAAAAATTCAATACCATACTGGTGTTAGAAATTTAACACCCTGGTTTTTGCAGTGTAGTAGTAGTAGTAGTAGTTAGAGTAGTAGTTGTAGTAGTAGTTGCAGGGGTAGTAGTGGTAGTAGTAGTAGTAGTAGTAGTAGTAGTAGTAGTCGTAGTAATAGTAGTGGTGGTAGTAGTAGTAAACAATTAGTAGTAGTAGTAGTCGTAGTAGTTGTATTTGTAGTAGTTGTAGTAGTGGTGGTAGACCTCTAGTAGTATTCGTATAGTATTGTTAGTAGTTTTAATGATAGTGGGATCGGATATTTATAATGTCAATTAAAAATGTATGATCTGTACTATTATTGATTGATTACTTTTTTTTAAAGGGATTTGATATTTTATAACAAAAATGAAACCAAGGAAGCATGAGATTTACCCGGGATTCTGCATATTATGTGTTGGCCAGGAATTTTTCCAGCGAAGACGGCAGGGGTAGAGAAGAGTTTTGGGACGGTCTGCAACATAGTGCCATCGGGCAGTCGCACCATCTTACAATTAAATGATGTCGGTAAGGTGCTTTGCTTGCTGAACTCGCCTGGACAAGATGTTTTCGTCAGCTTCGACGAATCCGATAAAGCGGGCAAGGCTGTGTAGAATTTAAAAAAAAAAAATCGCTAATGAGCTCTTCCTCCTACTGCTCTCCCTCCTCCTATTCCCCTCCCCAATCCTTCCTCTTCCTCCCTTGCCTCCCCTCCTCCTCCTCTTCCCGCTGTCCCTCCTCTTCTACCTCCCCCTTTCTCAGCCCTCCCTCCTCCTCGCCGCCTCCCCTCCTCCTCACCGCCTCCCCTCCTCCTCACCGCCTCCCCTCCTACTCACCAACTCCCCTCCTCCTCACCGCCTCCCCTCCTCCTCAGCGCCTCCCCTCCTCCTCAGCGCCTCCCCTCCTCCTCCCCCATCTCCTTCCTCTTCTACCTCCTCCTCTTCCACCTCTTCCTCTCCCCCTTTAGTATCATTCTCTTTCTCCCATATTCCCCTCATTCTCCTCCTCTTCCTCCTCAACCTCCTTCTCTTCCTCCTCTTCCTCCCCGTCACCTCTCACCATCTCTCCTTCCTTTCCCCTTCCCCGTCTCCTATTTATTCTTCCCCTCCCCTACCCCTTATGATTGAAATTTCCCTTTAAATAGTTTGAAACATTCATTAGGGGGAATTTTCCAAACGTCGAACTATTTATTAGAGATCCCACGTAGATTTTACACCTCGCTCCTATTTCGCTTCATAATGGTAAATTTTTGAGCCAACTTTTTCAGCAATATTCGTACAACCATGAAAATATGACGTATATAATTATTCTTACCAAAGGACAAACAGGTTACAGTGCCAAACAGCAACTTCCACATTACACCGATCTTTTGGTCTTTAGCCTGTGTTTATAAAAAAATGTTAACATTGAAAAATGAAAAATAATAATTAAGATAATGGCTAATGATGTTAATGTTATCACCTACCAAAACCAAAAACAGTATTTTCCAGCAGGATTTTTACTTTCACTGGCCCAAAATATTGGAATGCCCTTCCCGGCACATTAAAAGAAAAACCCTCTATAAGTGGTTTCAAAAATGCCCTCAAGCACTTTTTGTTACAAACGAATCAGAATAAGTAGTTCCCCGTTTTTGTTTTTTGGTTCGTTGTTTTCCCCCCGTAATTGTATTTTGTCTGGCATGGGTCATTCAGTGCTCTGTGGCATTCATGTATGCAGTTAACACTGGTTTCAAGTGGTACCTCGTTCGTTTGAGCAAATGCATTTTGTAGGGGCCCCCTATGGGGGCGTCTGGCGGGCCCTTAGCAGCAGAAATTTTGTCCGGCATGGGCCATTTAGTACTCTGTGGCATTCATACAATCAGTTAACACTGGTTTCAAGTGGTACCTCGTTCGTTTGATCAGATGCATTTTGGGGCCCCCCTCAACTGGCCCCAGGGGCCACATGCAGCAGAGGGACTCCGGCAGACGTCCACATTTTGATATCCTAGGTTTTTTCCCAAATGTTCCAATACTCAGATATTGTTACCTCGTTCGTTTGATCAAAGTGCTCTGGGCTGCCGGACTGTAGGCTATGCCCTTACGTACAACTGATATATTTTGGTTCATTCGAAGTTTTACTTGGAATAAGTGGAATATCAAATTACAAATTATTTTCCAAAACATAATCATATCCCTGTTATACAAACAAAAAGTGAAACGTTGCATCGACTTTTTCACAAGTGTTGCATAAATTATTATTCACCGTTTGCCATTTATATAAATTTTCTTTTGAGGCAATAATCCTATGAATCATCTTTGAATTTAAATGTTTAACTTTATTATAACAAATTTGCGTTAATTTAAATGAAAATACATCCTTCTAAACAAATTAATTATCTAAATCTAGAAAGGAATCATATATTTATTAAAACGGATAACAAGGAAAACGGCTATAAAATAAAATCAAGCACATGGTGGCCATTTTAATATGATTGAAACAAAAACATAGAATACTTAACAGATCAATCTTCAAGGGCTTTAAACAAAAAGATCAAGTAAAAGGAGGCACCTT
Organism: Strongylocentrotus droebachiensis; assembly: GCA_035222895.1. Taxonomy (NCBI): domain Eukaryota; kingdom Metazoa; phylum Echinodermata; class Echinoidea; order Camarodonta; family Strongylocentrotidae; genus Strongylocentrotus; species Strongylocentrotus droebachiensis. The sequence goes on along the minus strand of JAVYIG010002542.1, from coordinate 76,255 downwards.
TTCTTTGTTCAAAAGGGCCCTTTTGGGGTACTTAAAAAAGTTGGGGCACTGTGACCCTTGTCAAACCCCTCCCCCCCCCTTTTCCCAGGACCCCCACCTCTAAATTAGCTTGTTTGCTTCGTTTTGGTTTGTGATGTTCGTGAAAACGCTTGTTATCTTTAAAAAAAGAAATCATAATTCTAGATCGAAATTATTCAAAAGCTGTGTTAGGTATTAGGGCCAATGTACTTATTTTGAGGAGTGGGGCGTACATTTATTTTATATGTGAAAATACATGTTACGCTAATAACATGCTGAAAGTGGATTGACAATTATGATTCAGCTTTATTGGAATACCTGTCAGCGTCAAATATTTTCAGAGTGGTGGGGTTTGTGAGTGGATCAAAAGGATAAATATTGATAGTATCACCATTATTTTTCGTTGCTATGCACGTTGCGATACAAACAAGCTGGTATTAATGATACGCTGATTAAAAAGAACCAAGACCAATTTGCACTATCAGACAAATAAATATATAAATTCATCACATTACCTTAATGGAATATTTCTGGCATGGAAAAAGTCTGTATTTTTAATGAATAGATGTATAATTGAATTGCAATAAAGCGTCTCACTTGGATGCTCTTGTTTTGGTAGGATTATGATGGGCATCGTTTTCTCCCAAACGTTGGTACTTTCAATGGCTCATACAATAACAAAAATAGAATACCAGTGAGTTCATTAATCTGAAAATGTTATAACGGTTAAATTGTGAACGTTAATTTTTACCCCAAATGTTTATATTTTACTTTTGAGTGCATGCATGCACTCAGCCCCAGCATTTGCAATTCCCAACGAATTTATCTACCCAGACAAAAAAAAATGGGAAGGGGTGGTCTGTTTTGGTACTTAATTCTGTTGTACATATAGCTAGTGTGTAAATGGGCGTGTAAGACGTACGGATAGAGAACATTAACCCATTGTTTACTGGAACCTGATGGTCTCTGTGTTAAGTCTATGGGAATTAGATAATTCAGTAGTCAACGGGTTACGTTAGCTAATACCTGCAAGATGAGATTAATATAAAGTAAAATAAGCATAGAGTGTGGCATTAAGAAAGAGCAAATTTGTTTTTCACATTGCAAAAGTGATGATAATTTGTATTTTGTATTGTTACCTCCTAAAAGAAGTTTTTTTTTTAATTTACCCCGCCTAACTTCGGGGTATAATGAAATACATTGTTTGAACGGAACAGAAACAGAAAATACAATTTTACAATCTCATAGAAATGAAAGAAGAAAAAAAGAGAACAAATAAAAATGTCGTAACAGCAACATTGTACATGTTGATCTTCTAAAGCATTACCTTTTAACACATGCCATTTAGTAAAGAATTTGCTCGTTGTATTTTTTATTTTTCAAAGCCACTTGCTTTTCTAGAGAAAAATTAAAGTTAATTAATGTTTGAAACAGCTAACCGTTGGTCTATATGTTTCCTGTATCTGTTATCAAACATCTTTTTTTTTTCTTATTAGGATTAAACAAACAAATTCGGGCCATTTCTTTTATATTGAAATGATACAGAGTAAAATTTAAAACTGATATAGGTAGTAGTACTATCTCTATACCAGTCTTGAGACTGACCATATCGGCCTTATATATGAACACTCCCCACAAATATGCTCCATTGTTTCGGGGAACTTTTCACAACAAATTACATAGTTATGAGTCAACCAATTTCATTTTACGTTATCTATAATTAGTTAGAAGACAGTTTGTGTTAATTTTGAACTGGGAATTCTTGTGTTAACTTCAATAGTTGATATAAAAGTTAGGATATATATATATATATATATATATATATATATTTCCAATTACTATCTGCAATATCCATTTTCTCGTAATTTCTTTTTGAGAAGCAGGAGGTATAAAAAAATCCTTTAATTTCGAATACGGTAAAATTTCTAGGGTGTCATGTTTTCTAGCTGTAACTCTGAATCGTTTTTAATAAGTGTAAAAGCCTTGGATACGCAATTCTTCCTATCAAAACCTTGTCTAAGTTTCTGTTTATAAGCTACATGTATGGCATGAACAATACTCCTCCAACGCATTACACAATTCGGGGGAACTCCTATTTCAACTATCAAATGGAATTATTGACCCGTAGTTATTTTATTAAGCACTAACAAAGTTTATACCTTTAACATGCACGCTTTTATCAACACAGGGTTTGGATGCAACAAAAATATTACAATTATTTCAAATTATTTGATTAGTAATTTCTACATCGTCTGGATTAAAAAAACTGAAATAAGCTTTCAACATTCCTTTAAAAAACGGCGATATGCTCTTCCGCGTGTAAACTTGTTTTGGATGTACATTAAAATAAAAAAACTAGGTAACCGGGTTCAATGAACTTATCAAAGATATTCTTCCACACATTTCTAGTTGTGTTATTAATATCTATTCACTTCAACTTTTGAGGTGCAAAAAATTGTTTTAAGGTCGACCATCTTGAAACCCCTTTCTTCTAAATCCACTATGATATTGTTTGTTTATCATAACTTTACCTCCACTCCATAGAAAGTCGAATATGATCATGCTTTATATTGAATGACATATTCTGAGACATCTAAAGCTGAAGCTAAATATATGAACTTTGCTATTAAAAGGCAAAAGTTTTATTAAAAGTATTTTTAACTGAAAGTGTTAAATTTTTGCATTTCCACATATTCAAAGTCGTCTTTTATATTTGTCTGATTCTGTTTTTTAAGTTTCATTTTCAGCTTAATCTTTATTATAAGAAAAACAGTCTAATAATGCATCACTGCAGGGGCGGCCGAGTGACTTCGAAAGTGGGGGGCGGCACCAAGAAAAAAAAGGGAACCTACAAAGGGAAATCTCAGAGCGAAAATATACAATTTTTTAGACATTGGTATATACCCTTACACTGTGATTACAATAGACCAGTTCACGGTTAGCACCTTACTGCAATGACCCCGAATATCCAC